>OU015498.1:141502015-141702015 GCA_907164885.2 Dolomedes plantarius
GTTGTGTATTTTGAGACAAGTTTGATAATATTGTGTTTTTTAATATTTTGTACAAATTTTGATAATTGATGTTGATATGATCGAGGATGTCTCAAATGGAGACTTATGTGCTATGTAAACCACTCCTCGATTCAATAAGTGCAGATGGGAAAAATTTAGGTTAGGGTTAAGATTCATTTAGTTAAGTTTTAATTTAGTTTTTGTTGTGTGGGTAGACGTCCCTACTCAGCACTCATTTTCGGTTATAGTCATTTGGGATTTTTAAAATTTGATTAGTGTTTTTCTCTTCTGGGGACATGCCACGTGGAATTAGCTACTCCATTGTGCGCGTGCCTTCAGGGGGACGGGGGAAAAGTTTTCAAGGAATTTTTGGGAAAAGATTAAGTAAACAAAAATTTAAAGGGGGCTTCAGGATAATTTATATTTTGGCACCGAGCGCCATCATTTTCACAGAGCTTAATTGAAATGATTCGCATGAATTGGAAAAGATAATCCCTTTTTGAGATGTGGCCTTGACACGCGTTGTGGTCAGGTGAACGAGTGTATTTTTAGAAGCAAGCATCGGCGTTCGAGAAGTGAAACTGCTACACAATACTAGACGTGGGGTGAGTTCTGGAAGTTTTCACAGGGCATGCGCGAAGGTTTGTCACTTAAGTTTTAACAAAAGATTTAGCAGAGAATTCTTGTGTTTCGAACTGAGAGGTAGTGCGCGTCACACGAGATGAGAGACCGAAAATGGCACTGATTGGATCGGGTTATTAATTAGTAATTTGAATAAAGGAGTTGGTTGTAAATTCAGTGTGTTTATTTCCACATGCCTACGATGGCATTGACTGCATAGATTTATTATAATTATTGGTGGGAACGAGTTTGGAGGAAGTGCGAGAATTTAACCCCAACATATATATATATATATATATATATATATATATATATATATATATATGTATATATATATATTTACATATAGTCATTTCCAAAGAATGTTTTCATATAGTCTCGTCGCTGGAAATATGTTTCTCTTATCTTTAATTTGAAGAAATTTCTGCACAGATGGCTGAGGGTTATAAAGCAGTACCACGGTCATTTAGTGCTATGTTTATCCTTTTATTCAAAGACATGCAATGGGCAATTCTCAGCACTGGTGGGGTATTTGCGCTACCAAATCTATATCAAAATATGCCCTGATAAAACAGTTGAACGTAGGCCTTGGGGGAACATACTTACACTGCATATTTTTACTATCTCAATAGCATTTATTTTCTAAATTAGGCAGAAAAAAAACAGAATTTCTTAATGAAACACAGTGTTATATTCATCGGGTAGGTTTAAAAGCAAAATAGAGATATGCAAATTTAGTAGTCAGTTATTTTGTGTTTCCCTTTTAGGGAAGTTAAAGAGGAACTGATAATTTTATGCATACATAAAACTGAAAAAAGACAATTAACAAAATAATATTTAGCTTCATTTAAATATTAAAACCATTAAGTTATTTTGTACTCTAAATATTTTGAATTTTCTTCAAATAAAAGAATAAATTGAGCTATTAGTTATCACGACATGATGTGTTATTTCTTTTTCTATAAATATCTTGCAAAGAGAGAGTGTAATTAACGCATTATTTTTTAATTCTTCAGTGTTTTTTTTTATTTTAGGTAACTTCTAATGGAAATCTTATTAATCAATATTTCTAAATTTATCTTTAAATTAATTAGTTTTCATATTCGGTTGTATTTTTAAAAAACTCCAATTTGTATTTATCATTGTTATGTGTGCGGATCTGAATTTATAAACATAATTCGATCTATTGGACTGTGTAATATTGCAAAAATATGCTATCTACGGAGTATGAAGTTACAACTTCAACCCTCCAGTAATATTTCACCATTTCCGTCGACAAACTGGATACTAACATAACTTGGTGTGGAAAACTCACGGTCACATTTTTTCCACCAGAACTAAATGATACATTCCGCCATATATGCTTCATCAAGCAATGAAATTCTATCAAATTTCACTCTTTATTATTTTCATAGTAATATGTTTTGAATCAATTACCCGACTTTAGAAACCGTCGATATTATTCTTTAACTGCAACCAGGAGAGTTCAAGCTTTTGTCCAGTTCCGCGCACCGTAGATTTTGAAAATAGGGACGAGAATATTCATGCCTGGTTATAAGTAGCATGGCGAATTGCCAATTTGGATTTTGGTGAAATTCCAGTTAATTCCAGATGTTTAAGTCACATGCCAGTGCCTTTGATGTGGCTAACCGAGATGCTGACGTAGATATTAATTACAGAACAAGTGTCAATGCTAGTTGATTTAGACGTTTAGTACGGATCAAATTCCATTCCCAGTTGCTTACGTGGATATTAATGCCAAAAAAAGTGGCATTCCCGACATGGATTCGCATGCCAACATAAGGGGCTTAATGAGTGGGTAGTGGCGATGACACCATCAAATATAAAACGAAACGAATAAAAAATTAGGTTAATAAATATATCCATAACTTTTTATGACTTAGTAATTTATAAATTACTAAATTTTGTTTTTTAATAAATATGTCATAATGTTAGTCAAACCTTGTCGATATGCATGTAAATAATATGTAAGAAATTAAGTATCTGCCTGCGTATTTTTCTTATTGTAAAGATAACTAATGTACGACTTCAAGTAATTGATGTCTTATATTATTTTAGATGCATTAGCTCAGTTCTTCCAATACATTGCTCGTTGTGAATGGAGTGCTATTAAGTTGATTAAATTACGTTTATGTCGTTGAAACAAAATGACATTGTTCTATGTAGTAGTAGTCAACACGCCAATTCTAAAAGTAAGAGTCTAACTGCTTAAAGGTGATAGGAGAAAAATGCAAGAAGAGTGTTTCGGAGAATCGCTGTCATTATAATCGGTTTGTTAAATTTTAACTGAACATAATACAGCAGTAAATATTACGTACTGTTTTTATTTAAACTGCATAAAGACAGCCACATTTTCTGAGATATTCATTTCACGTTATTTTAGATGGTGTTAACATCGTAACTCTTATCAGGACAATAAAACAAGCTAATATAACAAGCTTAATTAGCCAATAAAGCAAAGTAAATAAATTCATCTCTATTACTATTATATTTGTGTCTCTACAGTCAGGATTGAATATCACTAAATACGGATAATATAAAGTCATTTCAATTGTGATGCTTAAAATGAATGTCATATAATGAAGAAATATTTAAAGTTTTGTTTAAAAAATTATGGAATGAAATATTATAACAACAAAATAGTGCCAAAAACATGACGTAGAGAATTATTTATCGATGGCATATATATGAGGTAATTTTGAGAAACGTATGAAATATCTATAATCAAATTAAGACATTAAGAACACGGAGAAAATATAAACTCAGAAGTATCTGCTCGAGGGGAAAAATGGCATGGAATTATTCATGTGTTTTTTGTTTGCTATCTGCACTTACTCTAATAACGTGTGGAAGCGTGATTGTAATACATCATCTATAATCAAATTAAAGAGAACTGAGTTTTTGTCAAAGTGTATCTCTGTAGAAAAGGTTTATTGAAACATTAATCTACAGATAAAGGGTTTTGGGAAAAAGGTATGTTTTTTTTACGCCTGTAAAATCATTATCAAATTTAACTGACTTTTAAATTACCGTCTGTCATGTAAACGATTGAAGAGTGAATAGTGCCTTGTAAATCCTTCATGCATGCGTTGTAACAAATGTTTCCCATTTAACTCGTTCATTAAATTTCTCTCATACAGAACAAATTAGACTCGAGTAAAAAGCAAACTTATCGTATCGGTGTCCTACACCATCAGCATTTTTAGTCAAATATTCTAATTCTGGTATTATGATTTTCTACATTTAATGATGTATGCAATCTGCCCGTGACGATACTAGAGTCTATTTCTAAATTAACAATAGCAAAATGTTTGAGGGCATTTAATGTTTTAACGCTATAATTACTTTTCTCATTAAAATTATTTTTTAAACTCTCAAAGGGGGAATGCAGAGTTGATACTCCCTATCGGGAGAAATCCACTGTGTTCTACAAAATGCCATTGTCTTTCGTCAGGCTTTTGGATCACATACGCTTCACACCAAGTAAATGCAAATATTTTTAGCACGATAAATGAATCTACTTTGAGATTTGACCATTACAGAAGATGAAAGCTCCATTTCTTTTTACGGCTTTGCAGTAAAATTGACGATAATTGATAGGTAACTATATTGCAATAACTTAACCGTTAATTTTATGGTTGATTTTACACTGTAGGCCTATATTCTAACCATTGAACTGTAGTAGCGTGCGCTTGATAATCCTAATAGTATGTAGATTAATTTAATTTGCTACAGGTCCCTAAATTAAAAAGCTTATTTGCTTTCATCATCTGTATGAGATATTAATATATATATTGGCATAGAATATTTTCTCAGCAAATTAGGTTCTTATAAAAACGTTTGTTGTAAAACACCATATAAGACAGATTCTTAATCAATTAATCATTCGCGATTTTGCATTTTTAATAACATTATATGATTGATTCAAAGACTATTTGTTAAGTGATTCAAGTATTGCTAAACATTTACAACGTTAGGAGGTAGATGACATTTTAAAGTTTATTGATTTATTCCTTATAAATTGATAGACGTGAAATTTCAAATGCACAACTTTCGTGACTTATACAAAGCCTCTTTACTTTTCGATTCAGTTCTTGATGCCGATGTTTCATGTACCTGAACGTCGGTAACAAAAACTGTATAAGTCGATATACGTTAATGTACTGAAAATTTTGAAAAAGAAACCATTTTAGTCTGTAAATCACATCTCTATATAGTAGACTCCCGTATAACGTGAGATCAAATAACGTGATTACCGTAAAACGCCTAATATAGAATAAAATGCTACAATCACTCTACATACATTTATTTTTATGCACATGGGGTTTTTGACAATTTTGACGAAGTAGTTAACATATAAAATTCGCATTATAAAAAGTTTTTACTCCTACAGTACGATATCCTACAACGCGTAACATATTAATCGCGTTATACGAGAGTCTACTGTACATCAAAATTACTCAATTGCTTCTGTAATTTTACAGAAAAGTTCTGTTTAAATTAATCTCTATTATACCTTATTTATTACATTTTTTTAACGTGGAGGCACTTCTCGTTAGACATTCGCCTGTATGTACACCGCGAAACTTCTGTCCATTCATTTAAGGGGGCACCGTATAGGTGGCAAGCATTATCCCCTACAAGCCGGTCTCTTAATTCAGAACCATGTCAAGTGACGAGACCGCTACACTTGACCCCGCACCTCCAGAGGTAATTTTGAGAACTTGGAGGACATTGCAACCACGACAGATTTTTCGTGCTCCAGCCGCCATTAGTGTACATGGTGAAGGAATTGTCAGCGATGGGCATCGAACCAGTGACGTTCAGATCACTGGCTCGCTGTCTTTGGCAACTAGGCCACCACGCCCCTTAGTCATTACAATTTAAATCAACTCAAATTTTCATCAATATATAATAGCCTCTGATTCTTATTGATTAACTGTGACAGTGTTTTCACTGTTATGAACAGAAAGACTACAACTGTAGAGTAAAAGAAAAAAATTCAGATATCCTAATATTTTAATAACAGAAGCTATATTTTATGCAACATGCACACTATAGATCAAAAATGCAAACATTTTTCTTTAAAGGAAAAAAGTGAAAAACAGAATAATTTAAGCAATTAATATTTGTAGAAAGTTTTTATATCTGGTCGAATATCCTTATTATATAGTCAGTAGATGTATCAACCATGTATAGTTCTTTTCAGAGTTATTTAACGATCAACTGCATCAATATCCCTTTTACATGTTATAATTATCTCTACGGTTATGTATAGTATATTAAAGAAAACTGAAACATTTTCATTATTCCCAGAACCTATTGCATTAACTATGAAACAAGGAAATGAAGTATTGTGATTTTGAAAATATTTGCCTCCCTTTTTATATTTTCTCCTAAGGAATTGTAAGATTTTTGATAGTGTGCGGAATACGATTCTAAAAAACAAAGCAAAAAAGAATTATATTTTCTTGGCTGCAAACAAACTGCAGAATTTTTTGAATAAAATAACGCATATCAAATGTTTCGACGTTACCTTCAATTCCAGATTTAACATTTACGCTGCCTCTTCGCATCTAGCTGCACATCTGTACTCCAAGTACATTCATCTTGCAATGGAATTTTTCCTGCTCTGCTTTCTTAAAAAGGATATATCTGAAATTCCTTGGCGGGTTTCTATATGACATTTTCTACAGAATACCTTTGTTCTATTTTCAATAAACTGTCTTCAGGAGTTTTGATCTTGAGTAAAAATTCTGAATTATATTCCTCAAAGTAAAAATTACCTTGAGTAAATTTATGTTTGGAACGAAGTTCTTTTACGCGGCTTACAGTAGAGTGAAATGGCAGAAATCGTCACGTAACAAAAAAGCGTTATCCCCCTTCCAGGCAACCTTCCTTAGCTTGCTATTGCTGGCTTGTGGCGTTCGCTTTTGGCTCCCACCCTGTCACCGTGAGTTCGATCCTCACTGGTGTGTTGTTTCACTTCCTGCACTCGCGGATGTTCAACTCTGACTTTTCTGTTATTTAAAATCTCAACTTAGTCTTAACTTAATGTTTTCTCCTAGTTTATTAATTCTTAATATTTATTTAATCTTTTTTCATTTGGTGATAATATGAATACAGTTAGTTGTAATTTTAATTTTAAGCTTTAGCTTTGTGGCAAAGTTTTCACTCGTCATTTTAATTTGAAAAGGCATTTGAAAGAAAATCGTAACCTGTGTGTAATAAATGAGATTTTAAGGTATGTGCCTATTTTTGGGCACTTCTTTTTTGAAAAATGTGAAATTTTTATTAAACACATGTTTTTAGTTAAAACAGGGAACAAAGCTATGGAATGCCAAACCTTCTATAGCAAAAATCTAACCAATATATTTCCCTTTTTTTCAACAATATATTAGTAAATCACTTATCTGTGTTATGAAGCAAGCGATTACCAATACCTCTTTAATTTACAAAAATATACCAAATTTTGTATACACAACATGGTTTTCTTTTAAAAAATTGACAATTTTTTTCAATAAAAATAACTCTTAAATTAATAAATACATAATTACAACCTATATTTTGTTTAATAACATACCATTAAAAAATTGTGCTCTCGGTGAACCCCCGTCAGAAACGAAGTTCCTTACGTTATTTTTTCAACTCTAAACATGATTTAATATGTAGATTTCTATTGATTATATTAGTGTATTTTTGTCACGTCAAAAAGCGCAGCCCTATTTTATTCAACCAACCCCCCCCTCTCTCTCTCTCTCTCTCTCTCTCTCTATCTATCTATCTATCTATCTCTCTCTCTCTCTATTTTATTAAAATAAAAAATTTTAATATATAAATTAATTATTTTGATTTAGATGTCACCTAGCAGAATTTTTAATTGGATTAATTTTATTATTTAATCACCAACAAAAATAAATGAATGACACAATATAAATCCCGTGTGAATTAAAACAATAACGAACAATAAATAAGTTTAAACAGAAAGACGCGATTCCATACGGACGGTATAAAATTTTTCAAGTAAAGCATTTACAATTGGTCGAAGTTTATATAAACGATCATGCTGAGGGTCATCATGTGGTGGTTGTTCACTGTTGTCATTAAAATGTAGAAACTCTCTTATCTTTTCAAAGCGTTTTAATAACATACATTCTTTTATTACATCATTGCCTATGGCAGGTGACCAATATGCCCTAGTGTTTGGTACATGTACAATAGACATCATTATACAAATACCAATGTATTGTTTAATTTCTAAATTCGTTACATTGACACACTTTTCTGGGTTTTTTTGCTCACTGAATAAATTTGTTTCTTGAACTATATGCTTAATCGAATCTTCTGTAAAAAGAATAGATAACAAAAAAAATTAGAGGTGTGTTTAAATTCATAATTTCAGGAGCGAGATTCTCGTCACCTCCGAATAAAATTTGATTTTTCATTTAGAAGTAAATTAGTTTTCTTCCAGTTGATTGCAAGCTTTGTTCTCCCTGTATTATTTCTGTTAGTTTTTGGCATGTTCCCATCATTAGGCAGATCAAGAACATTGCTATTATCAATTAATGATACCTCATCTTCCCAATCACTACTACCATCAAAAATTTCATCACATTCTTTGTTTGGTTTATAATTCGGATCACCTGTGCTGCCATCGCTTTCTGAATCAGATCCATCTTCACTATGATCACTCCACGATCTGTTCATAAGTTCCTCAATTTCTTTCTGTGCAAAAAACTTTCTTCCTGCCATTTCCTTAAAAAATGGCGTAAGCACACCATGTATCATTTTTGATACATAAAATTGAAATCATACTTGAATTTTTTATAAAAGATTAAAGAAGTATTTTATTAATAATTATAAAAGCTACGTACCTCTAAAATATATTTATAAAACTTTCAAAGATGTAAACTGACTTTAAAATACTGAAAATATAGCAAATACTAAGGCAGATCTGGTATGAATTGAACGTCTATCTTTTACTGAGATCACTGTTGTATTCCTGCTGCCATCTATCCTACGTAAATGTAATTAACAGTGATTAAAAGCTTTGCTATGATGTTTCAAAATTAATACAAGGTGCACAAGTGGATAAAAATTATTGCTTTTGAATATAAAGGGGAAAAATAAGTTATGTATCAAATTTGATACAGTGTGCAGTGAAGGGTTTTAAAATTGCCCGTAGCGCTTGTGCGGGGATTTGAACCGGGGGGCCTCCGATGTGAACCATTCCGATGCGATAACCATTTAGCCACAGAGTCCTTGAAAGAAAGCTCTTATTAAGGGGATATAACGCTTTTTCGTTACGTGACGATTCCTGCTAGTTCACTCTACTGTAAGCCGCGTAAAAGAACTTCGTTTCAATAAGCAGTACCTTGTGACATAATTAATGTTTTCTCCTAGTTTATTAATTCTTAATATTTATTCAATCTTTTTTGGAGCGAAGTTCTTTTACGCTGCTTACAGTAGAGTGAACTGGCAGAAATCGTCACGTAAGAAAAAAGCGTTATCCCCCTTCCAGGCGATCTTCCTTATCTTGCTATTGCTGGCTTGTGGCGTTCGCTTTTGGCTCCCACCCTGTCACCATGAGTTCGATCCTCACTGGTGTGTTGTTTCACTTCCTGCACTCGCGGATGTTCAACTCCGGCTTTTCTGCTATTTTAAATCTCAAAAAAGAATTTTTTCTTATTTAGAATTTTTTTATATATAATTTATAATTCACCATTTTATATTTAATTTTTAACAAACGGCTATTTTTCCTAAAATATTAAATGAAGTTTATTGATTTCAATCCTTACTTTACATTTTTCCTTTGAAAAGATGATAAAAAAATAAAAATAAAATATACAAATTAGAGAGAGAGAGAGAGAGTTGGTTGGAGTTGGTTGAATAAAAGTGGGCTGCGCTTTTTGGCGTGACAAAAATACACTAATATAATCAATAGAAATCTACATATTAAATCACGTTTAGAGTTGAAAAAATAATGTAAGGAACTTCGTTCTTGACGGGGGTCCCCCCAACCGTACATTTTTTTTTGTGTAATTCAAAGTGATTATAAATGATTTATATATTTATTTAAATCATGTTTACAAATTATTTAAGTCCTCCTATGCACATAAATGTTTTATAAATGTATTCAAATAGAGCTTTGCGTTCAGCGGCTTTATCAAAAAATTTAACACGCTCTAAATTTTCAGTTTTAGTTGAATTAAGTAGAATATTCTCAAAACAAGGATGCGTGTTCTTGGCCATATATAGTCTATTCTATCTTGAACTTTACCTAAGTCGCAGGTACGGATAAACCATATTATAAAACACTCCTAGTTACAAAATTCCAACCAATTATGTAAACAGACAAATTGGATCCACAGATATATCTAAAGACAGTTTAAATTTTAATTTTTAAATATTTTCTGAAAAATTTCATATTATTACAGCATTTGTACATGTATAAAAATTTTTACATAAAGTCACATTTCATGAAGAAAAACATGGATAAAAAATTATAATTGTCTAATCTGGAATTTCTTAACATCTATGGATAATGCTGTACTATACCGTAATTCACTCAAAAGAGACCCCGAAATTTCTGTAATAATTCTCCCTGGGATGAAAAAATCTGAACCAAAATAAACGCAACATACCTTGACGCATGTGTAATTCATTACATTTCATGCGATATTGGAAGTGATCTCCGTTTTCAGCTACGTTTCAGACACGTTTCGACAATGTACTCCAGGTTCTTGAACGTATTGTCAAAGTAATGGTAAACTTCCTTAGAGAGGAGATATGAATACCGTTGAAGTACACTGAGGTCAAACTCATGCCTCACCAGTTAAAAATACTTTTATTAACTTTCAAGAGTAAATTAAACACGAGTAAACATAATCCAATACAAAACAAAAGTTACGTTCCTAATATTGCGGCATACACATGTTTCCTTGCCAAATTTTTCGACTCCCACTTAAAGCAGCATCACAATCTATGATGTTGACTCTGACATCATCTCTGACAGAAAATCTGTAGAGTGCTGTTTGTCACCGTAATTTTACTGTGGTTAGTACTTGGAATAATTATAAGTGATTACTCATATGTATACATACAAATCAATTTATTAAACCTTCATAATACACATACAAACAATACTATTCATTGCAGATTTCCGACGCCTCTATCTCAGTAACACAATAGATATACAGTTCAAATTATCCCTCTTCCTATATCATATTATTAAATTATTTATTCTCATTAATACATTAATTATTCTCATCAATACATTATTTATTCTCATCAATACCCTATTTCAAGTATTCATTTCCAACATTTAATTATACTTCATTCTTCTTAATTAATAATCCCGCATGTACATTACTCATATCATCATATCATCTATCTATTCAATAACAATCTTTACTTATCCTAAGCTTCTTAACCGATACACATAAACACATTGGAAATATCATTATAACACACTAATCCAATAAATCCAATCCAACTACTAATCCAATTATTAAGGACTTAAACAACCAATATTCTATGATAGATATCTATGTATACATAACAATTCACCTTAAGCAACACTTCATATTAAGCTAACCCCATCTAATTACCTTCGATTACTGGTACGTACTGGGCATTGGCAGAAATAGCAAAACCTAAACTCTCCTACCTTGTTGGAAGACACGCCGTCACAACAACAAAGCTGTCCTTGCAACAATAGGTTCTCCGTCAAGGTGCGCCTCGCCGAGGTGGCTGGGGGGGGGGGGAAGAATCATCGGACGTCTCTGGTCCAGAGAAGCGGCAGGATCACTATACGCTGGCGGCATCAGTCAGGGAGCCTGTTCCGTCAACGCACACTCGTTTCGGCTGGACGGGGGTCAATCACTCGGTCAGCTCCTTTCTTGGTTGTCGGCAGGGTAAGCGGTCGGTCACTCCGGTACTGGGGGCTTGCATCTACTTCTCCAGTATAACTTCCATATCACTTCATCTCGCCATTTGTCGAGCCTTTACTCTCATACTCTTAGATATCTGGCGTAGACGACGGCCTCGGTTCGCTAAGGTCCGTCGGTAAGCAGCTTGTGCTCTCAATTTCCGTCTAACTCTGGGGCTTTATCTCCGCCGGGCGCCATTACTGCGGCCCTCTTTGCTCGTCTAAAAGCTGCCTGCGACTCTTTTGAGTTCTCAAACTAATCTCAAACTTATCTACCACCTTTCATATTGAGCTAAACTTTTCTAATTACCTATTCAGGCCTCCATTGGTGGCTATCTCCTGTCCAATAAGTCGATCCAGGGCCCCTTCATTGACCGACCATCTATTTTTATATTAATATCTTCTCCAATCAAAATTGAAGGGGGCGTCCGCCCGTGGACTCTTCTGGGGCTTCTCACGCTAGTCTCTGACCTCCTGTTGTGCTTTTTAACGAAGTCCAACATCGTAAAACTGCCTAACCCCTCTTCGTATCTCAACTAAGCCTCCAGCTTTCATCCAATTTCACCTTCTCCCATCTCGTTATCCGCAGCTGGTGACCCTTTTCTTGTTTTCAACTCCCCCAACTTGTCACATTTCATCTTTCGTTTCGCCTACGCAGATCATTACACCCAGCTTGTCAAGTCACTTCTTTGTCTGCTTTCCTTCAGTTATATATCCTCTACTCCTCTAAATTTCGTTTTCCGCACCTGCGGTGTCCCCCTCTCTATTTTCTGATAATGTGTCGTGTCTCCACGACACTGTTCTTCTTCATTGTGATATTTGGCCGAAAGACCGAGTAAGAAATACCAACACGAGTATATCGGATTAATAGCAGTTATTTCACGTTGGATATTTTCCTTCAAATATTCCACAGAGCGAGGCTCGTTCCAATAGACTTGTTCCCAAAGGCAGAAGTCTAGTGGTGTCAGATCCAGCGACCGTAGGAGACAAAGCCCCTATGAAATGACCCTGTTACTAATGAAAGACTCAATTTCTGCCATGCTCTTTGCCGATATGGGACACGTTGGCGCGCTGTCTTGCTGGAAGTAACCTCCGTTGAGTCATGACCATCCAATTGATTCACAAACTATTCAAAAATGACACACTCCCTCTTTTTACCATGTTTTTATTAACTTGCTTTCTTGTTTGTTTGTCTGTTTGTGTGTTTGTCCAGCACACATGGGTATCAAAGAAAATGGGGGCCTATGATGCGCAACCGAGACCTCGCACCACACTCCCACTTTTTACCATGTTTTTATTAACTTGCTTTCTTGTTTGTTTGTCTGTTTGTGTGTTTGTCCAGTACAAATCTTGCAATCAATTTTTAACTAACTTCCCGACTAGCTAGACATTTGAAACTTTTGAATAGCTCAGAACACGATGACAATGCATTTTTTAATACTTTTAGCCATCTTTAAGCAGCTTTTTACCATGTTTTTATTATTTTCAGTTTATTTTGTTTTGTAGACTGGTGTAGCCATCTATCGGCCGGGACGGGAATGAAAAGTTAAACGCAAGTTAACTTCCAATTAACTTCATTTTCTTTCAAGTTGATGGGATAATTCATCAAAAAAAAAGTTTTTAGTGTATTTATTAATACATAGAATTGTCAAGTTTATATGATTCAACAGAAAATTTAAAAACATGGTACATAAAAAGTTCTTTTTATCTTGTAATTATTGATCATGAAGCGGTGTTTTATGAGTGTCAGAGGGATTTTCAGCGATCCATACATGGGTGTTTTGAGAGTTAAAATAATCCGATAAATAGAAACATTCATCATTCGATAACCATGCGTTAGGGATCTGCCATCTACTGGGGAGCACATGGTACGTTGTTTCTTTCAGATTTCTTCATCCTAGCGACAGCCAATACAGAATATTTGGGGCCTCTCTCGAGTGAATCATCTTATATAAGTTCGAACAATGGAAAGTGGGCGGATTTCCATGTATCCACGATATAAATGTGTACCATCACAAGCTTTCAAACTGGTCTTTCTCAAAACTATGATATGTGGTATAAGCAACATATATAGTGTGTCTTCTACCTAGATATCCTAGGAGCCATAGATACAGACAAATTATATTTCATACCTTCCTGCGCACAAGAGTAAACTCAGATATGTAAATATAACCAATGGTTAAGAAATTACAATTTTTTACGTATATTTTGGGATCTGAAAACCACCAAATGGTCTTAAGCATTATTTGAGTTATAAAAACATTTTAGAGAAAGTACAAAAGGGTGTTTATCTCATACTTTTTTTATGGTTTAAGAAAAAATTCGCCATATCTCCCTTACCACGTTAATTCCTCATTTTAGGAGAGTTTAATAAAATGTTTTTGATATGGAGAGAGAGAGAAAAAAAATCCTTATGTGCATTCGGGATAAATAAAATACACTAACGTCATTAACAGTTTGGATCCCCATCTGTTACGACCAGTCAGCAGTAATCTCAGGCTACAAAAAAAAAATGCATTTTTATTCTACATTCATCCTCCAGAAAAGGGAAATCTCCATTGAATTTTAATTCGATTGTAGTTTTTTTTTGTGGAGTTCAGTCAAGAAGTGAATAGGCGCTAAAGTAATCGGTTACACACGATTGAACTTAATTAAGCCAATATAAAGAGCTGTATAAAAGGTCAGCTTCACTGCTAAAAGAGTCTTTGCGGTAATTCCGCTGAGGTTTCATTTATTTATCACAAAATAAAAATTCTCAGCATTGTTTGCAAAGAAATTTTTATATTGCTGCTATTCCTTCGCAATGAACGGACAACTGTTACACACAAACAAACACACACATATATATATATATATATATATATATATATATATATATATATATATATATATATATATATATATATATATATATATATATATATATATATATATATATATATATATATATATATATATATATATATACAGAGGCTGTTCACACAGTTTTTAGACGATGTATATTGTATTCACAAAACTAAATTACATAAAATTCTTGTGTTTTAAAGGTTGTATTTGACATCCCTTATTCTGAACTATCTTTCGACACCGCAATTTCCAGGATAATAATGCCTTTTGAAGTGTCAGAAGAGGTATTCTATCCCATTCCTCCTGAACAGCTTTCCAGAGTCCTGTAAGGGTTTTGGGACGATGTTTGGATAATGCAGATTTTAAAAGTCCGAAAGCACAAAAATCCATAGGTGATACATCGGGAGATTTAGTAGGGATATCAGTGAAGGGTACGACCTTGATACCAGTTTTTTGTTCCATTTCTTTTAGGAAATTTACAGTGGATTTTGATGCGTGACTGCTAGCTTTGTCCTGATGCAGTCTCACAGATTGATGGCACTGTGGGTAAAGCGATGGTATTTCATTCAGAAAAATTGGCGATAAAATATGTTCCTGATAGTATTTGGAGTTAATCTTGACATTTTTTCCACTTTCTTTATTTTTAACTTGCAATTATAAGAAAAACCAGCAACAATCATGAATCCCTTAGAAAAAAATTCTTTCGATTCTTTGAACCATGTACTTAAATTTTTTTCTCCACTTTTGTGATAATAAATGGCTCCTTTTTTGTTGCAATCATTTAAATACACCCAAGATTCATCTATTGTGACAATTATTTTCCATTTTTCTTTGGATAAGTGTTTCTCATATAGAATTCTGCAGCGTGTCCTACGTTCAGCGATATGATTTGGAAGAAGACGATGCACATTGCGTTTTTTCGCTTTCTTAAGATTTAAATCAACGTTTTTCATTTTGTTTACACTGGACACCGAGCATTTTAATGATTTTGCAACTGTCCTTTGACTAGGGGGATTTTCTTTTAACATTAAACAACGTACCTTTGCAATAGTCGAAGATGTCCGTTTTTTCCTTGGATACTTGTTTGGAATTTTTGTCCCACTTTAGGCTTCAATTTGACGTTTTTTTTCCTTTCTTGTTGACGATATTACCTATCGATGCTTTAGATATCACAAAACCATGACTTTCACATCGTTTTCGGATAACGGAGTATGCATATTTCTCTTCGGAAAGAGCATAAATGTAGCCTTTGAACCACTGCTTTGTTAAAAACGCCATTTTGAATAAAAACAAAACTTTCAAGCCTCAGACGATAATTTTGACTTTTAAAAACATAGTACAATTGCAATTATTTCTTTTGCAGCGAATGATTTTTTATTACCGCTTACCAAAATCGTCTAAAAAATGTGCGAACAGCCTCTGTATATGTGTGTGTGTGCGTGTGTGTATGTGCATGTGTATAAAGTTAAACTTCTCTATGGCGGCAAGTCATGGTTCTGAAAAAAGTGGTCGTTTTGAGGAGTGACCATAGAATAGATTTCTTCCATAATATTGGCTCTATGGTGACTTAATAATCTGTTCTGAAAAAATGATGGCGGTTTAGAGTGGTGGCCGTCTAGAGCAGTATTACAGGTTGTTTCATATTAAATGAGACAAAAGGAAATCCTGCCTGTGAACGCTGTAATTACTTTATTTCAATAAATCAAATTTACAGTGAAACTATAGATAGCCAAGTTTCTATAGATGTTCTATGTGTGTCCCTCCAGTGACACGGCAAATATTTATGCGGTATTCCAGTTCCTGTCCATCTCGTGATAGAATATACTTTGTTAATGATTCGAGTGGTTCAGTTATCCGCTGCTTCAGTTGTTGTAAGGCCTGAGGAAATGGAGGCACGAACACTTTGTCTTTAACAAAACCCCATAGGAAAATATCACAAGGGGTTAGATCTGGAAATCTCGGTGGCCAAAAAAAGCAGTGGCGTATCGTTTGACCCAGCACGGCCAATCTAGCGATGGGGTATACTATCGTTCAGGTACTGACGTAGTTTTTAATGCCAATGTGGTGGAGCACCGTCTTAATGCAGAATGAACCCGGGAACTGCTTCCTCCAACTGAAGGAACAACTACTCTGATAGCATATCTTGGTAAATGCACCCGTGAATCGATTTTTTCACGAAGAAAAAAGGACCAAACACACAACTGTTGGAAATGGCGCAGAAAACGTTCATCTTTGGAAAATCACACTCATGTTCCATTACACCATGGAGAATTTCCGTGCCCCATAATCGCAAATTATGGCGATTAACTTTGACAGAAACGTGAAAAGTGGCTTCATCCGTAAACACAAGTCTGTTCGTGTAACCATCTACCTCCAGCTTATATTGCAAATTCTCACAGAAAGCTTTACGCAACGTTTTGTCGGAAGGTTTAAACGACTGCACCATCTGAAACGTGAATGATCGGAATTTTAGACGCATCCGTAACACACGCCACACCGTTATATGAGGCACATTGACTTCAGAACTCACACGATGGGTTGATTTTGGGAGACTTCCTAAAAACGTTTCACGAATTTTTTCAACCACTTCGATTGTTTCACCCACCGTTCGATGTTATGACGATGCGGTGGTTAATTACCAAATTTCGTGCGAAAATGTCTTTGAACGATGATAAAAGATAATGTTTTGGCGTATTCCAAAACAGTACGCTTTCTCCTGCGTGGATGGCGCCATTTTAATTAACAGAGCATCTAGCGGCGATTTCGTAACCGGAAGATTTTTCACTGTTGCCAGATAAAACTTGTATAATTGCAGTTTCAGAATTACTTTGTTTCGTCTAAATAAATCAATTACAGAATTTATACTATGCTATTCTTTTTGTCCCATTCATTATGAAACACCCTGTATATATATATATATATATATATATGTGTGTGTGTGTGTGTTTGTGTGTGTGTTCGTGTGTGTGTACCTCTTTATAAATAGGCAGTAATTCCTAAGAAATACCCCATATTTCGTGTAGTATAACCTTCCAACGGTCTTCCAACGGTCTTGACAACGGTCTTCCGAGATGAAAGGTTATTTCTATATCATAGGATTTTCTACTCGAGGCTGCGTGGAGGAGTTTGTCTATGCACATCAAGGATTCGAAGGCAGCGGATTATAGAGATATTTGAAACTTGTCTATTACAGGTTTAATTGAATCGGTATTTTTGAAAATGAGTCATCTCCACTTTTCAAAAACTCATCTGAGGATCCTCAAACTTTTCTGAGGACCCCCCCCCCCCCCCAAGTTTAAAAAAATATTAACAAATTATATTTTTGCATCAGGATTGATGCCTTATAAACATAATAAATACTAAATTTAGTCTAACTAATAATGCATGAAAGCGAGTTTTTTGTTTCTCGTGAAAAATTTAAAAAAATAGAGATGACTCCTTTTCAAAATGACCGATTCAATTATAATTTCAAATATTTAAGATCTTCTGCAAACAAAAGATATATGCTTCACTAATAAAAATTATTTGCATTAATTCTGCTGATGTTTCTATTAGCTATCACAAAGAAGTTTTTCCTTCACTATGGTTTCAAAAATAATATTTTGCTACCAGAAATATGTAATGGGTAATGGTATATTGTTATTTTAAAAATAGGTATTTTAATGGTTGATGCGGTTCTATGATGACAAATATTCTCTAATACTCTGGGATGGACAATAATTTGGTTTATTTGCGAGATACACATGTCTATACACAATAATCACACTTCATTAATATAAATATCCATAACATGAATACACTTGTTTCAATACAATTAATTCGCAATCCCCACATTAAATTCAATTACGGCTTTTGTACGGTAATTCACGCCCTAATTTAACGATCAACTAAATCACTACTTTATGGCACCTTGATATATATATTTGAATAAAAACCCACTTCGTAATTCTAACTCAGTATTGGCAAAGAGCATTGGCCATTGACGGGTTAGGAAAGGGAAAGACAGTACATTCATCTAATGTGGTCAAATCGCACTGCTTGTGACTGGGGCGGCGGCTTGGGTTGATGTTCTGCTATCTTCAGGGTCATATTAGTCATCTACTTTGGAGCAATCTCTTCTATTTCAAGCTGTTTCACCGCATCCTAATCACCTTCTATCCAGCTGATCTCTGCGACCATCTTTAGCTCTCGTTCTAAAATAACTTCCTAGACTAATGCAAATTCATTCGGCAGCAATTTTAAGTAACTCGTCACTTCAAGTCAAATCATTTAATCTCATCATCATCATCATCAAACAAAAGTTAAGCCATTCGGTCAGAAGTCAGAAATTCGCTAAAATTCTCTATATGTGTATATGTGTATCTCTCATCTTTTACACCCTATTTATTCTTTTTCTTATTTTCTAAATTCCTTCCCTCTGGGAATTCCATTCGTCACTTCATCCAATCTTCTGAAACACCCTCACACCATCACTCGCTCGGGTTTATAATTATACATGTTTCTTGACCACTCCTGGCTACAGGGCGTATCCTACCTTCGTGACCCAATTTTCATTCTCCCACGCTTTTTACTCTTCCATCGACCCTTTTATGACTTCCTTTTAGGCTCTCCTGCGTGTGGTCTTTTGACTTCGGTCATAAATTTCGCTCCTCTTTTACTTTCTTCTTTGCTCTCTATCATTTCTTCCTATCTTCTCTTCTATCTTTTCGAATTGCCTTCTATTTCAATGCATGATTTGCAATCTATTCTTTAAATCTTCCATTTTGCCATCCAATTCCACTATCTCCGGGATAAAATAGACCTAAAAAACTAATATTTTATAACCCGAAGATTTCGAAAACTGACTCCATCTTACCACTCATCAGTACAAAATTTACATCAATCCCCTGGCAGGAACTGCCTCGCCAAAGACACTATAACAAGGAACAAACCTTAGCCCAAATCTGGAGATCTATGTCCTTCTACATAAGTGTTGAGAAAGTTTCAGTTAGGTTGCGCTACTGTGGTTAAATAATTATAGACTCCATGGTGGCGTTGTTTGACTGACATAATCTCGTACCCTCTCTACCTGAAACATTACTAGTTCTAGGAATTTTTAGATTATGATTAGAACTAGTTAGATAGATTTTGATGCGGGACGTTGAGTCCTTTTTTTGAACGAGTTCTATGCTCGTATATTTGATTGGGTTTTTAAACGCTTTATGTTTGTTTGTTTTTTATGTTGCTTGTGTGAGTCATTAAAGATTTTTATAAAATTCAGCCGTGCGTCAGATTTCTTTTGATTATTTTAATTTGATTTATCACTGAACCATTTCGATTTTTCAAAATGAGCTCTACTATCACTCACGTTTCCGTACTTATGTTCTTTAAGCTTGTCTAGAATGCTCTAGAAAGTCCTTCTTGTTTAACCTCCCAAGAAACTTGAAGAGTTTTCAAGAAAGTTGCACAAATAATGGTTTTATTTACCGAAGCCCTTAAAATTCCAATAAATTACCCTTATAAATTGCCTACTGTTCCTATAATTGGAAAACTACAACATTTATCGATTTTTGACCTACGGTGAATACCTGATTTTGTCTGTGCATCATTATCCACAGTTAATGTATTCAACTGACAGTACCTTTGAATATTATTTCTTCAGCAATAGTGAAGCCAGTCGAGAATAAAACTTAAATAATTTAAATTCTACGAGAAATAAAAATTTATCACGGCTGTATAAGAGAGTTGTCTGAGTACGTTGTGGTTACATTTCTCTACACACCAGACAAACCGGGACATAGAATCACACACCGTGAAAAGCACAAGCACCCGTGATGTTGACCTAACTGTACAAACACAGGTCAGCTACCAACATGCCACTCGGCAAAGATGATTTGAGAATTAATTAGAAGCTTTTTCATCTTAAGAATACATTTTTAAAGGTTTTAATAATTTTCACCAAATTCAAACAAATTAATAATAAATGTTATTACACACAAAATTATTGGAACATTTTTGTTTATACTTTTGTAAAATATGATATTAAACATCAATTTTTACCGTTAAAAATATTATCAGCGAATCTTGTTGAAGGAAGTACCTTACAGTACAATGAAAAAAACAGGTGGAGTTTAAAATTTTATTCAAAGACTCACTTTTTTTACACTTTTTATGTTATTTTAATTAATAATCCCATTTTTAGTAAAAACTGAACATTAAAGTGAAAAAAATACTTTTAAATAATACTAGGCACCCAACAAAATTAAAAAATAGGCTTTCGAAACCTGTTTCAGACATCTCATATCATCCAAACTCTATCATAAAATAAAACTCTTTTAGTACAAAAATATTAAAAAATTATTAAAATTTATGTTTTCTCTACTGTTTCAAGAACAATAAAATGAAAAATGTAAAATAATTAAGGGGAGATTACTATCTATTAAAATTTTGCGAGTATCCAATAAGTTTCATAGTTTCAAATTACTGTATAGTTAACGAGTTCCTTTCTTCACATTTTATAATAGTTTGCATAGAATTTTCTATTATCCTAATAGTATTAAAAGTTGAGAATAGTGTATCTAAAATTCAAGTATACAAATGACATTTGTGCTGAGGAGGGTGTTCTTAAATCAATTTAAAGATTCAAATTTATTTACTGAATATAAAATGTTTCTCTGAAAATATTTTGCTGGAAAGTATTTTATTTATTATCTTCTGAGATTTAACTGCAACTATTTATTTGCATGCCTTTATGTTTCTATGAGTATACATGGATGTATATTCATTCATCATATAAGTACACGGATACTGATAATAATGGGATTTATTTTAATTACTGCGACAAACTATTAGTATAACTAGTCTTTTATGAATACTTTTTATATATATAAATACAGTAGAACCCCGATTTTACGTTGTCCGTTTCGTACGGTATCCGCTTCATACGTCATTTTCTGCTGGTCCATGAAAATTGCCTATACTATGCTTAGATTATGTTTTAACCCCGATTTTACGTTTTCGCGTTTCGTACGTTTTTTACCGTTGGTCCCATGAAAAACGTAAAATCAGGGTTCCACTGTCTGTATATATATATATATATATATATATATATATATATTTTTTGTATCAGATTAAATGCTTTCAAAAGCTTAGACTTAAACTTAAATTTTGAGCTCAAAATCTGAATCGTTCGGGGTGGATATGTTCGCGAAAACTCAACAGTGTTCAGGAGGTGAAATTTGAACCCCCCCCCTCCTCCCCTGTACGCAGTTCAGTTATTCACGATTTTGGATGCTCACAACTGGGCACAACTGGGCGTACACTAACCCACACGCTACCCGCCCTCATTCATATCAACGCCGTTTCAGCGTCAATGTGTGGGCCGGAATTATCCACGATCATTTGATCGGGCCATATCTTCTGCCAAGGTGCCTGGACGGCGGAGCGTATCTGGTATTCCTACAAGAGGTGCTTCCAGGTCTGCTGCAAAGTGTTCCAGCCAACATAAAGGCTCGTATGTGGTTCCAACATGATGGAGCGCCTGCACATTTCAGCGCAAATGTGAGAAGTGCATTGGATACAGCATATCCAGGGTGATGGATTGGACGGGGTGTCCGGTAAATTGGCCGGCACGCTCGCCTGACCTCTCCTGTCTAGACTTCTTACTCTGGGGCCATATGAAGAGTCTTGTTTACGCAAGCCCTGTCGACTCCAACGAGGAACTGGTTACGAGAATTGCCGTCGTAGCAGGCGATATCCGGGAGATGCTCAGGGTATTTGCTAATTTTCGAAAGTCCCTCCGCCGGCGGTGTGAGGCCTGCATCCTTGCTGGTGGGCGCTCTTTCGAGCAGTTTTTGTGATTCCACAAGAAAATCATGCATGTACCATTTTCTACGTGTCATCATTCATGCAACCTTCATTCATGCGCACGACGTGCGTACATCAAATTGTCTTTTTTTAATTTCGAGAGGAGAAATTGCTCATGTCTAGTATTATGAATAAATATTTTAATTTTGTCATCCCTCTCTAGTTTATTTTACGTCTAGGAGGTAGTAGTTGCTGCCTGGTCTACGACACAAAGTCCTACGACACCAAGATCGGGAATAACTGAACTCTGTTCAGGAGGGAGGGAGTTTCAAATTTCAACTCCTGAACACAATTCCGTTTGCGCTACTTAACCACCCCCAACGAATCAGATTTTGAGCTCAAAATTTAAGTTTAAGGCTAAGCTTTTGAAAGCATTTAATGTGATCAAAAAAAATAACCGTAAAAAATAGTTGTTCGTTACTCCAAAGTCTAAAGCTCCCTCTATCGACATTTTTTTTTACTTTATCTTTAAATTTATTTTTCAAGAAAAAACTGACAAAAAGAATAATTTTAGCTAAAACCGCTAACGAATTGACCCATTTTTCCGTTTTTTATAATCATTTGAAATTTTGGACCCTAAACTTTAATGGTGTCTATCTCCTTTGGAAGACGTTTGGGACCCTAAGTTTCTTATATAATATTGTTTGTCTTGATGTGTACTATCACCCCTTAAAGTTTTGCCCAAGAGTTTCGTTACACCCTGTATACTGGTATGCAAAACTTAAAGAATCCAATATTTTATAGGTTACAACCTGAAAATGAAAGGAAAAAAGTTTTGCTGATTTTTATAACTAAAAATGTAGAATAGAAATTAGTACATATTCAAAGAATTTGTCAGCGTCATAGCAAATCAACGATAAAAGTACAGGGTAAGAAATTCCCTCCAAATCGCCAAAAAGTTCATGCGATCGTGAGAGACGTTCAGTGGGTTTCGTCTGGTATTCCAGACCACGAAATGACCATTAGTTCTACAAGTGGTAGAATCATTGGGAAGCTGGAGGAAGAACGAAGTTTGGGGAGTGTAGCCGCAGAGTTCAATGTCGTCCTTGGTGTTGTCTCGCGGGCATGGACTTCGTTCCAAATGACAGGTACAGCTAGCTGCTCGTAGGTCACATAGTGGTCGGCACCCAAAAATAATAGCTGATTATGACAGATTTATCCTTGTACATCATAAGAGAGATCGTTGGCAAACAGCGACAATCATTGCAAAACAACTTCAGAGCTAATTCCGTTCGCTAGGTTTCGTAGTATATGGTGGCTAGACAACTCCATCGAGATCGATTGTTTACTCGATGACCTGTTCACTGCGTGTCACGGGGTAGTGACGTATGATGGAGGAAGGGGCTATAAAGATAGAAAACTGTGTTGTAAAGAACGCATCGTAAATAGGAGGCAATTGAGAAGAATGTAGAGAGATAAGAAGAAGTGATAAAGCACAGTGGTAATAAAAAGACATTATAGCAATTGAGAAGTCTGTGAAATTTATGGGTGAAGCAGAGGACCACACATGCAAGAAGCCAGGGATCACAAGTCATAAAAAGAAGCGGAGTAGAGTGTGAAATTAAAGTGAGGGCAGAGATATGGAATACGCCCTCGAGAAAGATTGGACAGAGATGAACATGTAATTAAAACCTAGATCAAATAGCAGAAATGAGGAAGGCTGGAAAATTAGAAGAGTCGAAATACCCACGGGACGGAATTAAGAAAATGTACAAAGGATATATATGAGGAAAAAAGGGGAGATTCTAGGATGATAACGATTATTAATTGACTAGATTTGCCCTTTGAATTAGATTTTCAAAATGTGATTGATATGAATTGACCAGTTAGAATCTTCAGAGTTAATGTTAGACTTGATTTTAGTCATTAATGTGTAGAACTCAGATTGGCTAAGAATGTGATATTGAGATGCGGATTAGATAAAAAAGACCGGGGTTCAAAGACCACTACGTTGATAGAGTAATACTAAATGGAGTGAGAGTAGACTAGCCATAGCTACAGTGTGAAAGAAAACCCGTATAATTATCTACCGAAGCAGCCTGCGGTGATAGCTGAGATGAACAAGCGAGTTTGAATGGAATGACTTACACCACCAATACGCCAAGCCCATGATGAGTAGTGAACCACGTGAAAGAAGGCGCCATCCCAAGCCCTTCGCAATAGAGTGAATTTTCGCCGAGGAGTCTCTCGTAGATACCGCCTAATACCCGAAGTCAGGCTGTCAAAGTCCGGCAGTAGCAGATGCCGTGCCTAGTTCCCAGCAGTCTCCAAGGTAGACATCAAACCAAAGGTACAGTGACTCTGTGTTCTTTAACCCTTTCAGGGGCAACAACCTGCACGGTGCAGACATTTTTTTAACCAAAAGGATCGTAAAAAAATTTTCAATTTAAGGTTGCAAAATGTTTTTACTTCTTTAAACTGATAACATATGGCAGTACTAACACTTTTTATGCTCATTTAACTGGAATACATTGAATGCAAGTGTAAAAAGACTAGATTTAGGCGTTTGCACTGTGCAAACAGCGACCCTCAAAGGGTTATAACCTGTCAGTTACGAATTCTTTTTTGCCAAATTACAAATGAGATAACTTTATACGTTTGGGAATTAATTATGTTTAACGAATAACATTGAATCATCGAATTAATGAGTTAAGGATTTATTTAGTTAGAGATTTATTAAATTAATGAATTTAATGAAGGAATGATGAGCTGATTGTGCTGAATTATATATGTTATTTAAATTTAGGAATTTGATATTTTTATGTATACACATATATATGTGTGTATCGTAACGTTAATAAATCCATAGAGGAGTAATTATTGTCGTCCTGTAACGTATTAAAAATATCCACTATACGATCTCTGTCATGCTGTGTACCTTTAACACATAACTATCGGCGCCACCGTCTACAGTGGTGCAAAGAGCACTAGAACAGGACACTAGCGCAGGGAGGGAACATTCTCTTTACTGAATACAGGCGCAATTATTCTGGCCGACAGCTCATCTGAGCCAGACTCATTGCTATAAAGGTAGCAGTGGTCGTTGTGGCCGACCACCCCTATCCCTACGCACAACTGAACCCGTCGTTTGGAGGGCTTTCCATGACCGCGAGACGACACTAGGGGCGACATTGAACTGGGCCACCACACTCGTCAAATTTCGTTTTTCCTTCAGCATCCCAATGATTTTACTGTGTATAAAATAATCTAAATGTTTCCTAGGGGCCATTTCGTGGTCTTTAATACGAGACGAAACTTACTGAAAGTTTGTCCCGATCGTACACGTACGTTGGGAAGTTTGGAGAGCATTCCTTAAATCCTGCTTTTATCATTTATTCCATATGACGCCACTTCTGACGTTTTGATTACAAAATTTATATACGCACCAGCTGTCTACTAAATATCCTCAGTTATGCAAATCGTCACAAGTTGTATCACTTAATGTTTAGGTTGTCTCCTTTAAAAATAGTGCTGTTCTTCAATTTTAAGAGAACAAAATGGCTTCATTCTTTCCATAACAATATATGTAATTATAAACATAAAATACTAAACTTAATATTGTTTACAAGGATTGATGGCAACATCGAGTCGCGATAATTGTACAAACATGTTCTTCTTCTTCTTCTTCTTAGTTGACATTACAGCCCGTGATGGGCCTTAGCCTGCCGCACAATCCCTTTCCAGACGACTCTATCTCCAGTCTTCCCCTTCCAGTTGGTTATCTTCAGACATTTTAGGTCATTCAACACATCATCTAACCATCTTTTTTTTTGGTCTTCCCCTTGGTCTGTTGCACATTGGCTTCCAGTATAAGAATTTTGCCACTCGCTTATCAGTTTGTCTCTCGATGTGGCCGAGCCAAGATATTCTTTGTGCTTTAATAAATTTTACTATGTCTTTGCATTTTATGAGTGCTTATATTTCCTTATTAGTTCTTATTCTCCATAGATTACTATTTACCTGAATTCGCCCATATACCTTCCTCAAAATTTTACGTTAAAATATTCTTAAGTTATTAATATCTTTTAGTGTCAGGGTCCAAGTCTCACAACCATATGTTACCACACGCCGGATAATTGTTTTGTATAGCTTTAATTTGATTACTTTAGGTATTAGTTTATTTCTTAAAAAATGTCTATAAGAAAAATAGCATTTGTTCCCTTTTAGAATTCTGCAATTAATCTCTTCTGAAGTAGTATTTGAAACGTTAATGGTAGACCCTAGATAAGTAAAACTATTAACTGTTTCAAATTTATAGTCATCAACAATCAGACAATCTCTGTAGTCACTGGAGAGTTTGGTCTTCTCCATATATTTTGTCTAATTTTCATTAAGTGAGAGACCGACAGCGCCTGCTGATTCTATTAGTTTTTTTTGTCGTTGCAACTAATGCCTGCCTGCTTCTGCTCAAAATTACAATGTCGTCAGCAAATGAACAGATTTGTGTGGTTTTACAGGAAATTGAGCCTCTAAGATCCAACCTTCGAATGACATGTTTGAGAACTAAGTTAAACAATAAGGGTGATAATGCATCACCCTGTCGAACACCTGCACTTATATCAAAAACCCCTGAGAAGTCATTTTGAATTAAAACGGTGGCTTGAGAATCTTTCAGAGTAATTTGGATTAGTTTGACTAATTTCATTGTTATCTTTATCTCAGCTAAAATTCCGATCATTTTGACTCTATCCACTTTATCAAATGCCTGTTTGAAATCAACAAATAAAGCAATATTATATTCATTGAACTAAAAACATGTTCTAGATTTGATAAATTATTTCTTTTGAACAGATAATCTCATTGGAGAACAAACACATTGGAGGCCATATACTTTCTTTTACTTCTAGCTATCTCCTTAAAATCGATTTTATCCTTTATTTCAGTTCTTTAACCATGATATAGAATTTTTACATTGTATCAACACGCCTTTCATCTTTAATGTAAAATATCTTCCGATATTAAATAATATTTTCTCTGTTCAATGATTTTTTTCCTTTATATTTAAAACAACATTCAAAATAAATTGAAATATATTTACTCTTTTTATTGAAGTTCATTTTTATCTTTCAGCCTTTTTTAGATTATTGGAAGCACTGAGTATTTCAAGGTTTTTTTATGTTTCCTCTTTTATTTTCTTATGTGGTGATGATCATAAAAGCATTGTATTGAGCTAAAAAATACACAAAATCAGGATAATATCGAAAGTTAACTTTTCTAAGGAGCATTCAAACCAAGAACAGCAATTTTTTCCATGAAAATTATCTTTGTTAGACACGTTGAAATGTATTGAAAAAATTACAACGTATTCCCCTAAAAGAAGGCTTATCGTGCTAAAGTAAAGACGAGTGAGAAAGAAAATTAGGGTGAAAATTGCACTAACTTCGATTAATTGGGGTTTCCTATGTCACCTGTTTCGATTTTGTTCAGTATAGGGTTGAAACTTGACCCTCTTCATAAAACTGAAGCCGAAAACAAACGTGCTGGAAAAGAATATGGAATTAAAAATTTAAAAACCCACAGGGAATAAGAGTCTTTTCCCCCTTTATATACATAAAAACATCATATGCAATGTCATTAAAAGATAAATATTTATTTACTTAAAAGGTTTATATTTTCATTATCAAGGATAAAGAATTGTAATAAACCAAATCTCCTCGTAGACAGCTGGCTCATAAGCTAGTCGTGTGTCACGATGATTATATCTATAAAGCACTGAAGTAAAGGATTATTTTGATAAAATGATGAATATGTTTCCTGGCTCGTGTACTATTTTCGCCAAACAATGAAACTCGTTTTCTGGCTGTTATTTTTTCCATACGTAGATTAAGTGGAAGAAAATAATAGTTTGGTTCCCCTTTACGTGCCTCTCTGATGGTGTTTGCAGTGATGAGTTGTATGTTTCGCAATTCAGCTTTCAATGATTGATCGCTTTTCATTGCTATTGGCCAGTTAGTTGCATGTTTTGCTGCTAAAATGGCAGAGAAAAGAAGAAGATCATCTTAAAATTAAATTATGGTTTTCATTCGCGGATTTTTGCAATATAATATTTAATATAATAGGTAAATGGCAACATTTCAACTTTTAAGAATTAATTTCCCTTACCAATTTGATTGTACTTACAGATTAATCGCTAGAATTCCCAAGTTGCGCTGCACTTACAGACATGGAATGTAAAGAGATGTCTAGTCATGTATCTAATGACACTGATTACATGTACGCCACTTGTATATTTTGAATTTGAAATAAATTTAATCTTTGTTATACGAATCATTTTATAGTTTCAATTTTTTCTCCTCTCAGAAGTAAATTTCCAACGCATAGAATACAAATGTAAGCAGATAATTTTTATATATTTATCAATTTATATAACGCGTACTGTTATGATATAACGTGGTAAAAAAATCATAAAAAATTTTTACTTAAGAACGATTTGGGAAGAAATGTTAAAGGATTCAAATATTAGTGTTAGCTATAAATCAATATAATCGATATAATGTAATCCTCATTATTATAGAAACTTCTTTTAACAAAGAGTGTTTTATAACATTTTCGGCAGACTTGTCATCTTTAAAAAAAAAAAAAAAATATATCTCGCGATTCTATTTCATCGTGCTTCAACAAAATTCACGCAAAAGTTGCCTTGTGGTGCCTAATAGGAACTATAGCCTTAAAATTATGCATATTTCATTAACCCTTGGCCCAAATTTTATACAAACTAAGTATTTACACTCAATTCAGCAATGCATATTTTTATAAACATTACGCTATCGGGTCTCGTTTCCACTGAGCTGATTACATACAAACAAACTTATAGTGTTAACATTAAACAGAAAGCCAGAGTTTATGTAATGTTGTTGTTGTTGTTGTTTCTAATGCCCCTTGCCAAAAGTATTCCAGAACAGGACCATATAGGCCAGCGGGCTGAGGGATGCACCTCCGGTTTATAATGGCACTGCAACGGTCGGAGTCCGATTTAGCCACGTGCCACCCCCATTTTGACAGATCTCACCCCAGGGGTGATATCTGGAGGATCGTTCCCTCTCCCACCCTGTCTGACCACATAGAGGGACTTTTCGGTCTACGAATTTTACGTGCCCATATTCGGCCTAGACACGAAGATATTTAATGGCGTACGTCGGGATTCGATCCGAACACCCGCAACACTGAATACTAGTGTGCTACCACAAAGCTACCTCAAGCCCACGTTTATGTAATTGGTCTTCTATATCTGCATTCCAT
This sequence comes from Dolomedes plantarius, assembly GCA_907164885.2. Lineage (NCBI taxonomy): Eukaryota > Metazoa > Arthropoda > Arachnida > Araneae > Dolomedidae > Dolomedes > Dolomedes plantarius. Next base: position 141,531,519 of record OU015498.1, read on the forward strand.
CCTGTCATTAACTTATTACTTTTAAATAAGTCAGTCATGGACTTATTCGTTATAATACATTATATTTCAATCTATGCAATAAGAATCTCCTCTCCTTCCCAACAATCTGCAATTAATTTTCTAACCTTTATAATCAAACAAAACCATAACGTCAGAAATCAATTAGCCCCCTTTCATTCCTCCCTCCACTAGCATCGTGCTGTGTACGTCAGAATCAAAACTCAAGTCCTTTAAAATTAGAAAAAGTAATCCACACTACCTTCTGGGAAGTAATTCTTAGGTATACCCTAGTGCCCGTCTTTAATAAACTCTAATCAAGAGAGTGATGTTTGACAATGAACTTCTAATTTAAAAACTTGATAGCAGTGAACTTTTGATTAAGATTAATCATTCCAGCCACGGTTCAATTTATCTATACTTCTCGCGAGACGTAAGTACTCGTAACGTATTTCTCTCAATACACAAGAGCATAAGTGAGTAAATTAACATAGATGATATCCTTCTGTAACCGAGTTTCCTTACATGTCGAGTAAAATATGTTTGGGGACAGATGTAAATAACTCTAATAAAAGAGAGGAATCAACTAACAGCTAAAATTTTAATTAAAATAATATTTCACTTCTTTATTTAGAAGCACATTTACTTAGCGCAAAATACCCTTTTTATTCGAAAAGTTGAGTAAAATTTGTTGTAATATCAAAGGCAAAAGACATATAACCTAGAGAGTATTATTAATTAATTTTAATATATCTAAATTAATATATTTTCGGATTTAAGATGAGGTGCTTATGTGTATGTATTGTGTTTTAGATATTATTATTCAAATTGCGATTACTACACCCCAATTTGTCTGACTATCTATAAATCTATGGTACCCGGCATAAAGAGCTTAAGTCAAAAAAATAGATTTTTAGGAATTTGTTAGTATTGATAAAAAAATCTTTTGACTTGAATAAAACGCTTAGGTCTATCAATTTTGTATACAAAAGTACATTCCTTTGTGCAAAAGACTCAAGCCGCAGTTATATTTCTGCGATTGGTATAAAAGCCAATAACTTGGTATATTAAAATCACTGTTTTTGACTTAAGCCTTTTATACCGGGCACCATAGAATGTTAACAGTATTCAGAGAATTTCTTTCTTCTCTCAGATTTCTAGAAAGGCAAGAGTTATGAAATCGCACTTTTCACTACCAAAATGCCTGAAGATTTCGGTAAAATTTAAAAAAGGGGAGTTACTTAAGCTCCCAATGTTTTGTATATAGAAATATTTAAATGACTGTAATTTATCCTGAGGAGAGCTTCTATCATTAAAAACATAAATTCTTTGGATGTGATATAAAGGGAATTATAATTTATAATCATTATACCTAGATTGAAATTTAAAATCCATCTTGATTAGACGGGGAATAAAAAAATACAAATCGAGCAAAATTCGTGGTTTCGCCCACATTGTTGTCGCTGGGATGGACTCAGATAGAGTTTCTACACAACTGGCATAAGGTTTCAAGAACTGTTCAATGTTTTGTCTAGAACTTAAGTTCAAGAAACCTGTTAGAAATGAAAAGTACGAACCTCTCGATTTAAAAAAAATGCTGCACTGAGAAATAGAACTGGTCAATATTTTATTCCGAAACCGTTACAAACCAAACAAATTAGAAATAAAAACTAATTGAAAAAATGTAACTAGGGGATAACTTAAATCAAATAAATAAAGGGAATAAAACTAGATGCAGTTAATATGTAATATATGGATGACACCATCATAACTGACTACTTTTATATAATTGCCTTTAAAGATGTAGAGGTAAAGGATTCTTGGTATCCTGAGAGCAGAAGTCCGGCAATTTCATTGGTCGTAGTGATGATCTAGTAAATAAAGGCCTTACTACCATTGGCATTAATGGATGTTGCCCGATAGCTATGGATAGAAAATCCTGGAGACGCATAATTTAAGCGGCCAAGGTTTGTAGAAAATTGTAGTGCCAAGGAAGAAGATAGATTGATAGGTAAAGATAAAGCGAGAGAGGTACAGTCACAAAGGTTAGTTGATTGGTGGTTGGTTGAGAACTCTATGGACATTTTTTTTGCTACATGGGGAGCTCATTATACCGGGACCTACTGCTTAAAGCCGATTCCGAAAAGCTACAAACATCCATGCCAATAATGGGACTCAAATCCATAGAATGCCAGCGTCTAAGCCAGTCGGCTATCGCGCGCCAAAGCTTTAAAGGAAATTATAACATTTCAAATTCAACACATTAACAAAAACGGATATATATATATATATATATTAAAGCAATAGCACTTAGACATACATCTATACACTGTTATATGCCACTAAAATACAAGCAAACAGAATAATCAAAACACTAAACAAAATGGCATATAAAAATGTTAAAGCAGAAACAACAGTCTAATTGGGCTGATATCCATTCGTCCTCATCAGTTCCCTGGGCTCCCAAAATCTGACATAAAGACAGTTGCTTGATAAGGAGGAGCACAGTGGCAAATTCTGTGCATCCATAGGCACTTCCATACCACATAGAGTACAGTTTGACCTTTCGAGAATACCTAACCTGAAAAGGTATTTAGGCAAACAGTTGTGTCCCGTGACAAGTCTAAAAGTAGCAACACTTGTTCTTCTTGGTGCTGAGGGGATATGTAATATTACATCTTCCCATTCCTTTTTGTGTATATCTCTTAATTTTCTGTTTTTATACTGACAGTTCGTTTTTCTATTTATAATTCTTGATACTGAAATGAAGGGGATTTCCGTAACCGATGTTTGTGTTACCTGAGTCCCTTTTTTGGCTAGTTAAAATGGATATACCTTGTGGGCAAAAAGTCCGTATAAACTTTCAAAATTCATAAAAACCGGAAAAATTACCAAATTAAAAAAAGGTTTGCAGGGTTAACATCGCTAGGTAACGGGAATTTTTTAAGACAGGAAAAAAAACTCAAAAAACAGCCGACAGGTGGCGGTGGTACGAGCGAATTCTGTGTAAATATGCAAATGAGACTGTTATAAGAACGTGCGCTCCTAATCCACAACCAGTTCACCGTTGTTCCACGATCCGCGGAGAGGTGTCATCCGGTCCTGCTGCACTCTGCCGTTGCTGGATTTGTGACTAGCCTGCAATGGCTTTGTTGTGAGGATAATTAATAGTTTTATAAATAACTAACGTTTATTCTAATATCAGGTGTTGAGATAATTAAGTTAGTAAGGTAAACAATTAAATGTTAGTAACGGCTGTGCGTTGTAATAAATTTATTAAGCCTCTGCTAAATGTTTTGATGGTTAAACTTAGGGTGATCAAATATTAATTGATTTGATTAATGTCATCGCATTTGGAGAAGCGTGCGCAGGTTTCTCTAAATGTTTTGACATTGTGAAGAATTAAGTTGAAATAGATCATCATATGTTTGGCTTCATTGTTCCAATTGTTATTATTTAATTAATCTGGTTTATAAACCTTGTGAGTGGCTGGTACGTATATTTGGCTGGTGAATTTTACTTCAAAGGTTAAAGAAATTTAGTTAAATGGTAAAAGTATTAGAAATATTCATTGTTTTTCTTTCTTTCCCAAAAACTGAATCTGTGCTTGGTAACAAGTTCTTATCGCTACCTCTGCTGGCCGCTGTCTGTAACTCGATACATCTGCTGCGCGCCATTTTTCGAACGGGGGAGAAATCTCAGAATAACAGAAGGAAGTGCGTAAGAATACATCATCAGGTGGATGACCAGGGCGCCGTGAATTAATATTAATCAACAAGAACGAGAGGGGGGTGAATAATAAATTGTATAACGATTTGCAGAGTTCAAGAATGCAACCTGTAGCCTTCCCCTCATTTTTATTGTCTGCAATTCATGGCGCGCCAACGGACTAATTTGTATGGAAGCTGATTTTACGCGAATGATGCAAGTGGTGACAAGGGGCTGACCCGGGAGCGCGGGAGTTTGAAAAAAGCATTCTGGTTACAAACCCGTCGACCGGGTTTGTAACCAGTTGCGCCGTGTGCGTGGCTCCATTCATTTACATAGGTTACGACTCAACACGGACTGGTTTGTGATTCGAGTCAGTTATCAGTTTCTTTTGAGTTGCTCCGTGTGCAGACGGCCTTAGACTTGGTTGTCATCTGTAGTGAAGTCAGTCTTCCGCCTTAAATTGGAAGCTGTCTTGAAAGGGAAGCTGTGAAATACCACTGTCCATTGCCAGGTTCATCATCCGTGTAAAAATAAATTGTCTGTGTATTTCTTTCTGTATATTGTTTTCTCTCTTTCTTCATATGTACCTGGGTCACTTGTCTTGTGGCTTCAGAGACATAAAACACAGCAATACATTCAATAAACTTTATTGAATGTTGCAGATTAAATTAAAAACAAACTGCAATTTTAAAGTCTGTACATAATGTACGGGACATCACACTTTTATGAGTAGTGGTTCTAATCACCCCTCCCCCCTCCATAACTTAAAATTATTTCCTTGTTGAGAACTCCTGCCTTAAACAGAAGTTTTTATTTTCCCATATCCATGGAAGTGCAAAACCTTTAACATTTCACAGCAAAGCCCTACAGAATTTCACCCTCCCAGCGACTGAAGAAGAGCAACAGCGTTTTATTTGGAATATTTCCAAGATTCGAAATGAAATAGGAAAATGGAATAAAGCGAGTTCTTTTATCTGTAACAAAATCAGTACAAGAATAAATTGACAAATTCTTCGTTGAGTAAATACATTTTCCACCATAAAGTGTTTCTTTTTCATAAATTTTTAAGATTCGTTGACTAGATTTGTGATAACGAAAACGGAGAGAGAACGTTACACAATCTTAAATTAATTTAAAGAAACTCCAGTGAAAGGTCTTATATGATTATTTATTAACATACTTTTTTTAAAAATTATTTTTATAACTTTATACTAAGATTCGTAATATTTTATTTGTTCCTTCTTTAATCTGTTTGCAAGTTTGAGGGTTCATACTCTTATCTACAAATGTATGTTCAAATGCAGAAAATTATGTTCAGTTTCTTTTCAACTATTCTAGTTTGATCTTGATTTATAGTTCAAATAAGAATCTTTTTTAAATTTTAGACTGAAAATGTGTTACAGTAAAGTATAAAGAAAACAGGTTAAAGTATCTGGTTCTTACATTGATTTTAAATTTTTATTGATTTTAAATGAATCTCTGAAGACAATTGAAATATTCATGTAAGAAAATATCCAAACTAAGAAAATATCCAAAGCAATAAAATATTATCATCTTTTATTTGAGAGAACAGAATGAGACTGGAGTCTTTTAAGACTAAGAGATCTAATTCAAACATCACAAGGAAAATAAAAGTATCTAAAATAGTTATTTATGAAATTATAGAGCTAGTCCTTTAGACAAAATGACATTTTATCTGTAGGCCTCAAAAATGTATCATTGTTTTTTGATGGGATAGGAAGTATTAAGTAAGTGTTTTGACAACTAGGAATTTAATACAAACAACGCAAGAACAATAAAAATAGCTAAAACAACTATCAATTATTAATTAGTATGATATATTATTGGTGGACAACTTGAAAAGGTATAGTACTCATGTCTCAACTTAATAAAATTTTTATAGAAGTGGCTTAACAGCTATCGGTAAAATATAAGAGCATGTGCATTTTTTCTTCTAAAACTACATTTTTATAGTCACAGTTTTAAATGCCAAGTTTTTCTTCATTTCTCACTTGGTTACTTATTTTTCCTTGTCTTAACTTGTATAGTATTGTCAAACTTTTCTGTAGCTACAAAACTATTAGCTTTTCGATCACATGAAATTTCATTGCTTTTCGCTAAATTTCTAGAAAATATTTTCCATCGTATAAGTTATTTTTTCCTGTTTGTTTAAACTTGTTCATTTCATTTGTACTAATATTTTACAACAGTTTTTGTTTCTTTATTTAAATTTGAAGATTGGGATCCGACCTTCTTAAGAAGTTCCATTTTGACCTATTTGGGACAATATACCTTAAAATATTTGTTGTTTGTAAGATTCAAAACTCCTTATCAGCGCAATTTTGGTTAGTCGACAAGGACTTCTCTTCCATCTTCCCTTGTTAGCTCCGGTTATAAATTCACAAATATCGAACCTTATCGTGATTTCTTTGTAATAATTTGCATCTGTATAAATCTGGGCGCAAATAGAACCATTCTGTAACCAACGATGGTCAATACAAGGCACAATATCGATTTATTGGAAGAAATAGAATTTTGCAGAACAAATAAAAAAAATTCCCTACAACGGACCAGAGACTACAAGTTATAGATGCTTTCATCTATATTTCTTAATTTCCATCATTATGTTTAGACGAAAGATAGATGATTCATTTCGAATTAATGTGGCACCTATCGGCTAAAAGAGAAATGTTTTGCCTACGGTAAATACATACTCATTTCAGGAAAATTTCAATGGAGCACTGTATGAGGACTCTATATGCTGTAAGTAGAAATAAAAGTGGAAATGCTCTAGTAGTTCGAAAGATGACAGCTGATACAAAATGACGCCATCAAGAGCGATTATTGTTTAGCACAGAGAAAATATGACTCAGAATAATAAGGAGTATTTTATACATCTGTTTGAAATAAAATTAGGAATGAATTGAAATATTTAATCTATATTTCAATGAAATGAAATGAAATGAAATATACCTTCATTTCGTTTAGCTTCATAAATAGTGTGTTGCCAAAAATATCATGACCAATGCTGTTAAATAAAAATTAAACTACTACTTTTTGTCTTTTTACTAGGTCTCTTATAGACGCCCTTTTAGCTTTCCCCAGATATAAATTGAAAAAAAAGCAATTGAGAAAATCGGTAATCTGGTTTTACCCACGTTGTATATCCAATTGAATTAAATTTGTTATTTTATTTCGTTATTTACATTTGTTATTTATAGTTACATTGAATGTATAGCAAAATAATATACATCCATCTACAATACCCAATATTTAATTCTCTAGACTGATGCAAAATCTGTTAAGGTAAATTAAGAGTAATCTCAGATGGTAGGTGTGGTGAGTGAACTTCACTCTTTCGTCGCTGTCAACACATCGTTGTACGCCTCAGATATTAATTTAAAGTCCCAAACTACGACACTTGGGAGACACAAACGATCAATATCTTGTCTCCAAAGTTTCTAACCCATCAACGAAGTATATATCTTTCTGTAACAATTGCTCAAAGTGTGCATTTGTTTTCATTTCTCCAGAAAGGAAGGAAAGTTTTAAAGTAAGAAAAGTCACCTTCGGCTTACCACGTTAAAGCTCTATATAAATTAGGTCATCTGATGAAAATAAATTACCAGCGATTCGATGATGAAAAATCTCTACTTCACGCGCTATAAAATGATTAGGTGTGGAATGCAATATTGAAGCCGAAGCATGGTGGTGCAGAAATAGCTTCACTGAACATCAATCAGCCATGCCGGGAAAAGGGGAAAATAGGCATTGAATAGAGCTGCTCTCTTTGTTTATATATATCTCTCTCTCTACCCATTTATCTATATATCGATATAAATGATCAACAAAACATATTTGTGAAAAAAAAGTTTTAATTTTCAAAATAATTTATTTTTTATTTAAGTAATTTGAACTGGCATTAAACAATGAATAAAATATATTTAAAACTAGGAATTGCTAATTGCAGTTTATTTACTAGACTTGTTTGCATTCATTCTAATATTGGCAATAAAATTGTTTTTGCTCGAAAAGATCTTCCATTCGGCTTTTATCGCACAAAATCTACAAACTATAAAACGATCTGCGAAAAATGCATATATATATATATATATATATATATATATATATATATATATATATATACATACACAGAGAGACATATAGACATATATATATATATATATATATATATATATATATATATATATGTCTCTCTGTGTGAGAGGGGAGACGAGGAAAAAATAATGACAATATATGGGGTAGTTTTAAACTTCGAGTTCATGTTCACAAAAGTAATTCATGGCATACGTGAAAGTGTCTTGGATACAACACTTAAACTATCCTGCCCGACGTAATGGTTTTATGCCAAGATTTTCAGTGTACAAAATGTGAGTTCACGAATTTTTCAATTCAGTGGTATTTTATCACAATGAGATAGCAGTGAAAAGAACCATTAGTCCACATAATTATATTTTGCTCTTTAAAATCCTTAAAAAGGTAAAACAAAATACACTGCAAAAGAAGCTTGGTCTTTATGCTAAAATAATTTAATTTTTCTCATGTACAAAATTTTACACTGTAGGTCTATGTTAGACTGTCGTGAAAAGACTTACAATAAAATAACATAACAGCATTCAACGTGTGAGGAGAATCTCAGAGAATGTTATTTTCAAAAGGAGTTTTAATTCTACAATTTCTATGGTAGAGTTCTTTGTTAAAAGGATCGTCAGTTTGTGTTAAATAAACTACAAATGTTTTGGGAACAAATGATTTTTTAATAACCACAATATAATAAAAAGAATGACTACAAGTTATTATGTTATGTTTATTTCAATGTGGTTATTAAGCAATCATTTGTCCCTGTTTGTGTTTCCCCAACTTTGCTGTAAATGATAGAAACTATTGTTTTGACTTCTTAATAACCACTGAGTAATAAAAAGGATGGCTACAATTTATGTTATTATGTTTATTATCTTGTGGTTATTAAGAAGTCATTCGTTTCTCTTTGTGTTTCCCCAAGTTTCCTGTAAGTGATAGAAACTTGTTTTGACTTCTTAATAACCACTGTGTAATAAAATGGATGGCTACAAGTTATGTTATTATGTTTATTTTTATTTTTTTGGTTATTAGGAAGTCATTCGTTTCTCTTTGTGTTTCCTTATGTTTCCTGTAAGTGATAGAGACTATTGTTTTGACTTCTTAATAATCACAGTCTAATAAAAAGTATGGCTACAAGTTATGTTATTATGTTTATTACATTGTGGTTATTAAGAAGTCATTCATTTCTCTTTGTGTTTCTCCAAGTTTCCTGTAAGTGATAGAAACTATTGTTTTGACTTCTTAATAACCACAGTGTAATAAAAAGGATGGCTACAAGTTATGTAATTAAGTTTATTATATTGTGGTTATTAAGAAGTCATTCGTTTCTGTTTGTGTTTCCACAAGTTTCTTGAGATACGAACTATTTATTTTACTCGCTGGAAAGGAAAACAATTTTTTCTGTTTAAATTAAGTACACAATGGTAAAATGCTTGAAAAATATGACTGTTTTAAATCGTTTAAAGCTGTTATGTGCCAGTGTTTACTTTCACAGCGTTAGGCTTGAAATGAAATGTTTGTACTGAATACTGGTAAAATAATAAAAGGTTTGAAAATGATAGAGTAGATGACAGATAAAACAGCCTTTATCGGAAATAAGCCATCAAAGGAATCCAACCAACAACTAAAAAAACAATTCTATTTTTAGATACTGAAATGGAAACATTTCGTCAAATGAATTGTCAACTGAACCGCCTTTCTGCTGTTTGAGTGGTAATAAATTTGATGAAAACAATAGCTATGTTCTTTGAGTTGTCACCTCATTACAAGTAAATGAAAGAGAAAATAGCGTTTAACGTAAGATTTTTATGATTTCATTTTTTAGAAGTAATAAATTTTTGCATTATATTAAAATTAAACATAAAAGACACTAGTGAAACATGCTTTCATTTAAGAAATTTTATAATTAGTTTCATTATATTGGGACGTGTTATTTCAACATAATAATGATGAAATAATAATGTAAAAAAGTCTGGAAAAAATATCGATATATTTTAATTAGACAATTTGTTTTTCTGACAGTTTTAGAGCAGAAATTTAAGAGAGTTACTTAATGAGCATAAACTTTTACTTGTAAGTTCTTTATAATTTTTAATTTTTTTTCCAGTAGTAAAAAGTCAATGTGTTTGCTTTTATTTTATTATTCCTATGGAAACCGACCTGGGTCTCAGAGTGTGAACCAGGGACTTAGACAAAATTAACAGACCAACAAAACACACTTTAAAATTACGAATGTTTCTTTTCTAGCATTTTAATTTGGAAACAAACTAGTAGAACTTTTTAATTTACACTTGGAATAGCAGAACAAGTAGATAAACTAGGAATTTCTATTTTTGAATCACTTTAAAATGATTAAAATTCACTATAATTTGATCTTATAATTTTTATAAATACTGATGTTCTAGAAATATGAGTTTTCATTTATTTAAAACAAATGAATGTTGTAAAAGTTAATCCTCAAACGGTACAGTGGGGGTACGGATCCGAACCTATAGTGTGTCTTCCCCCTCCCGTACTCTCCCCCCTCATTGCAAGAGATCGAGTTGACAAGGAACCCTACCAGATAGACCTACTAGACCACCCCACTAGATATAGGAATAACTAAATTCGAGTGTCTTTGTTGAAGAACATTATTCACGATAACTAGTCATTTATTAAAAAAATTTAATTCAGATTTTTAAAATTTTTTATTTCGTTTTTTGAAGCCAAAAATGTCAGTATATATTATTTGTTACATTTTTGTGCTCGGAAAGTTGGTTTCACTAGCTTTTAAAACCAGGGAGACTAAATTACATATTAGAGATAATTATATACAACACTCTATGTAAATGCCACAGATATTTGCTTTGTTTAACAAAATTACAATTCGTTGGTCATTTTTTCTACAAAAAGGATTTTATTTCATGTAAAATATTATCAATAAATGTTATTATGCAACAAAAATGCTCATTGTGTACTTATTTCTACCAAAAACCTCATTAAAAATGAGATCGGGTCGGATCCGACCCAACCGTACCATCTATTTTGTCTCAAATCAATGAGTCGCTTGAGGGCTAAGGCATGAAATTTCTCAACTCATACAGCAGAAATAGAAACAGAATCCATAAAAGCAGATATCATAATGAAATTAATGCTTTAACACCATGAGAACTACCACAGTTCATAATTAAAGCCCGTTCTCCAAATTTCTATAAGAGAAAAAGTTATACTATGTATATCATTGCTAGGAGTAAAACGATATACGGGGAGCCTTTTTATATTTTTGCAGATGAGCCCGGAGTCAGAATATATCAGCTTTTATGATCAGTAAAATTATAACGTTCTCTAAGAAATAACCGTGATGCCGATACAAAATGAGTTATCTCCTGAAATACATCATAACTTTCCGGACGGCAAAAAGTGACATTTTCGACACATTAAATGATCCAAAACCGGAGATGTATGATGTATGATGTATGATGCTATGTATGATGCTGATGACGATGATGTATGATGCTATCCGTAATCTGTCACTGATATCTATAGAACTTTTTCAAACGTGAGAGTGAGTGCATTGCCGCTTCTGAGATAAAATGATAGAATATAATTAAAATGTGTGGAGGAATTTCCGATAATTTTCGAACTTTTTATGTAATGTCAACTTTATTGGATCCCCATTATCACGTTAGCCTACTGGGCGCAAGTCCAAATCTTGTTTTTGGAAGAAAGCCACGATATCTTCTATATCTGTAACAAGAATATTTTCTGCACATATTCTTTCAAAAAGGTAACGTATAGTATCACTTTAAAGTCTATTTTTCAATCATTTTCAAGAGTGACATCAATATAACGACTAGTAAAAATTTAAAGTATTTATTTGCATGTGCATCGATACTTTATATCACATATTGAGATTTTCCTTTTCAGGCCATTATTTATATTCCTGTCTTTTTATAATGAGACATCCTAGCGTTAAACCTTATCGTAACCCAGCGGAGAATAAGAAAACCAAAATATTTTGACACATTCGCATCATGATAAAATTAATATTTCAAGAGTCATTCTTCAACACAAAACAAAAAAATCATCCTTCAGTCGATAGTTTCTGACATTAGCATTTCCTTAGAGAGGGAAAGAGAAGGTAAATGCAAAGTTTGCTACCTCATATAGTGACAGGGATAACATTTCTCTTTCCTCTAGGTTTTTGCTTATTTACGTACACTTCTATGAAGTTAGTATGCTAGTTATATTGAGAAAAGGAATAGACTGGACAGTTTCTTAATATTATAGTTACATTATGAGGCAACCAATCCATATTGTAATGCTCAGAAAAATAAATTATTGTATTTGCATATGTAAATAAATTAATGCTGCTCCGACGTATCAGATGCAGACTTGCAAGAGTATTTACCAACTCTACAGTTTCATACATACACACACATATACACATATACTTCCTCTCTCTCTATATATAAGGTAAGTTGGGGTAACTGGGCCATAGATTTTCAACTTTTTTATATGCTATACTTTTAAGACATTAAAATTATACTAACATGTATAATTTTCAAAAATCTTTGCATTACATGCATTTATTGATTTTTATTGTATATATATATATATATATATATATATATATATATATATATATATATATATATATATTGTATATGTTTTTAAATACAGGTGGGCCTAGTTCCCCTGATAAATGAGGTCAGTGGACCACCCAGGTCTATTTCTCATAAGAAACAACAGAACCTGTGATTTTGTAACTGGATCCAATGCTTGTATATTTAGAAAACGAAAACAATTTCTACCCACATTGAAATATAATTTTTTAAAGCAATTACCAATGTTGTAAATGCATCAGTGTGGGTAACTGGACAAGCTCCCCTGAAGGTATGGTCCAGTTGCCCCAAATCACTAAATCTGATGGGGCAACGGGGTCATAACCCTCCACAGATCTATGACGTACAGGATAGGTTAAAACACTACACAGAAGGTTATTTTGATATTAACAAATAAAAATTCTTACATTCAATTTTTAAAAGATAAAAATTGACTTACCAGAAATTATTGAATTCACCTTTGTAGAAAGATGTTTTGTGATGACAAATGCAAAAAACATTAGCAGCCATAAGACATTCTTAAACCACGCTGCAGATAGAATGGCCTTTTTTTTCACCTTCTGCTTACCAGTGTTGCCACAACAAAGTGGAATCCCCACCTAATATATAAAGGAAAAATTTGAGAGGGGTTAGCCCAGTTACCCCATGGGCCCAGTTACACCAACTCCCCTTTTATATATATTGTTGCTATTGTTTATGCCACTTTACTGACAACAACATCGGATCAAATCTCGAAGGCTATCAGTGAAGAAGGTGCGGCTCCTGTTCTGACTGGCACCACGAAGGCGGGAGTCCGATTTGGCCAAAGGATGAGTCCCGTAATTTTGAACCGAGTCAAGTGACGAGACCAGAACACTTAACCCGCAACTCCACAGGTAATTTTGAGTACTTGGAGAACATTGCAGCCACGACAGATTTTACGTGCACCAGCCACCATTAGTGTACACGGCAGTGGATATGCCAGCGACGAGCATCAAACCAGTACTTTCAGATCACTAGCCCGCTGTTCTTGCCAACTGGGCCACAGCGCCCATATACATATGCATACATTATATATATATATATATATATATATATATATATATATATATAATGTATATATACTAGCATTATTGCCCGGCGTTGCCCGGGTAGATATATAGCTATAACATTTTTCATGCATTCCATCAAAAAAATACTGGGCTGCATCCCCCGCTCATCACGTTCATCTGGCCAGACAGAATGCGCTTAGCGCGTTTCTACTGAAATGATATACAAACAATAAGAAAGAAAGAAACTTTGAGACTGCGAACCTTCTTCTGATTATACGTCTGATTTTATTGAGAATTAATAACACAGTGTTGTGTGATTCGCACGTTTGGATCGAATAAGATTCCTGTTTAATTATATTTGTTACATACTGTTTAATTAGATTTAATTAGATTTGTTTGATCCACTGTTTAATTAGAAATAAGTTGTATAATTTACATTTGCCTTTATTTTTTATTTTTCCCCTTAAAAACGCAGTTTTTTCTATATCACCCAAGAGACGCACTTTTTTCCACATCACCCAAGAGGTAAAGTGCAAGATGCGTTATTCCCTTTATTTAATCAAATTAAGGCGGGATTCCGCATGCAGCCTAGGCTCAAAGTTTCTTTCTTACTTATTGTTTGTATATCATTTCAGTAGAAACGCGCAAAGCGCATTCTGTCTGGCCTGATAAACATGAAGAGCGGGGGTGCAGCCCAGTATTTTTTTGATGGAATGCATGGAAAATTTTATATCTATATATCTACCCGGGCAATCATTCTTTAAAAATAATTTCATTAATTATCTTATCCCTTAATATAACTAATGGACTAATAGTTCGGAATGAAAGTTATGTGTCGTTATGTTTCTCTGTTTAAAGAGCTTTTCCTCCCACTGCTTAAAAAACCCCAAAACTCTAAAAGATTTATCTTATATGATTTCACGGAATAAGTAATTCAAATACATATCGTATGCTAACTCTGTTTCTTGAACTTAGGGGAAAAAACCTGTAGAACTCTTAAATTTCTTTCCATTTTATGATCCTCAAACAATTAATATATTTAGATCAACAGAAGGCTTACAAAAACTGGCCATGGGACAAACTTAATTTTTCTGTTTTTTTCTTCCCTTTTTTTCCAAATTTTATTAAGTGTTAGTTTGAACGCCATTGTCTAAAATTGTCTAAAGCAGCGGTTGTCAACCTTTTTAAAGACCCACGACTCCACTAAACGTAAGAAAAGTAAAATAAACACTTCGCCCTCTCTCCCCCCCGGTCACCCCCAGACGACAAACTCTCAAACCACCCCCAGATCACCCCTCAGAACTAACCTTTTTTCCCCTGCGTATCGAATTTGACTGCTTGTGGTGAAGGGGCTGTATCCACATTTAAGAGGTGCACTTAGGGGCACAAAAATCATTAAATAATTAATTTTTAAAAAACTAATTGAGCCCCAAATTTCGTTTTTGCTGAGTTAAGTTTCTCGGGTCCTATATATAAACTGTGTCGAATTTGGTCCCGGTGGGTGAAACAGTGTATGATTCTATAGTGGACAAACAAACAGAAGAGCTCTTTTATATATATAGATATGTATATATAGGTGTGTGTGTTCCAGATTTTAAATGCAAACTTAAAAAAATGGTACAAAAACAGCTTAATTTATTTTTTTAAATCTAAGCAGAATATTCAAAAATATTTCTATTGCACCCCTACATTATAAGAAGAATCGCCATGCAAAATGTCAGCCCTTGTGTCCAGCGTTATGGTCTATGCGTTATCTGTCAGTCAGTCACGGAAGTGTTTTATATATATAGATAGATGGATAGATAGATAAATTTCATCTAAGTATATATATATATATATATATATATATATGTGTGTGTGTGTGTGTGTGTGTGTTTGTTTAAGTCCTTAAAACTGTAAGTAATGAATGATAATTGTATGAAATAAGTTATAAAATAAATAATCCAAGGAAGGTTTATTCAATCGATCTTCTCCGGCTCTTCTCTAGGAAGATATTTCTCAATATTTTGTAATCAGTAATAGAAAAAATTTCAGAAAAATAAAAAAGTTCCTAAAAATAGAACTAGACTGCATAAATAACGTTTCCAAATGTTGAAACTGAAAAGTTATGTAAGGCTGTTTTTGGAATGTTAAAGAAATAAAATTCTAACTGTAGGAATTTAATGACATATCTAAAGAAACTATAGTCAAAAGAATTTACACAATCAGTTAACAAAACAGCAATAACAGGGCTAAATTTAGAGCGATTGTAAACTCGTAAAATTAGTTCATTTTTGGAGAGTGGACTTAACGACCAGTAAAAGAATGCATTAATTGGTTAATGAAACTACATTAACCTCGTAATCAGACGTAAAGAGGAAGTTACGAGGATAATCAAATTCCAATGTAGTATAAATGTTGTTTTTTTTCCCACTGTTTACTCAAAGCGGAAATTCGAATTTAAAATTAATGATGTTTATTGATAGCCACCATATTTAGAAATTCAACCATTACACATTTGCATTCATTATTTTTAGTTCAAGTAAATTTGTTTTGTTGAAAAAAAAGTTAAGTTAGTTTTACTTAATTAAGAAATATTTGTTACCCCAGGAATTAAAGTTTACTTTCAACATAAATAATTTCTAAAATAAATAGCATAGTTTTCGGACCTTAAGACCGTCTGCACACGGAGCAACTCAAAAGAAACTGATAACTGACGGGTTACAAACCCGTCCGACGGGTTTGTAACCAGTTGCGCCGTGTGCGTGGCTCCATTCAATTACATAGGTTGCGACTCATCACGGGCAGGTTTGTGATTTGAGTCAGTTATCAGTTTCTTTTGAGTTGCCCCGTGTGCAGACGGTCTAACACTCAACATTTTACATAAAAAACCGACTTAAAATTGGGATTGTGTCTTACGGTCCGATGGTAACATTAAAATAAAATGAATATTTTATTATTTTATTATACATACTGGGTATCCTGGCTAAAAGTATCCAAAAGTTATGGCTTATTATTATGGTACTACCCATTAGAATATAGTAGACTGCTCCTCTGTGGATTATAAACCTCTCTGAGATTATTTTGGGGAAGACCGTTCAGGCGCACAAGCGTACAGTAGTCAGAAATCGACAGGTAGAGCAACAATTGTTCCATAGGTTTCATTAATGTAAAGATGTGGACGCCACAGCAAAAAGTGAAGTTCGTGCTGTAGTTAACGAAATTTAAATCAGTGAAGCATGTTCAGCGACGTGTACGAACAGAATGGAATGTCGATCCTCCGACATCAAAATCCATGCGTCAATGGGATAGAACTTTAAGGAAGACGGGAACTTTGGTATCTCAAATTGGCAAACATCCTAAAGTTTTTGTGACCGATGACACTGTTGATCGTGATTTGGAAGAGGGGGCTTAATTGCTTGCCCCCAAGGTCTACAGATTTGACTCCATCTGGGCCAAAATCCATAAATACAAAGAGTACTTTTGAAGCATTATAATTTTTTTAGAAAAGATAAAGATTGATTTCCAGCCACGGAACTACACACTGATGTTCTACAGGTTGCATCTGTACTACCATGTAAACAAATATCACAGAACCAAAATTCATAAATACAAAGAGTCCTTTTGAATCATTAAAATATTTTAGAAAAGATAAAGCTTGATTTGCCGACACAAGTTTACAAACTGATGTTCTACAAGTTTACCAAACATTTTAACAATAACCGTTATCTTTCCAAGTGTAAAAAGTAACTCATTGTGTAGCACACTTTAATATGGGATGAAACTGCAGAATTATAAAGTTTCCCCGTTTTAAATGCAATGACAAAAAGTTTTAGACTATGTAGTTTTAGGGCTTCTTATTGTTACGAGATCACATTATGTTTATGTTTACTCTAAATTTCGGGTAATTCTTCTCACTTAATATTTTTTAGAATCTTTAAACTCACCTGTAACGCAATAGGTTTCATGTCGTACTAAATACTGAAGCGATATGTTTTTAGCGTTTTAGAATCATGTTATCAACTGCTATCATGCCTGTCTAAGGGTTGGATACAAGGTAAAGGCTGTTGACGCAAGCGCCCCCTTTGTACTGAATTCGCCGTGAGACGGCGCTGTTATTTTATGTTTTATATATCTGTGACGCGAGCGTACGTCGCTCGTTGCTCTGTGATGTGCTTTTAGTGCGACCTTGACTGTGACCTTGTAATTCTCACTGTGTGCCGATGTGAATTTTCGAAAGCAATAAACGAGCTACAGTCCATTGCGTTAGTGTTATACTGTGTCTTTAGCTTAGAGTTGTGTGTGCGAAACCATTTATTGGTCCTTGAGCCGTGAGGAAATTCAGTGATCTGTGAATTGAGAGGCTTTGATTCGGAATTGTGATTTCTTCAAGTGCGTGATATGTGGTGGTTTGGTATCTCGGATAGGATTCTCAAATTAGATGTCGGACTTTGAGATAAAATTGCTTATGTACTAAATAGTGTTGAAATTGTGATTGCAGCCGGTTTACATGTGTGGGTTGCTGTGGAGTTCAGTGTTGCATTGGCATAGTTTTTAGAGGTGTTTTTTTCTTGTGTTTTTATACGCATTAGTATAACTTTTAGAGGTGGTGTGTTCTTGTGCTTTATTCGCATTAGTATAACTTTTAGATGTGTTGTATTTCTTGTGCTTTTATTCGCAGTATTGACGTTGGTATAGTTTTTAGAGGTGTTGTATTCTTGTGCTTTTATTCGCATTAGTATAACTTTTAGATGTGTTTTATTCTTATGTTTTTATTGGCAGTATTTTAAAATTCTTTAGAGGTGTATTGTGAACGTGTAGTGTTTTGTGAATAGCTTTGGCATTGATTTCAATAATGGCGGTCAAATTGAACTTAAAAAAGGATGAATTGATTCAGGTTGCTGACGAATTGAGTTTGGCGATACCGGATAATGCTAAAGTAGTGCAGCTGAAGGACTTAATTGAATCCAGTGATGTGTACAAAACCAATAGTGAATTTTTGTGTTGTCTTATTGATAATATTTTAGAGGAGAGGAAGGATAAATTGGATAAGGAAAATTTAGCTAGGGAAACAGAAATACAATTAAGAAAGGATAAATTGGATAGGGAAAAATTAGCTAGGGAAACGGAAATACAATTAAGGAAGGATAAATTGGATAGCGAAAAATTAGCTAGGGAAACAGAAATACAATTGGAGAAATTAAAATTGGCCCAATTACAAAAGCAGCTAGAAATTGCGAACGTGAAAAAGAATTTGACTAACACGTCCCTAACTACAGAAGTCAAAGAACCGACTCCTTCAGCTGATAGTCTGGAACGATTAATCAGTAGTGTTAAAACCTTGACTATTCCAGTACCTAGTAAATCAGAATCATTTAACCTGTTTTTCCATTCTTTAGAAAAGGCATTTAAAGCTAAAACTGTGCCTAATGAATTAAAAGCCGAGATTCTGTTGAATATTTTGGGAGAAAAAGTAAACAACTTGCTAGTGTATGTGAATCAGAAGGACTTAGTCGATTACGAGAAGATAAAGGGTTTAGTATTGAAGGAGTTTGAACCCACCCCCCAGGAATGTTGGAATAACTTTAAAAAGGCCCAGAGGTTGCCATCTGAGACCTATGTGCAATTTGCTTCTCGGTTGTGTGCATCGTTTGAGTATTATTGTCACTTGCGCAAGGTGACCGAATTCAAATCCCTGTGCGAGCTCATAGTTTCGGATAAGATCTTCGAAACTCTTGATCGAGAATTAATGACTCGCATTGGGGTAAAACAGAGTGAGACCTTTTTCAAACCTCAGCAGCTTGGTCGAGAGTGTGATATTTACTTATCGTCGAGAGGTAAATGTAAAAATGAGTTTACCAGTAGAAATGTCGGGGAAACAAAAGGATCCCGAGGATACAAATGGCAGAAAAATTCTAATTGGCGTGCGGATAGGAATATATCGAAAGTATTTGTGTCTGAAGAAAAAGGTGGAGTTTGTGTATTGTGTAAAAATGCGTTCCGTCCTCTTTATACGTGTCCCAAATTTAAAAGGCTATCAGTTTGGGAAAGAGCGGATGAAGTAAAGAAGAATAAATTGTGCTTTCGTTGCTTTCTGCAGCACAAACTTCGTGAATGCCATTCAGAAAGAAACTGTTTCTGTGGTCAACCTCATAATAGGATGATTCATTTTCCGCGTGTCGATAATTCGTTTTCCGGCAGCCCTGATACTCAAATAAATGCTCCTCCGCAACAGAGCGCAAGGGGAGGTGAGGCAGAAGTGGTTTCACAACCCCAAATAGTCGCAACAAGTTTTGAGAAAAATAAAAGAAAAAATGTGTTTTTGAGTACTGTTCGTGCACTAGTTAAAAACAAGTATTCAGATTGGATCGAAGTGCGATGTCTCCTGGATGTCGGGTCCCAGTCATGCCTGTGTACCAGAGCGTGCGCGGAAAGGTTGCAGTTAAAATTTGAGAAAGTAAATACTGTGGTTTCATGTGTTAATGACGCAACAATGGTTGTTGACAGGTGTGTTAGAACCTCGGTGGCGAACAAGGATAAGAGTTATGAGAGGGAATTGTCCCTATTAGTGGTCAACAAAATAACCGATCTCATTCCAAGCAGGATAATGGATGTGTGTGTGGACGTGTCAGAATTCGTATCATTAGCTGATTATAGTTTCAATATTCCAGGTCAAATTGACATATTGCTGGGGGCAGAGATTTTTTATGAATTGTTGAGACCAGGACAAATCCATGCTCAAAATTCGCAGTTATTGTTGCAGAAAACGGTATTTGGCTATGTTGCAAGTGGGAGTGTTGATCAGGTAGCGAATGATCGCGTTCATTGTGGGTTAATCCTTGATGATGACTTAAATAAAACATTGAAACAATTTTGGTAAATTGAAAATGTTGGTATGGAGCGGTCAGAGAATACAGAGGCATCGTTGAGTGAGGATCACTTCGTGCGTACCCATAGAAGAGATGCAGAGTGTAGATATGTAGTAGCGATGCCCATGAGTAAGGATCCGTCGTGCTTTGGAAATTCTAGAGACATTGCTGTGAGGCGGCTTAATTCATTGTGGAAGCGCCTGTCCAGGGATTCCGAGTATTTGTCGTTGTATACGGACTTTTTGAGGGAGTATGATGAATTGGGTCATATGGAGAAAGTTGTTGAGTCAAGTGAACCGCCCATACACTACTATATACCCCATCATGGCATTCTACGCCCTGATAAATTGACAATTAAGTTGAGAGTTGTCTTTAATGCTTCATCACCCACCACAACAGGCATGAGTCTGAATGACTTTCTGATGAAAGGAGAAGTCACTGAGGACGTCTTCGGGACAATTACCCGGTTTCGGAGACACAGGTTTACCTTCACTACAGACATTCAGAAAATGTATCGGCAGATACTCATCGATCAAGAACAACGGGATCTTCAGAGAATAGTGTGGAAGACTGGAATTAACGGGGAGATTTTAACGTACCGTTTGAAAACCGTCACTTATGGCACATCCAATGCACCCTTCCTTGCCATAAGGACCCTGCAGCAACTAGCCGAGGATGAGAAATCGAGATTTCCTCTGGCTTCTGAGGTTCTGCTGCACGATACCTACATGGACGACATCGTGACTGGGGCACCTGACCTGGAGACTGCCCGAGAGCTACAATCACAGCTGCGAGATGCCTTACAGTCGTGTGGAATGACTCTTCACAAGTGGTCCTCAAATTCCCCTGACTTGCTGAACGGCTCGTTGTCATGTGACGTCGAACATCCGTTCACTGTTGACACGGAGTTGTCTGTGAAAACGCTGGGCATCAGCTGGAAGCCTTTGCAAGACCAGTTCGTCTTCAGGGTATCAATTTCGAATCGACCGTCATACACCAAGCGTGAGGTGCTAAGTGTCATCGCCAGGCTATATGACCCCCTTGGTTTCTTGGGTCCCGTGATAACCAGAGCCAAGATCCTTTTGCAGCGATTGTGGCAGCAGAAGCTGGATTGGGATGATATGCTTCCCAATCCAATCGCCGAGGAGTGGAGCGAATTTGTGACAACCTTAAAATGCATCGAGAATGGGAAAGTTGAGAGATACATCCTGATTGACGGTTGTTTAAGAATCGTCATTCAAGGCTTCGCAGATGCGTCCGAGGCAGCATATGGGGCTGTCGTCTACCTACAGTGTTTCTCTCGACCTGATGCTGCGAGAACTACCATTTGGCAAGCAAGTCCCGCGTGGCACCCATTCGAGTGATTTCCATTCCACGGCTGGAACTTTGCGCTTGCCTTCTTTTGGCTCAGCTTGTGGAGAAAATTCGTGCCGCTCTTCGATTGGAAATTGATGTTGTGTTGCATACAGACTTGACAATCGCCCTGGCGTGGTTGAACACACCTTCAAACCGTCTCAAGACCTTCATCGCCAACCGCGTGTCCAAAGTGCAACAGCTGACAGAGAACTGTCAGTGGAATCACGTGCCATCAGCTCTGAATCCTGCGGATGTGATTTCGCGTGGGATAGGCCCTCGAGACCTTCCCGATCTTGAACTGTGGTGGAATGGCCCACCATTCCTTCAGCGAGGTGAGACGTCCAGTGGACAGCCCAGTTCAACCCTGATGAATGATTCCGAGTATTCATGTGAACTAAAACCGAACTTGGAGTCTGATATGACGAAGCTTAATGTTTTTGTGTCTACAAATCATGAATTGTCTTTATTGTCTGATTTAGTGTGCAGGAGTAATAATTATGTAACTGTCCTTCGTATATTTAGTTATGTATTAGGATTTTTAAATAATGTGAAACAATGTAATGTAAAAGTGTCTGGCCCGCTTGGCGCCTTAGAGTTGGATCAATCTGAAAAATGGTTGATTCGAAGGGTACAAGAGGAGGCCTTTTCAGCTGAAATTCGGAACCTCCAGAGCCAGAAAAGCGTCCTACCTAACAGTAAGTTAAGAAATTTAAATCCTTTTCTTGATAGTAGTGGTGTAGTGCGGGTAGGTGGACGCCTGGGTAATTCGGATCTGCCGTATGATAACAAATACCCCGCAATTTTGCCGAGTCGTCATAAGGTGACAAGTCAAATAGTTATGTATTTTCATAAGAAAAATCTTCATGTTGGTGCCTCTACACTTCTCCACTGCGTAAGAGAAAAGTTTTGGCCTTTGAACGGTCGTTCTCTGTGCAGAAAAATAGTACATGAGTGTATTATCTGTTTTAAAATGAAACCAAATGTGACGTCCCAGTTAATGGGTAATCTACCCCGGGACAGAGTAGTTCCCGATTATCCCTTTAACTGCTCTGGTGTAGATTTTTGTGGCCCATTTTTGGTCAGATATCGGAACCAAAGAAAGGGTATCCTGCATAAAATATACATATGCATATTTGTTTTGTAACTAAGGCGGTGCATATAGAAATTGTATCAGACCTCACCTCTGGGGCCTTTATAGCTACCCTAAAGAGATTTTTTGGCCGTAGAGGCAAGTGTGCTAAATTATATTCTGACAATGGCAAAAATTTTGTTGGTGCAAACCAGGAAATTAAGAGGCTCTTGAAACTGGTTAAGGAGCCAGATGAGCAGCTTGCGGGTTTTCTATCTGCCGAAGGAATTGAGTGGAAATTTATCCCTCCGAGAGCGCCTTCCTTCGGTGGCTTATGGGAAGCTGCGGTAAAATCTGTAAAATACCATTTTAAAAGAGTCGTAAGCGGGGCTAATTTGACCTACGAGGAATTTTTGACCGTAAGTGTCCAAATTGAGGGAGTTCTAAACTCCAGACCCCTGTGCCCTTTGTCGAGTAATGAAGATGATTTAGGAGCTGTAACTCCGGCCCACTTTCTCATAGGCAGGTCAATTAATTCCATCGTTGAACCTAATCTAACTAAATTGAACGGGAATGCCTTAAAAAGATGGCAAAGGGTGACCCGTCTGGTACAGCTCATTTGGAATAAATGGCATCGTAACTACCTAAGCGGATTACAACAACGTAGCAAGTGGAGATTTCGAAAGAATGTGAGGATCGGTGACCTAGTCGTACTCGTAGAGGACAACATGCCTACCTTTAAGTGGTCTCTGGGGAGAATAATAGAACTGTACTATGGTAATGATAACTTGGTGAGGGTCGTGAAAGTGAGAACGCAGTATGGCGAGTACAAGCGAGCCATCTCACGCCTGTGTGTATTGCCAACGCCGGACTGAATTTATTGTGTACTGTGTTTATAATCATTTTAAAATTTGATATTTTTATGGTTATTTTTGAATGTCTATAACATGTCAACGGGGGGAGAATTTTGACGCACTTTGTACTGAATTCGCATTGAGACGGCGCTGTTATTTTATGTTTTATATATCTGTGACGCGAGTGTACGTCGCTCGTTGCTCTGTGATGTGCTTTTAGTGCGACCTTGACTGTGACCTTATAATTTTCACTGTGTGTCGATGTGAATTTTCGAAAGCAATAAACGAGCTACAGTCTATTGCGTTAGTGTTATACTGTGTCTTAGCTTAGAGTTGTGTGTGCGAAACCAAGGGCTATTTTGGATCAAAATTTCAAAATATTTTTATTGCTCTATTAAGTCCAATCTTTCAGGATTCTGAAACTGCTTTACTTTTTTTCGTATGATTATTGGATTAGAACTTATGTTCAATTTAATAAACCTAAAGCGATCTTAAAACACCAGAAGTAGCATCTTTAAATGCATTTTCTAGAAAACTCATTTTTCATTTTCTTTTGTAAACGAGAAAACTACTAATTTAAAAAAATTTCAATAAATTTTAATGAAATTTTGCAATAGTGTTTACAGATTACTATGATTTGTATTATAAACTAATCTTATGTGTTAATTTAATCATTTTTGAAGTTAACCTGCACTTATAAAAAGATGAATTTTTTTTTTTTAATCATTGCTTTTTCACTTTTTATGGTATATTGCGCTGATATTTTGAAATATTTTAAAACTTTTACTTCAGAAAACAGATCAGTGTCACAGTAATTTATATATTACCAAGGAAATTAAGATATATTTATTTGAATGCAGGGGTCCCTGGCGTAAGCACTAAATTGTACTAAAAATTTATAAAAAATTCCCTGAATTTTAAAATATTAAGAAATTGTTACCGAAATAATATTTCTTTTCCTGATTTTATATCAAATTTGAACTAAAAATACACTCTGTCACAAAAAATATTTGCACCCAAAAGAAATGAGCTACTATCACGAAACTTGGCAGGAATGTAGTCTGGTAAGAGATATGCAAATGATTAAAATTTCGACGCCAATGAGACAAGGGTAAGCGCGCTATGCACATATGAGATACGCAGCTGGGAGAGTTTAAAAGCATGATTGCTCGTGCCATAGGGTTATTCAAACAAATCTGCCGACTTGGATGGACGGTATTGTGACTAGAGATGCCTCTGAGACGTAACCGGTGACAGTACGAACAATTGACGGACTTTGAGAGGGGGCGAATAGTAGGCCTCAGAGAAACAGGTTGGTCTAACAGGCGTATCGGCCGCCACTTCGGTCGGAGCGATATGGTAATTGCTCGGTATTGGCAACAATGGATCATGGAAGGGATAATCTACCGTCGCGGAGGTTCAGGGCGTCCCAGGAACACAAATGCGCGCGAAGATCGCGTAATCATAAGAGCGGTCACGTCCGTACCAACAACGTCACTAGAATCGGTTCGACGCCATTTACCACCTTCCAGACATCCAGTGATATTAAGGGAAACCATTCCGAGACGACTGGCCGACGCAGGTATAATGGGCCGACGTCCATTAAGACGCCTACCACTGACACCACATAACAGGCAGTATCGATTGGATTTTTGCCAACCTTGGGCAAGCTGGAGTGTGATAGACTGGAGGCGTGTGATCTTCAGCGATGAATCCTGATTCAGTCTCAATACTGATGACCAGGGCATACTCGTGTGGAGGCGGCCAAGCCACCGGTCCGATCCGGAATTAGTTTTTGAGAGGCATACGGCGATTACACAAGGTGTGACAGAGTGGGGAGGGATTTGTTGGGACACACGATAAACCCTAGTCGTCCTTCAACGCACTTTGACGGCACGCAGTTACGTGGACGACATTTTAACGCCAGTTGTTCTGCCTATGCTATCAAGTCGCCCAGGTGCCATTTATCAGCAAGACAACGATCGTCGACATACTGCGCGACTCTCCCAACAATGTCTTCAAGGATATGACGTACTCCCATGGCCTGCCAGGTCACCAGACCTCTCGCCAATAGAGAACATCTGGGGCGTGCTTGGAAGGCAACTGCAGCCGTCCCGGAATACTGGGGAATTAACTCACTAGTTGCAAAGATTACGGCATGATCTTCCACAGGAGGTAATAGGGGATCTCACTGATTGGATGCCACGCCGTGTTTCGGCTTGTATAGCTGCCAGATGTGGATTTAATACTTACTGATTTGTAAACTACTTTATGCCCTATATTCTTAATAAAACTGTCTGTTCTACTGAATTTGTAATCATTTGCTTATCTCCTCCTACACTACATACATGTTAAGTTCCGTGATAGTAGCTCGTTTTCTTCTGGGTATATATATTTTTTGTGACAGAGTGTATATATGTATTTAATCAGTATGGTATATTTTTGAATAAAAAGATTTCTGAATTATTTTCAGATACTTTAAAGTTACTGGCATGAGGTGTACGGCTCAAGTGGCAACGGCTATGACGAAGTCTACTGTGTGAATAAATATATTTATCTATTAGTTTCCATGGGACATCATGTTCTTTCCATAAAGAGCAACAACGATTTACTCAAGGAAATAGAATCTGCAGCAATGATTAAATTAAATTCGTGAACCCCGACAAAGTTTCATCTTGTTATCATGTAATCGAATCTCTCAGAGAAAAGTCCATTTATCCGGAAATCAAGATTATTGCTCACTGATTAGTGATAAAGATTTAAACAAGGACACTGAAATTACAGGGTATTATACTCATTGACGTTAAACAGTTTCAGTCAGTTTATCCTAAAATCCTTCCTCCCACGTTAAAATCCTTTTACCTGAAAAGTCCTCATACCAGATTATGGCTCTCTGAGGAGTGATAAACGTCACTGAAAGACATGAGATTTTCTTGAGCATTATTCAGACTGATTTTGCCATATACACAGCCTTGCGTGAAGGTTCAACGGAGTATAAATGAAATGCTGACACAAGAATTTTTTTTTGTCAAATGGTAAGGAAATCAATTCTGTATCGATCCCATAAAAACCACTTTAGATAAATGTATGCTCAGTAGCTAATATAGATTTTTATACATAAATTTATACACTGTCTTCTCACCAAAAACCTATTATTATTAGAGTTAATATCAAGAGAAAAATTACGTATACGAGGAATTCCTCATGCACTCATAGTATTTAATCTAAAATCAAAGAGTCTAAATAATGCAATTTTTATAGTAATAAGATAATGTTACTAATATACATAATGTTACTAATGTACATAAGATAATGTTATTAATATTATACGTATGTGATAAATTAAAAAAATGGTAATATGGTCAAGAGGAGATATCCAATAACAATTAATATATATATTTTTAATTACTATGCTCACTCACATTTACAAAATTATGCCCCTTTCGAATTTAACAATTGAGAAATACCTGTTTTATTTTTTACTTTACACTGACAATACAAAATTAGCTAATTTAAGGGAAATATTAAATTTGGTCTACAGCCATTTTACAGTAAATTAGCCAGATAACATTAAATTTAGTGCATTATCGTACACATTGTTTTGAAATGCAGTTTAAATGTAATTTATAGGTATATAGGGTAAGTATGCCGAATATGAGACCCCTTTTGACTTTCATATATAACTAGGAAAGCAAGTGAGGCATTTTGGTACCAACTTGATATCCTTTTAATGCATACATTTTACTACCCATAACAATGACAGAAAATTAAAATTACCTTACAATTTTCTTGTATGAAATTATAAACACAAGTGTTCCATTTTTTGTTGTCTGAAAAAAGTAGTCCTAATATGAGACCCCATACTACAACTTTAAAAATGAATTAGAATTACTGAAAAGTTCGCAAAAATCAAAACTGTACACAATAATTAGATAACAGTTACGTATATACACTAATATGTGATAAAAAGGTGACATTTTAAACAAATTAGTTGGTTTATACTGCAGGTTTTGTTTACTTTTTGTTTTTAGATTCAAATTTTTCCCATTGTTTACAAATAAAGAGTTCGTCAACTCCACAATCTTCATGGGCCCACCTGAAATACCTTTTACATTCACGCCACTGCTCTCCCCGTTTGTCTTCTAAAAATACACAACCACAAAAGAGGCATTCAGCGTCGTTTTCATCAATGCTATCATCACTGCTGTCATGGAGAGTTTTTCATCATCTTCAGTTGAGCTGACATCATAGCTATAATTAGGCTTATTCGTTCTCTGTTTTTTTAACTAGTGTTGTATTTTCATCCATCCTTAATTTTCCCCTTCCTTTAGGGACGCTTTTTTCTTTTCCTTTTCCCTTTATTGTTTCCTTATCCTTTTCTTTTTTATCTTGATCTCCTTTTCCCTGTTTTTCTTTTATTTCTTAACTTTTAGGTCTATTCTTTTTTTTATTGTAGGAAACAAAGTTTTCTTGAATATGCTGCAATTGTTTTATTAATGCTATCAATCAATTTATTTTTATAGGGCGATGATGCGATAATATCGGCTTTATGGGCAGTACTTGGTTTCGAGGTGTTTTTCTCATGTAACGTAGGCAAGGGATTTATTTATTCAGGAGTCACTAAGAACTGGTTTGAACTTTTTGTTTGATCAATACCTTCCACATTGTCACTATTGCTACTTGGTTGTGGAATTCGCCTGTGCGTCATAACATCTGCATCTTTAGGGGAAACAAAGCTGTGAGAGTGAAACTAAAATGCCTAATATGAGACCCTATCTCCTATTAGGAATGCTTTGGGATCTCATATTGGACGCGACCATGTTGTTTAACACGCCAACGAAATTTTCAGGTTAGGATTGACGTTAGCTTAAAAACAAACAGGCGTGTTTACACTCCACATTTATAGCTACCTATCCAATACTAATACTTTTAATAGGAGTCTTACCTTGAAGGGGAAAACAGCCAATGAAAATGGTGATGCAAAAAAGTCGACGAGCACACATTTAGGAAAAACAATACTGCACCTTTGTGTGCGTTTGTAGACACTCGACTGACTCACCAGTTACGAATGATGCAATAGACAACTGTTTTACATCCCAGTCGCTAAGCGGCAGTACTTGATAGTCCTGTAAGCTGGGGTCTCATATTACGCAAGGTCTTATATTCGGTATACTTACCCTATTAGTTTACAAAATACTCTTACAACGGATGGAAAACAATCTTGCATAAAGCACCTTCCCCTTCTCAACAGTTATTTTGATTTTGGACATAAATAATTGTCCGTAGGAACCTATTAGGAAGAGAACAGTGGGTGAGGAAGCATAATGATTTTTATTATGCTAGAATTACAAATAGATATAACTATGCACGCCTAGCAAATTTTGTGGAAGGAGGAATCATGAATTTTTTTCTGGAAGTCCAGGTCATTATTCCCTTCACACATTTCCGTGTAAACGTTCGATCATTTGTAAATATAACCATCAATGAGCTTGTCGATTTATCTACAATTAAAGCTAGAACATCGGCAAAATGCTGTCAACATGATTTTGACGGTTGACCTGACAGAATAAGATTTTCTAAACCTTAATGAAAGTTTATAGTTACGTTGTTATTACTGAACTTTGTTCTAAAAAAAGTAGCGTATGATGTGCTTAATAATCAATTATTGTGTGGTTCAACAGATAGAGAAGAAATTTACATTTTGCTCTTGAATAGCAAATGAACTTATCTGCAATACATTGCCTTGTTGGCACGAGACAACTGAAACGCCGCTATCCTCCGCAATATATCGGACAGGGAATCACTGCTCACAGAGCAGCATTTCATTGGCTTTTTATCACTTGGCACTAGCAGTTTTATTATAAGGACCTTCGTGGAGATGGAAGTCTATTTCATCTGAATATTAACATCTTTTGAAAACCGGAAAGCAATGCATGTGTATTGCATGCTATAAACACTGATCATCATAAGGCTGTTGAACCCTTTTAATTGTCTCCTTAAAGACTGCATTGAGTTTTCAACAAAATTTAGTATTTGCAGTCAATCAGTCAAAATCAACCAGCTCGGAATCGTAAAAGTAAGGGAAGGTTTTAAACAGACATCGCATATGAATGGTTTGAACAGAAACTTAACGAACCCAATGTCATTGTGATCAAACTGGAGGTCACTTTCATTCCAGAAATCATGGGTTTATAAACTATGTGGGATATAACAATGAATTTATACAGTGTTGTTACCAAGCAAACTTGGGAGTACTTTAAACTCAATTCATTTAATAAGCGATATTTAACAGACAATGAACACAACAGTTGCTTTGTACATAGCCCATTTAATTAAATATTAGCATATTCTCTTTCTTTATCATTGTGAAAACTGCTATATCCAGATTTGAAAGGAAAACGCTATATAGTTAAATCCTTTGAGAAATACATGAATATATAAAACCTTTATCGTAATAATTAAAACCGTACATTATCGTTTTAGTGAATGGAGTCAAACTAAATTTCTCTTTAAAAATTCATTCATGTGCAATTCTTACGTTCATTGTTTATAATCCATCCTCTTATCATATGGTTTTTAACGCCCTTAAACAAGAGGCATGGACATATCAGGTGTTCTAAATAGGTAGAATGAAATTATATGTCAAGGTTTATGAATGAATCGAATTTTAACATTGATTGAAATGCGTTAAATAAAGGTATCGTAGTGAATTTTTAAATCATCCTCATGTTACTGAATCGTTTCATTATCTTATATATTATAAAATGTACGTTCATTTGGATGAAATAAAAGTTTGCTTGTGTCAAATAATTTTCTGAATAAATACGTAGTCCCTCTGTATTTCCTGAAGGGATATTTTCTTCTAGTCTCCATTATTGATGCTTCAGAAAACAAGAAAGGAAAAAATCAAAATTCTCTGTTATTGCTTTTTTCACCAAACATAAATAACTAATTGATTAATATTTGACACTATTTCCTGTTACATTTTATATGAGGCTTAGAGATATATTTCTGGGCATTATATTGAATATCTTTTTGTTAAGATTTATGACAGAATTCTTTACTTCGAAAAAATCCTTGGAAAAATATCTGGTATTTAATATAGGATCTTATATAGGAAGGAAATGTAAACATAGCATCCAATTTTTTTTTCTGTTCGAGTTTCTAAATATCTACTTACTTAACATGCAGCACATTACATACATTATGTACCTGATAACTGGGCTAGAGTCATTTTCTTTTCATGTCATGAGAAATGGTCATAAAATAGCCTTATTTATGGTGTCATTATATCTTAAATTCAAAACACACCCAGAAGAGTTATGAAGACTATTCATCTCAGCCACATATTTTCAAATACTCCATAATCCACTTTCAGTACTGACGTGCTGACTTTTTACTTAAAAAGGCATATATAATTCATAAAGTTTATATTACATTAGATCTACCGTGATGTATTACCTTAAACCTATTTTTCAAAATTTGTGGAGAGTTCAAGCTAACTTCAATATTGCACCAAAATAATGGTTTACTTTAAAATCACTCAATCAAATATCTCTATCTATTCGTGTAGTTAAAAATTAAAGAATCGAAATCGTTATTTTAACACTAGAAAGACGACTGCCGTCATTTTGACGGTTTCGGGCATACTATTGAGCGCTATGTCTGTATCTATGTCCTGAGGCTTCTGAAATTTTATGAATTTTTCTAATTTTACGCGGAATATGCACACACATTTACAAAATTATATTCGAGAGTAAAGAGGGGGAGAAAATGTGATGTACACTCATGGACAAAAAAATTAGCGCACCAAGAAATAATTGCGGGATCGTAACGAAACTTGCAATGAATGTACATGTCGGGGAGATATGCAAATGATTAGAAATGCAGCGTGATTGCGCATTATGTATAGCCGGTAGAGGGCGTTGAACATCGTACTCTGTGGAGTATAAAACAGGTAAACAAAGCTTGTTTGAGTGTGCTGAATCATTTACAAAGGAAGAGCTGAGATAGACATGCCATTACGCCGTGTTCG
This sequence comes from Dolomedes plantarius, assembly GCA_907164885.2. NCBI lineage: Eukaryota > Metazoa > Arthropoda > Arachnida > Araneae > Dolomedidae > Dolomedes > Dolomedes plantarius. The sequence continues at coordinate 141,563,125 of OU015498.1, forward strand.
AAGACAATATAAGCAGTTGTCGCAGTTTGAGAGGGGGAGAATCGTCGGGATGATGGAAGCTGGGTGGTCAGCTAGGCGAGTAGCTCGTCAATTAGGCCGCTCTGATTGTGTTATGAGGAGGTGTTGGGACCAGTGGACCCGAGAGATGTTATGTACACGAAGACCAGGCTCAGGACGCCCTCGACAGACCAGTCGTCGAGAAGAACGCCACATCGTAAGAAATGCACGCGTACAGCCAACTGCTTCATCGGCCGCCATCCAGGCACAGGTAGCACCTTCACTAGGGGCCTCTGTGTCTTCTCGAACCATACGAAGGTGCCTGGCTGAAGGACAGTTGGTATCGCGGCGCCCATTACGTGTGCTGCCCTTGGCGCCCACCCATCGACGCCTCCGTTTGGAGTTTTGCCGCTCACGAGGAAACTGGACTGCAGCGGAATGGAACCAGGTCGTCTTTAGCGACGAATCCAGATTCAATCTCGGCAGTGATGACAATCGTGTTCGTGTGTGGAGAGCCCGTGGAGAACGCTTCAATCCTGCTCTTGCTGTACAGCGACACATCGCTCCCACAGCTGGTGTGATGGTATGGGGTGCCATTGCCTACAATACACGGTCACCCCTAGTATTGTTCCGTGGCAACATGACAGCCCAGCGGTATGTTCATGAAATTCTGCAACCACATGTGTTGCCACTCATGCAACGGCTCCCAGGAGCCATTTTTCAACAAGACAATGCTCGGCCTTATACGGCAAGGGTGTCACAAGACTGTCTCCGCACTGTTACTACCCTTCCTTGGCCTGCCCGATCCCCAGATTTGTCTCCAATCGAGCATATCTGGGATCATTTGGGAGGACGAGTTGGACATCCCACGAGTTTGAACGAACTAGAGGCAAGGTTACAGCAAATATGGAACGAAATGTCTCAAGACATCATACAGAACTTGTATGACTCAATGCCCGATCGTATCGCATCGTGCATTCGTGCTAGAGGGGGTCCAACGGAGTATTAACTCCTCCGTTCTTTTGCCTTTTTCTCTGAAATAAGTTATCCTTTTTCTTTTATTTTCTTATCATTTACTTATATCAAAGTAGTCATTGCGTATGTAAAATTTCGTTTCATTTTGACGACTCCTTCTTGGTGCGCTAATTTTTTTGTCCATGAGTGTACAGGATGATCATAAAAAAACTTTGCTGATATATGGACCTCTAGCGGCTGTTCCGTTCAACCGATCGAGATGAGATTTAAGATATAGTTATTCAAAGGTATGAGCTCGGGATTCTGTGAACGGTAATCAAGTGGCGCTCACGGTTACAGTTATAGGTACAGAAACTCGAAATTTTCGAATGGCAACGTCAACTTTTTCAGCTAAAATGGCTCTAACCCGGTTAGGGATCGAGTCCAACTGGTCTTGGATGACAGAAACAGGCAACTCATTCCATATTGCTTCAAGTCTATGCCACACTTAATCAATTGTAGTGGCTGGAGAGCGGTGGCGGCCCAGTCTCTCAGCAATCCATGACCAGATAGTTTCAATGGGTGTGAGATCTGGAGAACGTGCTGGCCAGGGCAACAGTCGAACACCCCCTGTGTCGAGGTAGAACTAGAAACGACGGACAACATGCGTATTGCGTTATCTTGTAGAAAGATAACGTCTCCAAGGCCTCGAAGATAGGGCACGGCCACCGGCCTTAATATCTGAGAAAGGTAACGGCAGTTGTTCAGATTACACACGACGCGAACAAGAGGTATTCGTGTCGTGTACCCAATGGCTGCCCTTACCATCACACCAAGTGCGGTGTCCGTATGATCATATCGAATGCAAGTAGGCCATGTGCGTTCTCCTCGGTGCCTCCAGACAAAGATACGTCCATCAAGATGCTACAATAATGGTCGCCGTGAAGACAGTCCGTGCTGCTCAACGTCGTCACACTGTCCGTGCGGATACTTGCAGCGCTGCAAACATGCCCATATCCTAACTCTAGGTCCGTGATGGGGCTGTACGATCCTGCAAGGCCGACCTGACAACATATCCGTCCTCTCGGGCGTTAGTAGCGGGAGGCCATTGAGATCCTGCATGGCGTTCAGTTGTGACCTTCCTGAACCCATCAATTTCATATTCGTATGACAGTCGGTGGATTCCAACCGATGCGAGTAGCATTATCGCGGAACGATAAACCGCACTCTCGATAGGCCGCGATCCTGCGGCTATCGAATTCAGACAAGTGCTGGTAGCCGTTTCTCCCTTTTATACGATGCACAACACAATCTTCTCACAAACAACCAACATTCAAACGTGATTTCCGAATGAGAAACCCGCTGCGTAACTTTCCTTTTGCACAGAGTTTGAGATGCCGTTTCTCCCTCCTGCGTCGTTCGATTGCGCTTAAATGCTAATCATTTGCATATCCCACTATCTTCTTCCTTTCATGCGAATTTGACGTTTGTATCATCCTTCCTTCATGGTGTTGCAGTTTTAATAGCCAGTAGCGTGTATAATAGAACATATAAAAACACTGAAAATATTAAGCTTCATTTATTGATATAAAACCAAAATAGAAAAAAAAATGAATGCGAAGGGTGAACCTGGACCACGGATAATGTTTGTTCAATATTACGGGTTGATCGCAATTTGATTTTTCTAGCAACTCATTTTGAACACCCTGTCTCACATAGATAGGCAGACGCAAATGAAAGCAATGGAAGTAGAGATTTTCAAGACTGTCAAAAATATTGGTACATTTTCCTTTGTATTTCTTCTGCTTACGGACACATTAGCGAGTTTTTGCTTCTTTCTCCTTTTTTTAGTAAAAATATTGCCTATAAATAAAGATTTCACTTTCTTTCAACATACAGCAGCAATCAAATTTAAAATTATCATCATAATCTGAAGAAAAACATATGAAATGTAGTTATCATTACCAATAACAACGCATTTAAAGAAAATACGTTTTACTCTGTTTTTACTCAATCTGTCATCCACTGCTTTTAATATCCAGACTTACAGACAATATCGGTATTTTAATATCGCGTACATCGATTATTTCTTTTGTTAGCAAGCACTGAAAATCTTATATTTTATCATTGTATCTGGTCGCCCCTTATGAATTCTGAATTCCTCTTTAAATATTTTAGCTATGCCGATGTCTAGAATATCTAAGAGGAACAACTGTATTTCAAAAGCTCTTTTAGGTTGTAATAACGATATTCTCATAAAGTAGGAATTTCTATGTCAGTCATCAAGTAGAAAATGAAAGCGCTTGTTTCGTACAAAAGAAACAACAAATGTTTCTTAGTAAAACATTTTCAGTCCACAAATAAAAGAGAAGTAATTTTATGTAGGATTAGAAAAAAATTAAATATGGGATTTTATCTAAGTTTCACTAATATATATAATAAATTTCAATCAACACGTATACTAATATTTAAAAAAGGGGTCCCAGAGTAGCCAAGTGGTAGAGCGTCGACTTTTCATTCTGAGGGTGCTCGGATCGAATTCCGACAATCACTATTAAATACATCTATGTCTAGGCACCTTAAATCCGTAGACTGGAAACTCCCTCTATTAGGTCAGAGACTGTGGGATAGGGTACGATCCCCAGATGTCGCCCCGGGGGTTGCTCGGTCAAAATTGTGGTGGCACCTTTCTAAATCGTACTCCGACCCTAGTGGTGTCATTATAATCCGGAGCCGCACCCCCTTAGCCAACTAGCCTATAGGAACCTGAACTGGAATACTTCCGGCCAAGGAGCATTAGAAACGACAACAACAATATTTAAAAAAGAAATTTCTAGATATGGACAAACTTTTTCAAAAATATATGTAGACTGATAATCATGTTTTCAGGATTTTATCACACAAAGCGTATATTTTTTATACTCTTGTAGTTTCGGAACTTTCACTGTTTATGGCCCTCTTCTCACAAGAGACACAAATTTAAGGAACTCAGTTTTCAACAGTTATTTTTTGTCGCCAATAAATAAATTTTTTGAATTTGTTTTTGAAAAAAAAATGTCATAATAGTATTATAGCATTTCCTCGTGATCAGAGTACAGTATTACCAAAATATCAAAATCAGTCATTAAACAAAGATATATATCAGCACAGAATGCAGCGAAATATGTGTACTACAGTATAACACAGACAGGAAAGAAATATTACAGAGAGTTAATGTTATACGGGAAATAAAAACATTCACACAGTTTTTGATTTTGGTATTAATTTACTCCTACTTCATAGTACATATACAATTGATGTGTTTTTTCTAATGCAAGGGCAATTGTGAGACATTCCCCTTCTGTTAGGCATACACATAATTAACTTTAGAGGCTCCTGGGAGCTAGAGCTCCATATCCTCTGTATTCAATGTGGGATTATCATGATTATCGTTCACTAAAATTGAAAATAATAATACTGGGAGTGTGTGTGAAGAAAGACAGAAAAAAAGTGAAATTTAAAAAGTTTTAACAGTTTAGGTTGGTAGGTAATGAAGGAATAACTGGGGGTGTAGAGAAAGATTAATGAAAGAAAAAGAGGATTTTGGAAAAAATATTTTACCTTAGACAATCGAGGAAGATTCAAAGAGTAAGAATGGCCGGACAGAGATCCAATGAGAGAAAAGCAGCGAATTCTAAGAAGAGAGCGAATGGGAATTGAGTCAATATGCGGAGCAACATGAATGAAGCTGTGGTTGATTGTTTGGAGTGACAGTTCGGAAACAGAAGTAGCCAAGCGAGTGGAGGTTTGAAGCAAGGAGAGGAAAATGAAGTTAGCTGTTGTAAATGGGAACAAGCCCAGGGTTTATTATCAATGTGGCCTTAGGCCGCCTGCGAAATTCTCTAGGGTCATAATCTGGGAGGTTAATTGGGTCTTCATTATTTACTGCACATAGGTTATCATAAAAGTTTATTGCGAGTTCTTTGATATGGTGTCTAATGGGCTCTATTGTCCAATCTCTATGAAGAACTTCGTTACGGAGGTACCAAGGGGCTTTCCTAATTCCGCGGAGGGTTTTATTTTGAATAGTCTGCAGTCTTTGGATGTGAGTGTCCGTTGCTGAGCCCCAAACCAGAGCAGCGTAAAGTAAGATGTGCCAAAGGACAGTCTTATAGAGAAGTTTATTTTCTATACTCATTTGGCTCTGCTACAGGAGGTGAGTTAAGTCTCTACGGGCAAAAAGAACTTGCCAATGTTGAAACTAGTGTTTTTTTCACGTAAGTCTACTGTCAAGATGCACACCCAGATATATGCCCTCTCTCTAAGTGCAACGAGTGACCACATACTATGACCGGTAGAGGTGGAATTCTGTTATAACTGAAGAAAATGGCCTTTGTTTTAGCAGGGTATAATTTAATTTTTCAAAGTTCGAACCAGCGTTCAAGGATGTCCACGTGCCTTTGCAGGTATTTGTGCATGTATTTTGTCTTTCAATTTTTCGCTAAGATTGCTGTATCGTCCGCGAACATGATGAGTATTGTGTTTGTGGAGTGAGGAATATCATTAATGAAGATGTTGAACAAAAGCGGTACAACCTTAGATCCTTGGGGAACTCCCGCATTAATGTTACGTGAAGAAGTTAGTTGAGAGTAGCGGACTTTAAATGTTCTATTGATCAGGTAAGATTGAATTAATTTGATGTTGTCAGAAAGGGGTTTAAGTTTAATGAGTTTATAAATTAGAGTGCTGTGCCAAACCCGAACAAAGGCTTTTTCGATACCAAATAGTATAGCACCAGTCTGCATCCGATTCTTGAATCCATCATTCGCCTTCGGTTATTTACCACCAGATCTTACTCTGCATTTTATTGTGGGAGCCAGCATTGCTCCCTATGAAGGGACAACACGGTAAATACCAAGCCTTAATCCGGATTTGAACCCAAGCACACTGAGGGGCAGCTAATGATGCTAATCACTGTATGATGTAGCTGGTTACAAATGACGTGTTCTTGAAACTATGTGAAATTGCATTTTCACAAATAAATTATTAGGATATAGCCATACGATATTTATAAAAACTCCTCTTTTGAAAATGTAAAATAGCGATCTCTTATTTCGACTAAATTACTTTAATGTAAATAAATCAGATGTTTTCGTAAGTTTTTCTCTTTTTCTCTACCGACAAATTAGTAAACATCGATCCCAAAGAAATACTAGCTTTGTCTGACTCATTTTAAAAATGTAGAAATCTAACACATAACAGGCGTCTTTACCTCTTGACATTCTTTTTTCATCCTGTTACTATTGTGATCAATATAAATTTTTGTGATAACACCCTATGAATATACCGCTTGGCTGGCAGTTATAGATGTAAGGTACATAGTCCTATTAAATTACGTTTTACATTCAAAAAAGGAAATTTGTCAAAAACCTTTAAAAATGATTGTTGTAGAGGAATTTATCATTTTATTGGATAGCGTAACAGCATTCCAGTAGAATGCGCATGAGGTTTTGCAGCATTTTTTATGGTCTGAAAAGTACAACAAAGAGAAAACGTGAGAAGATCCCAAATATATGTTGCACAAAAGAAATGTATATAATTTACTGCTTTTCTGACACAGAAATCTCTTACAACATTTCTGAATATAAAAACTCTATGAGAATTTTCCGTTAGCAATTATTGAGAGTACACACACGGTAGTTCCAAAAGCATACCCAGTTCAGAAATATTTTTTTCTCATAAATAAATTTTGTACGTTAACAAGCATTCCAGTTTTAACACTAACAATCCCCCCTTTACTATTATCTTTCCGCCCTTCGAGCTGGAGTCCACGAACCACAATTTTTGCGTGTTTAAAATTTTCATTCGTATATCCTTCTTCTTTAAGTCTGCTGTGTACTAATCCTATTAGATTCTCTCACCTCAGTATTAACCTAAGGAAGAAAATGTGTATACTATTCACAGCTACATTGGCTATTCACAGCCAATAATCCAATAAAAATGGCATATTTAGATAACTTGAACTTTTCTGCGCCTTGCAACAGGATTTATTTTATAAATTTCGTCCGCCAAAGGAATTTAGGAGCGTTTAAAACAAACTATGCCAGATTTTTCCTCCAGTAATCTAAATTTTAAAATAGTGCTCTTATATTTTCAAAATGAAAAATGCCCCAAGGTGTAAAATTTCTTTCTCTATTACGGGATACAATTAAAAAAAATCTTTTCATTCAAGTCGGCAATCCTTGGGCACATTTTCTCCCTAGGTTAACATTGATGTGAGCGAATCCAATAGAGTTAGTACACAGCAGCCTTAAACAATCGTTGCTTGATTGTTTCCGCAATATTTCTACCATGACAAATTTTGTTCCACGGATTGGAGAGTGCGGGATTTTGAAGGATTCAAAGTTTTCTAGCGAGCAATTTACCTCTGAAAATTTTCAATGATAGGTAATTTGTTCCACAAGAATTTCTGGAGTATCCGATATGTTATTCGCGAAATACCCGAATCCTATATCGATATCCCCCTGGCTATTAAAATTGCTGATGCACACTGACCGTTCACAGAAATTATATGTTAAATGAGCAACCTGTTAAATCATTCTTCGTGTTCAGTCACATTGGGAATAAAGTAATGTGTATAAGACAAGGGTATAGCTAAGTCCCCGTAATGAAAGTTGGTGAGGATTTATGACCCATCCAAACATCTATCATTGTCGCTGCCAGTCCCACAATAGCTCTCAGTTTCGAAAAACTTGAAACTTATCGTCAAAATGTTAAATGTTGAAATGATGAAACTTTTTAGGAACGAGAGGATTAAAAATACGAGAAATATGGAAGACAGAGAAAAAATAAAATCTTGGAAACTTGGGAAACGAATAAAGCTCAAAAAGTAATTACCAAAAAAATATAAAATGAAACTGGATTCAAAATCTATATATATAAAACAGTTCCTTGACTGACTGACTGACAGATAACGCACAGACCAAACAGCTGGACCTAAAGAGCTGAAATTTTGCATGGCGATTCTTCTTATAGTGTAGGGGTGCACTAAGAAAGATTTTTGAAAAAGTCTTCTCGGATTTTTTAAAATCAAATTTTTAAGCTGTTTTTGTAAATTTTTTAAAGTTTGCATTTAAAATATTAATCTGAGGGTTATACAATTCATACCACGAGAAAGATCATAAAAGTTCCTTTAAAATGATATCTTTTTCGAATCCTTATCTCCATTTACTAATTTTTAGTGAATTTTTAAAGATTAAATTTTAAAATATAATTTATTAAATGCTGATCACGCGGTTTCTTTTCTCTTTGTGATACTTTAAATTAATTTTGCGTCACGTATATAACAACGAAATAAATTGACAAAATAAATATTGAAATACGGTAAAAAATAAAATTTAACCACTAGACTAATTGAGATGGAAGTTTTTCAAGAATTTATTTCAAAATAGTATGTTTTATGGATTTTAAATTTACAAATTAAATGCATACATTGACCGTTGTATTTGATTTGAATATTTTCTTCTACATTATTTTGTCTATAAAAATATCAGTTACGTTTTTTTATATTTTTTTTTGCATTTATTTCATACATTGACCGTTATATTTAATTTGAATGTACTCCGTAGCGAAGCACGGGTATTCAGCTAGTAAATAAATAAACAAATACAAATTGCATAGAATATAGATCCCATTTGCTATCTTACAGTAACTTAAGAATATGCAAGGGTAATTAATCTATTTAAAATATCCTTTACCTAAATTTTACTCATTTAAGATATGCAGGGTGTCCATAATTAAACTTCCCTACTTTAAAGTTGTCTACAGTCGAAACTATTGTTCAGAAAGTTATGAAATTCTGTGTAGGACATATTGAAGGGATGAGAATTTGTTTGGGAGAATAAAAAAAATTAGTTCAAAATTTCACCACCAGAGGGCGTTTTTTGATGAATTATACATTTGCGACTGGTTCTTTACTTATATATGCGACTGGTTCTTTACTTATGGATATTTCACCAACTTTTTATCCATAGGTCACCCTAACACAAAAACTCATACTCATTAAATTTTACAATCTTTAAAGTGATTGCAAAGTCGATCAGAAACTTGTTCGATAACTAATTTTTGGACAAAAGATTTGAAGGAACGAAGAAGAAACAAATATGCAAATTAATTTTTGTCGACGTAGAGCAGAACCTGTTATAAAACCTAAAAACTTTCATGGAGACTTTGTTTTCAGCGTGCTTGTTATTGCTAATCAAAATGTAATCGTTACGATTACCAGATCGAGCTTTGTTAGTAAAATTATTTGACCAAAACGATAATTCAGGTCTAGTTGCTCTACGAATGTTGTAATAAATTTTTTTAACTATAGCAAATGTTGGCTAAATGTGTAATGCATCAAAAAACGCCCTCTGATGGTGAAATTTTTAACTAATTATTTTTTATTCGCTCAAACAAATTCCCATCCCTTCAATATGTCCTACACAAAATTTCATAACTTTCTGAACAATAGTTTCGACTGTAGACAACTTTAAAGTAGGGAAGTTTAATTATGGACACCCTGTACTTCAAGATTGAGTTCTTGCATATCTTCACAGGGATCTTAAACATTTCCCTCGCATTTTTTTCCACTTTGAAAGGTAACTTCTGACCTCCAATTATATATTCTAAGTGGTTGAGGAGATTGTTATAATTCGCAATAAGAATCCGAAATTGGCTCCATCAAAGAGTATGCCACCAATTTTTTGTTGCTTGATTCTGTTTCTGTGTTTTCGTTAACATCGAAAAGAATAATTGAATTATAAAAAAAAATCTTAAACGATCATTACTTTTTAAGGAATTTCAGTATGAAATCAGTTTTCTGAAATTGACTAAAAAAATGAAGCTGAAATTTAACAAATCTCAGTTCTTGAAGAGATTGCAAATAGTTCCTGACAGATTGCAGGAATTTTACATAATTAACTAACACAACATACCTCAATGCCCGTACCAAATGCATTTTGACGACTTCGGTACAGCTTTCATATTCTTTACTTTGGATTTAAGTATAGAAATATAGTCTCACTTGCATTTCTAAACTATCTATCGCACTGGAACTCTAAGGAACAATTTCCGGACAGAAAGTTTGTAACACTGATACGTCTCATATGTAACAAATAAATATCGCTGTTTTTAAAGAAAATAGAGTTACAATACTTCAAATGATATCTTTGCACCATTATTCTAATATCGGAAATGGCGGATTTCGGTGAAAAGAAGCCACGAAACCATAAAAGGCTTTCAGTGAACTGTGAAACTTAAGAGATAGCTATTTCATTATTAGAAAAAGGAAAAGGAAATAAAAACCTAAGAACCGTAAAGAAAAAACTAAGGAACCGTAAGTTATCAGGATAACTTTTGTAATCGGCAAGATATGAATAGGATATTCTTTTTTTTCTGTTATTTGTAGGCACTTTATTAGAGTGTTTTCACTATCAAATATGCAAGCATATTGTAAATTGAACTTCTTAAGTTTATCCCGATCTTCCAAAAATAGAAATTATCCTTTGCATTTGAAATTTCAGGTCCCTTTTTGGAAATTTTAGCTCACTAGCAATAATGTCTATTATTGATTTTTTTTATTCCTTGCAGTTACAGAACGCAGTTACAATTGCTCTGCAAATATACGGGGTTTGTTCGATAACTCAGTGCGAAAAGTAAGAAAACTTATTTTTTCGGATAAATTTTTTTTCTTCAACAGTGTTCTTTTGAGTCCATCGATGTTTGAGTTTTCTTTATTCCGTCCATATTCTGTCCAACTTTTCAAAATAGGCAGTTGTTTCAGCTATAGTCTCATCGTTTCATGAAAATCTCTTTCCTGTCAGCCATTTTTTTTTTCATTTAAGACAACAGATAGTAATCCGAGGGAGCCTAATACGGAGAAAAGGGGGGATACGGAAGAACTTGGTAGCGTAAATCGAGCAATTAGTTGTTGTTGTACCTAATGCCACCTGGCCGGCAGTTTCAGACCAGGTCCGTATAAGCTTCTGGATGACGTGTGCGGCTCCAGTTTATATAACCCAACAAGGGTTGGAGTCCGTCTTAGCTGTTTGCCACCTCAATTTTGACCAAGCAACCCCAGGGGCGACATCTGGGGAGGATTGTACCTTCTTTCATCCTCTGTGATTCATAGAGGCACTTTCCGGACTACGGTTTTAACGGGCCTATATCCGGCCTAGACACGGAGGTATTTAATGGTGAGTGTTGGGATTCGATTCCAGCACCCTCAGCACCGAAAGCCAGCGCGCTGAAACAAGGCTACCTCGAGCTTATCGAGCAATATCTTTTTATGGTCGCAACTGCAGAAATGGGAACTAGTGCTTTGTCGTGGTTGAAAAGAATCATGGTACTTAATCGATATGAATAAACTCCAAACACTGACTAATAGATCTATCTGACTGAAACTTTGTGTTGTACCGTAGTCAATAATACGACAAGCCTTTCGCTTCAATTGCTTTACTACGATACGTTATACATACTACAACTGCAACATTTAAAGCAAGTATGTACAGCGAGTTAGAATATATACAGTTAGATAGTCAGGATGGCTTCGGGTTCAACGACAGCTCTGGCCTATGAGGCCAGTATCTCTGACCAGGAGAGCAGCGTCTCTCTGTCACTCAAAAACAGTTCTCTTTTTCGTGGACTATTGGGGTCTTCTTTATACTGTCGGCGAATTCAAAGGGATTTCTCTGGCGTTTGAAGTGCTGGTAAGTGTTCGAAATTTATGGGATTCTAAATGTCACTATAGTGTCAAAACTCTTAAAAGCCCTCGAACCACTCAGGGATTTATGCGTTCTATAACGTCAGAACCGCACATTACAAGAACTTTATGGCCTCTTATCTTAGAGTTTATGAGACCGCCCAGATCAACAGTTCGCTGATAGATGACATGTTGGGGGGTAGGAACGGGCATCACATACTTATATAAATACTAATTTCATGTAGTAATTGAGACAGTGTCACAGTGTGGTATTCTCCAGGAGTTACCGGCAACGAAAAATAACCTCTAGACGTACTAGGGGAGCTATCTCTTAGACTTTGCATGAACTTATCGAACAGTCCTCGTAGTTGAATTCCAAACACCTGCAGGAATAGAGTTCAAGTTACGAGAGTCAACTTCATTTCTTCTTTGTATGAAAAATGCAAATAATTTTCTACTTATCGATCTTTAAAATTTTCCCAACAGTCGCAAGACCGAGAAATACTGAAGAACCTTATTCAAAGATTTCTGAACGAGTGCTTCTCTCGAGAAACAGTTAAATAATTGCTCTATTTCACCCTTAGTAAAATTCAGTGGAAGAAGATTCCGCAGCAAATGCAAAAGAAACACTAATTTGTTGCGAATAGTGAAAACATTGAGCTAGTCCTCGAGCAATATGGAAATTCTAAATGAAGTGCACTTCATTATATGTTTGTATGTTTATAAGAAAATTTGAGTTTCTCAAAATAGAAAACAACTGGCACAGCTAAAATATCCTAAAACAGCTATCCAACTTCAGAGATCCCACGTTTCAATTTCAATACACTGGAAAAGATATTTTTTTAGAGAATAACTGTACAGATAATAAACAGATTTCCTATAACAACGTTTCTATAGCATAGTTATATTCTTTATGGGGTATAATTATATTCTATTTGGTTAACAGTAATAATTACTGTTTATTTAAATATTTACTTTAAATAAACAGTAAATATTTTGGAGTGAAACTATAACAAAATATTTACTGTTTTGCGTTTAAAATTCAAGAATTTTTTTTTTATCTATCACTATCGTAAAAATATTTTCACGTTAAACTATGGGGAAAATATGAACGAACCAAATACATTCTACCACAAAAAAAATCGAAGAAACCAGAAGGAATTCCCTAATTCCCAAAATTTCTTACGTTAATTGTACATCTCCGTAAAAAGAAATTATTACAATTTCAGAGACAACTGGACAACCGAAAGTATTATTGTACCGAAATATCGACACAAAGGGAGCAAGGCAATATTTAGTTGGGACGGCACTGGTACATATGCAATCGGTTTTCCCGCATGACATGGATTCATAAATTTCACGGACAGTGGCTTGCTGGATTTCTTGTCAAATGGTGTTCCATTTGGAGGGCTAAATCGCCCACTCATGAGATGGACGTAGGCGACGCTCCATCACATTCGAAATGGGCTGAGTGGAGGATAAATCTGGTGTTGTGAGCAAGAAGACAATCATGAGAGACTCTTGCCGTGTTTGGCCAGGCTTTATCTTGCTGGAAAATTAACTAGGTCGGGATCTACCGCTATCAACCCAATCCTGCCAACATCGTCCACTTGTTGCGTCGTTCAGCCCCAAATGGCGAGCAATATGGCGATAAGAACATGCGCTCTCTTTTAGTCTGGTATCTAGACCACTTTTGATCTTAATCATTTGGTTGTAGTATGTTTGAATTCGTCGCCGAGGCATCGCCTAAATCAGTAAAGATCAACATGATCAAAATCAACGAGAAGTTTTGTCCTTAGGAGCGTAGATAGCTCTAGTATATCAAAACATTGGGCAGTTTCAATGCCCAGGAGCTGCCGCTATTTATTCATTGGCCCCATACATTTAATGACTTGCATCATTAGCTTAAATTAATTTGCATCCCAAATTTCGTCGTGACCATAATAATTTTTTGGGGATGCTTCAATTTTTGAGTGTGTGCTTGTGTGTCAAAGTGTGTATATGCTATTTCTGACCTAGTGTCTGCTTTCTTCGAACAGTAAGAAAAAAAAGTTAAAACTTTTAACCTTAATTATTGCATAAGTCATCCGATGTGTAACCTCCTTAAACTTTTTTGGCTGTTAAATACTAATAAACATTTATCCAGTTTTGTTTTCAGTCTAATCCATTAATAATCTTCTCTAAATTTTAATTTCCTTAAATAATTCTGGTCTAAAAGCATATAGCTGACTTTCATTACAGCTCGACAACATAACAACATTTGCTTATGAAACCTATACTTATGGGTTTGTCAATGAAAGATATTGTTTCGAAGAAATTTTGGTTAATGTATGGATACTTTGGGATTCAAGAGAAAAGTGTAAACATTGATCTCGAGAAGTATCTCACAAATTAGCTTGTGAACATTCATAGTATTTCACTGGCATCTCAGACGGGAATAATTTTCTTTGAGGAATCATTTTGTAGATGCTTTTCAAATTTAAGTCATACAATTATGTTTGCAGTACTGCAAAAAAAGACTAATCCATAAACACCAATTCTGTTATGGTAGTACTCAAACAACAGTTTGTGCATGAAGTAAATCAACCACGTGGCCACAAATTTGTTGGCTAAAAGCAGGCTTCACAGCAAGTCAGGCGACATTAATACTATTTCTACGGATTTCACAGAATTCTGTATAATTTTGATGATTTCAATTTTGTAGTACTGTATTATCAAGAAGAAACTTCATGGAGAACTGTTTAATAAAAGAGAGCCATATTTACTGTAAACGCTTAAAATCCCTCATCACACTTTTATAATTATCCTTGACAATTTTATTGGTTTCAATTTTGTAGTGCTGAATAATCAAGGGGAAACTTTATGGAGACCTTTATAAGATCCGAAGGCCATATTTACTGAAAACACTAAAAGTCCCTCGTTGCATTGCAGCTGCAGGTGTTGGACTTATGTCCTATGCTGCAACAACATCCTACAGTTAATTTCATAACCACACGGCGTCTGGTCGGCAATTTAAGGCAAACACAATTCTTTCTCTGTTACCAGAGGAGTGGGCTAAAGTTATTCCTAAAGATATCTCTATATTTTTTGTGGAACATTTCATTTTCAGAATCTGTGCTCCGTTTTTTTTATTTTCCTGATACAAAACATTTAAGCGGGCTTTGCGTCATGGTGAAATAAGACCGTAACAATAAATATTTCTCAGCATTATTTCATGCTGAATCCTTGGATAGAAAAAACAACGTTCGTAAATAATGATACTAGAAACTCGTGAATGAGGAAGAAAATAAATATTAGCTGATTCAGAATAAAATAGTCTTAAAGTTTTCAATGACTAGAATTTATTGAATACAAATTGAAAAACGGCAAAATATTTTGGGAGAAATGCAACATCATCATTCGATGTATATTAATGGTTTGAAGAAACGAAATATCTCACTACTATTGTGAAAAAATGACCTTTTCTATATTCTTAATGACTTTTGGCCCTGTAAGGATATTGTCGATATTGTCAATACATTTCAAATGTAATAATAAGGACTTCCCGGGGTTATGTGAGGCGATAAAAAGCAGAACAAATAAAATATTGCTGTTCATAATAAAATAGAAATAATCTCCAGACTACAATGATTATCCAGAAATGCTAGTGGTTTCTTTGCTGTTGTAGAATTTAAAGGAACAATATATAAACTAAAAGTCATCCTATAAATTAAAATCTTTCTATTCAGCGAATACTACAGCAAAACACCGAATGTGAACAAAAGTTCTTTAAAAAACTGAGAGACAAAAGATTAACAACGTGTTATTTGGTTAAAATGGTTAACATGTGATCTTTGAAGTTTTTTTTCCCACTCCCAGAGGATTTGCTTCTGGGAAAAATGGCTTCCTCTTGAATTCTTTCTTTGAAGAGTCAAGAGTGGTTGACAAGTAGAAATGTCAGGCACAGTGACCAAAATCATTACGGTGAAATCGTTCTCCGCGTCTTACTTTAGAATTGTAATTCATTTCAGAGGGTCAAGTGTCATTTCATGCATCTTTCATTATGACTGCACCAAGTATAATGCAGTAAATATACGCGTTGCTGCAAGGATTTCTCCAAACATCGGTTGTTAAGTGTGAAGTTTATCAGTAGTTTCACATTGCAGAGGTCTCCTGACCGTAATCATTTGACTCATTTC
This sequence comes from Dolomedes plantarius, assembly GCA_907164885.2. Classification (NCBI taxonomy): domain Eukaryota; kingdom Metazoa; phylum Arthropoda; class Arachnida; order Araneae; family Dolomedidae; genus Dolomedes; species Dolomedes plantarius. Next base: position 141,578,977 of record OU015498.1, read on the forward strand.
TGGCGAATCTGATATCAGTAGGATTTGTGTGCCTCATATCACTTTTGTACATGGCACGGTAATTAAAAAAATGGTCTAAATCGTATCTCACTTCTGCTAGAAGAGCGTTACATCTCCGAAATTTTCTATTTTGAGATAAAAGCACCACAATGCTCTATAAGAAGTGCTTCTCATTCTCGAATAATGTTATAAGCATAGTACCAACACAATCTCCTAGATGGCGCTTATTACCCTCTTCCAAAAATAGGAGGGGGAACTTGCTCATGCGCGAAAAATGAAAATAAGATGTGCCTAATGTTGTTGTATTAAAACAATGTGGACTTGTGGCTGCCCAGTGGTACAGCGCGCTGGTTTTCGGTGCTGAGGGTGCTCGGATCGAATCCTGGCGTCGCGCCAACACAAATGCTTCCGTTCGTGTCGTCCCTTCATAGGGGGTAATGCTGTCCGCCTATATGATGCCCCCATAATAAAATGGGTAGTAAAATTGTGGTGTAGTATAGGCGAATGTTTGACGACAAGTGCCTCCGCATTGGGGAAGAAAAAAATGTTTCTGTAATAAAAATATTCATTAGATTTTATTTGGAAAATAAATTTATATTTTTCTCTAACCTTCTGTTCCTGTTGTTATTAAGGTATTTTCTTTGTATTGTGAAAAGTTTAGATAGATTGTGCATTAGCATAGAGATATGACAGTACTCCCTCAAGCTTTTCAGTCCATGTTGACAAAATGAGGTTACTAGAAGAGGATTATATCTTGTAATTAAAATTCAAAATCATGCTTCAAAAATTGAAAATAACTTTAATAGTATATAGTTTTACCTTCTGAAGTGATTCGAACAATAAGTTTCCCAAAATTATCATAGGCATTCCTAAAACAAGAAATGAAATTTCGACATGTATATCTTCTTTAGCTCCTCCTGAAAATATGGCTAGTTTGAGATGTAACACTCTTTTAGCAGGGGTACGATATATTTTCATTACGAGACAATTAAAGGTTTGAGTTTGAACATTAACTGAATTCTGTTGGGTGACCAAACAACCAGCTCAATCTAATGGTTCAATTTTTACAATTTTTTGAAGATTACTTCAGATTATAGTAATATAAAAAAATATAATACAACATAACTGATAAACTTATTTTTTTATATTCTTGACTTACACCACTTTCATAAACACCGGCACACATATTACGGCGTGAATAATCGAGGATGTCACAATCATGTATGACTATATTCATCGAGCTCTTCGCTCATTCGGTGAGTTAACATCTCTTTGACCGAGAGATATTTACAGATGGTACATTTTACTGTAATTTTGAACACTTTTTCTCCCCTTATTTTAAATTGCCTTTGAGGAATGGTCATTGATATCACAATCCTCCGTTACATTTCATGCATGGATGAACCGATTACTTTTTTTTTAAATTTATAATATTCTCTTAACTAATATTCTTCTCCACCATTTCGAGGAACAGATACTCTAATCGTAAATTTTTCCGTTATTCTGCGTAATCTCTATGCATGCATTAACATTTGAAAAGTTCCTACAAATGTGCATACGTGTGTACGTGAGAGCATACCGAGATTAAAACTTTTAGTTGATTGCTTTCGTTACAAGACACATACCTCCCCAAAAAATAATATCAGAGATTTTCCCCGCATATTAAAGCTTGAGATGAATTTCGCCTTGTTTCAGTATTACTCGAGAGAAGATTTTCATTTCCCTCCATTCTCAGATACACAAACATATATATATACATAAAGTCTTAGGGATAAACAAATATTACTTTCAGAACATTGCAAACAAAAATATGGTGAAAAGCAAAAGAAAACAGATACACAATTAGATGTAATCAGAGGACCACAGATGATACTTTTATTGAGAGTGTTTAATATCAGACTTTCCGCTTTATTAAAGATATCTTGAGAATATGTCTAGGAAGGAATTTTATGGAGAAAGATGAAAAGAGTGAAAGACGATTGAATAAACCTATCCGTACTGAGAAAAATAAATATATGAAGACTTCGGAATAAAAAGAGAAATTGTTCATTGGCTAACACATACAAAAAAAGATACGATCATTTATTAATTAAAAGTATCTAATAGTTAATATATATATATATATATATATATATATATATATATATATACATATGTGTGTGTGTATATATATGTACTATATATATATATATATATATGTATATATATGTGTGTGTGTGTGTGTGTATATATATATGTACTATATTTTATATATATATATATATATATATATACAGAGGGATCGCAAGCAATGCCGACAAAATAATAGGATGACAGTACTTATCAAGACGAACAATATTTTCAATGGAACCTAGAGCCGCATTAATCTCAGTCTTTCAGAAAAGCGTAAAGTTCAGTATCCAAATTGAACAATCGTCGTTGGAAAAGAATGAGAATAAATCAAATTATAAGTTGCACAATGCCATTTAGATCACGGAAAGAATCAAAATAGATGCTCAAAATGGCGTCCAAGGGTGTCGCTGCACAGTTGTCGCCCACTAATGAAAGACTGTCCCACCCTCACATACACTCCTGGTGTCGTGTTAATCTTGTCTGCTGCAACAACGATTCTCGCAACGAAATCTTCCACTGAGTGAATGGTTGCCTCGTGTACACCAATGATTTCATGTGTCTCCCAAAGGAGTGTAATAGATTTTAGTCCGGTGAGCGTGGATCCCAAGCCACAGGTTCCTCACGTCCAATCCACCGTCCAGGATATGTGGCATTCAGGAAGTGGGGGGCCGTAGTGATAAAGTGTCGTGGGACTCCATCATGCATATACCACATGTACCTCGGTGTGGTGAGCGAAAGAGCTTGAAAGGAACCAAGAAGCACTTTCTCCATGAAGCATGAAGATAATGTACGCTGCGCTAGTGAGACGTTCTGGTGAGACATACGGTCCCACCAGCCAATCATCATTGATACCCGTCTAGATTTTCACTGAAAATATCTTCTGGTGTTTACGAGGGTTAGTAGCGGGGTCTTTCACTGATCTGAATAGGATTCTGTAACATATAATTTGGTTTATTCTCATTTTTTCCAGTGACGGAAGTTCAACTTGGACACTGGACTCTACGCTTTTGTGACAGACTGAGGGAAATGCGGCCCTAGGTCCCATTCAAAATATTGTTCGTCTTGATGAGTACTATCATCCATTTTTTTGTCTGCATAGTTTCGATCAACCTATATATATATATATATATATATATATATATATATATATATATATATATATATATATATATATATATATATATATAAATAATCGGACATAAGTTGAATGAGGAGGAGTGTATCAGCATTATGCCACCTTCGGCGGGAGTATTTTAGGAATAATAGAAATCAAAGCATAAAAATTTAAAACCAAAAGAACCAAAACTAACGAGGCAATCGACCGTTCTCTTCATCGGGAGGCCTAACCGAGTCGGTCATTTCGGTCACTTAAATGAAAACTTTTTCAATTAATCGGGGTATGGTAAGTTTGCTTGTGAATTTCTGTTTTTGTGTGGTTCTTTTGTGTTTTTAATGTTGTGTTATGATTTCAATTGTCAATGTGGGGAGCTCGGAACCTTGGGATGTTTTTGGGCTTGACCTACATCCTATCAGAAAGTTCCCCTTTGAGTTGATTGACTTGGTTAGGCCTCCTGGTGTAGAGACTGGTCATTAGTTTTGGATCTTTTGATTTTTTATTTTTATATCTTGATTTTTATTATTGCTACAGAATCTTGCATTTATGTTTCGTTCTGCGCTAATTGTAGATTTTTGTTAAAATTTTCAACTATTAGTATCTTCTATTTGTTTGTGTAATTTGACATTCCTTTAGGGTATTTTAGGAATTAACTCATGGAAAGATGAGGTGTCTTTTCAAGAACTTTTTCTAAACTAAGCTTTAGAACTTTGAGCTCTCGTGGAATATGAATTTGAACTTAGATTATGCCAACAGTCTTTGACTTGGTCGAACAAATACATTAAAGTTTTTGACTTTGCAAATATTTTAAAGTAACCGCGTGACTTTCCCATATATAGCAGCAATCAACTTGGTTAAAAGAAATTCCTTCCATTACAAGTTGTTCAAATACGTGGCAGTAAGAAGGTGATTTGTGTGTCATTACAATTCTACGGTGTGATGTTGTTTACGAAGAAAGTGTAAGTGTACTTATCTAAAATGGGAATTTGATTACTACGTAAAAAGAAGTTTACAAATAATCAACTGCAGCTTATCAAGTTTCAAACGACGTTCAGTTTACTTTTGGTAATCGTATTCAGTGTTCCCATCCCAATTAAAATGATGCCAACGAAAAAAGTCGCAATGTCTTTTCTGAACCACAGACATCTTAAAATGAAACAAATTTTCTTAAAGACTTCTCTTTTAAAAAAAAGAAATTACAATTTATGTATGCTCTTATCCCAACGAAAAGATAGCACAACACTGTAATATTAGCACCAAAATACTAAAATATTCACATGTATTGATTTTAATCATGTTATCGCATCTTACAGTGGTTTCCTTTTGAATATAGTAGCAAGTAAAACTAGTTCTACAAATTTTCCCCGACACTTCCAGTTTTGATCCCAAAAGGCTCAATGTTTTATTCGATTAAAAATTTGTATAGGAGAGAATTTCGAAGACAATCTCCCTTTGATATCGCTTTCGTTCTAGTAAACAGTTTTACTTCGATAATACTGCTGAATCCATTTTATTTAAGCTTTCTACGGTAATAAATTAACCCATTTCCATACAAATCTTAATAGAGAGAAAAACCTTAATCTCATTCAAATGTAACCTTAAATTGGATTTTTTTCCCTTAAAAGAATGGAAAAGTTTTGAACAATTTAAATGTCAGATATCCTTCTGATTTGTTAGATAAAAGTTTTCTAAAAAGTTTGAAATTTTAGGTAATTGATATTAGCAATACTTTCTCAAAAACCATGAAAATGAGGAGATCAGTCTAGATAAAATTGATGAACAGGCTTTCATTTTTAAAAATTTTGTTGACAACGAATAATGTATATTATTTGTAATTATTTAAAGTATCATTCACAAAATCTTGTTCATTTGACTCAACCCCTTAAAGCTGAATTTCTGCGATATTTAAGCTTTGAGTTATTTTATACGACCTGAGGCTTCTCCTATTTTTCTAGGTGCTACTCGCTGCATAACTTAGTTCTCACTTCTAAAAGTATTGTCTACGGCAAGTAAAAAAATTACCAGAACAATTTACTTTTACAAACAAGGCGTGTTTGTCCGAGGGAAATTGCGCACACTTTTCAATTAATTAGCATTGCACCATTTGCGACGTTTAACAATTTAAATGCTATACAAACATAACAATGGGAACGGAATGTTTTAAAATCATGCGTATTCAAACTGCTTTTGACATAAAATTTACATTCACATCAAAATATGAAAATTAAAAATAACAAACTGGGGCTAATATAAGAGGAAAATCAAATAAAATACATTACCATGCAGCCAATATGAACGATAAAACATTAACACCTTATATTGCCTCAAAAGGTTGCGAAGTTCACAGTTTCCTTTACCCTTAAGGTAATGTATATTCTAAGCAATGAATTCACCATTAACTAAATCCGACGCGGTTTTCTACACTAAACTATTTATTACAATACAACTAGACTACATAAATACCGTGCTCAATTGCTAGCAGGCAACGGGGAATTATTTATCGCGTGTGTTAATCCCGGTAGTTATATTACGGAAACCCTACCAGAATTCAGCCACACCAAAGATTGTACATACATCACACTAACCTATCTATCTTCACTTTATCATCAGGTCACTGGAACGATAGCTAACTTCAAAACGCCTTCGTTAAACTTGATACTGTCAGACTTCTATACGGCAAAGCGACCCAGTTGCTTTTCGTTCGCCGCTCATCTCCGTCCGACCTCGTCTCGTAGTGTTTCTCTCTCTCTGTCGCACGTGTACGCTACCCATGGGGATTCTTGTATATTAGAAAAGCTCCGCTCACTTGCATAAGGCACTTCCTCTTCTTCAAACGGCGATTTATTTAAACTAGGGGGGGGGGAGTTAATTTTGATTCAATACCTCACAAGGGGAAGCCCTCTAAAAGATTAAATTCATATTTAATTCCACAGGTGGGGAAGTTATAGAACTGGAAATAAATATGATATACAAAATTATTAATAACCCATTATCGCCGTAGACTAACCATTAAAATCAAATTGTTTAGGACAGAAAAAAATAACCAATTTCGTCATAATTTTCTTTTATGTATATGCATATAAATATTAAACACATAAGTTTTTTAACTCAAGAAAAGTTAGGGATACATACTTAATCTTCTTGAATATCGCTCCGAATCCCACGAGAAATCGGGGACGTAATATTCTGAACTGAAAACCATTTTTCGCAAAGTTGACTTTAATTTTAGGTTATCGACTTTGAAACTAAGTACTTGAGAATAGTTTTAAGTAACTTCACTACGAAATTCGAATTCTTTAAGAATAACTTTTGTAGCATAATTTTTATATTTTTCAGTTCTAAACATGTAAAGAAGTTCGTAAAGCTTACAGATTTTTTTAAATTTGTAAAAAAAATTCATTTCAATGTATATATGATCTTTCATTCTGCTATTTCAAAAATATCTTTAAACCATTAAACTTAAACTAGTTCACAGTTGAGATTTCTCTTTATAGTAAAATAAACGATACTTAATACACTGTAGACATTTTGTGCATTTTTTTTCCTTTCTTGCATTAAGTATTTTAATTTCCTGGATGTGATATTAAAACCAGTTAAATTATATCTAAATTATTTCTAAATACCGTGTTTCCCCGTAAAAAATACCTAATCGTAAAATAAGCCCTAGCAGGATTTTTCAGGATACTCGTAATATAAGCCCTAATCCAAAAATAAGCCCCAGTTAAGATCGTCAGCCAGACGGACGCCAGACTTATTGCCGAATGACTACAGTCACATCACACTTACGCGCTTGATAACGAACGGACGTGGTTGTGACTTATTATAATCTTCATAATTCAATACGTCGTGTGTTATAACAGACGTATTTAATGCCCTCGTGTGAAATAAAGAAACATTTTCTGAATTTTGTGCCTGTAATTTTTAGTCACTTTTGTGTAGCCTATCATTCTTAACAGCTTTTGCTGTCACTCCTATTTTGTAAGGCTTCAATTAATGCTTGATTTAATAATAGATTTAAAGGAAATAATACTTTGATCCAAGGCAGGGTAAGGGCTAAAAGAAATAGCTATTCTATCCAGTACAAGAAAGGAATCATAGAGAACTCTCGGAATAAAAATCTTACAGCTTTCTGCAAAGAAAGAGGTTGCATATCTGAATAATCCGAAACGGCGATCACAGTACGATAATCTCAGTCAACAGGTGGGAAATGCATAAGAAGCACAAGTGCAGATCAGGTCGGCAACAATTTTTTCTTGAGTTGGATGACATCATCGGTGAATGGAATGCTGACAGAAGAGTAAAGACTTTGATTGTTCGTAGGGCTGATATTTAAGCATTTGCCCTTGCAATAGCACCACAGATAGACATATTCCCAGACAAAGTCAAAGCATCATAATACTGGATGGATGGCGACCTTCAGCATTATGAACTGTCTCTAAGAAGATCGGCAACACTGTTCAAGCTGGAAGATAATGAGGTTATTAAACGTGCATTTGCATTCAATTCTTTTGTTGATCGCATCGACTTTTCTAAATACCACTCTCCAACATGATTGCTATGGGTGAAACTGCAGTGTTTATGGGTGAAGGTTCACAAACGACAATTGATCAGAGGGCTGCCTCGTCAATCTACATTCCCACCACTGCGAACGCGTTACCTGTATTTTGGCAATTCGTCTAAATGGAAAGAAAGCTCTGCCACTAATCATCACTAAGGGCAAGAAAGATAAGATGGAACGTGTTTCAGGCATTTATGTTCTTGAAACCAAAAAATCCTGGTGCACACAAGCAGTTATAACGAAGTGAGTTTATTTAATGCTGCCACTTGTTTTGCGAGGTGGCCAAAGAGGTCTGCTAGTATGGGATTCAGCCAGCATATACCGCACTAAAGACAAGAAGAACTTACTTTCAGAAAGAAGAATAGATCAATAATTATTCTGGAAGGAATGACTGTCCATCTCCAGACTCTTGATATTGCAATAAACAAGGCATTCAAGAGCCTTTTGTGCATGGAGGGTGTGTGTGTGGGTGTGGGTACGCACTGACAGAGAATTATGCAATATATCTGGACAGTGAGAGATTTATATATTAGTTATACAGAGGCTGTTCACACATTTTTTAGACGATGTATATTGTATTCACAAAACTAAATTACATAAAATTCTTGTGTTTTAAATGTTCTATTTGACATCCCTTATTCTGAACTATCTTTCGAGACCGCAATTTCCAGGATAATAATGCCTTTTGAAGTGTCAGAAGAGGTATTCTATCCCATGCCTCCTGAACAGCTTTCCAGAGTCCTCTAAGGGTTTTGAGACGACGTTTGGATAATGCAGATTTTAAAAGTCCGAAAGCACAAAAAATCCATAGGTGATACATCGGCAGATTTAGTAGGGATATCAGTGAAGGGTATGGCCTTGATACCAGTTTTTTGCTCCCTTTCTTTTAGGAAATTTACAGTGGATTTTGATGTGTGACTGCTAGCTTTGTCCTGATGGAGTCTCACAGATTGATGGCACTGTGGGTAAAGCGATGGTATTTCATTCAGAAAAATTGGCGATAAAATATGTTCCTGATAGTATTTGGAGTTAATCTTGACATTTTTTTCCACTCTCTTTATTTTTAACTTGCCATTATAAGAAAACCAGCAACAATCATGAATCCCTTAGAAAAACTTTCTTTCGATTCTTTGAACCATGTACTTAAAATTTTTTCTCCCTTTTTATGATAATAAATGGCTCTTTTTTGTTGCAATCATTTAAATTCACCCATGATTCATCTATTGTGACAATTGTTTTCCATTTTTCTTTGGATAAGTGTTTCTCATATAGAAGTCTGCAGCGTGTCCTGCGTTCAGCGATATGATTTGGAAGAAGACGATGCACATTGCGTTTTTTCGCTTTCTTAAGATTTAAATCATTGTTTATCATTTTGTTTACAGTGGACACCGAGCATTTTAATGATTTTGCAACTGTCCTTTGACTAGGGGATTTTCTTTTAACATTAAACAACGTACCTTTGCAATAGTCGAAGATGTCCGTTTTTTCCTTGGATACTTGTTTGGAATTTTTGTCCCACTTGAGGCTCCAATTTGACGTTTTTTTTCCTTTCTTGTTGACGATATTACCTATGGACGCTTTAGATATCACAAAACCATGACTCTCACATCGTTTTTGGATAACGGAGTATGCATATTTCTCTTCGGAAAGAGCATAAATGTAGCCTTCGAACCACTGCTTTGTTAAAAACGCCATTTTGAATAAAAACAAAACTTTCAAGCCGCAGACGATAATTTTGACTTTTAAAAACATAGTACAATTGCAATTATTTCTTTTGCAGCAAACGATTTTTTATTACCGCTTACCAAAATCGTCTAAAAAATGTGCAAACAGCCTCTGTATATATGTTTATTTATCAATTTTGGCATCGAGAACTGTTGCATATTATACATCTTTTTCATAAGAGCCTGCAATACTTTATGTAGATTTTATTTTTACTTTTCACATCCAAATCTAATTTTTTAATATCATTGCTATTTATAATATTCGTTTCCAGAGGATGACTTGAAATTATTCGCTGATCCCCAAAAGTCGAATTAAGTTAGCTAGACTTAATTTTATCCTTTTCACAAATTCTTATGTACTAGACATCTAAATCACGAAAGCTTTCATTTCATTTCATGTAATATCAAGATAAGAATAAGCTTTTTTTATGTTTTGAATCTATTGTGCCTACGCCAATAACATTTTTCCCAAAGCCGCATGCACTTTGCACTGAGGGCATTAGCCTCTCCTCTCCTCCCCCCGCAATTTTGTTGGGTACTGTACTACGTGAGCACACTGTAGAGAATACCTATGAGGGTAAAGCATAGGAGCGTCCAAGCCTCAGGCAGTATTCGAATCCTACCTACTTGTGTGATCTCTCAGCGCTAACCACCATAAAGTTAGGCCCGAGATAGCCTAATGGTAGCGCGTCAGCTTTCAGTTTTGAGGGCAGTCGGTTCCAATCCTGACAAGCGCCATTAAATACCTCCGTGTCTATGCCGAATATATGTGCACGTTAAATACGTAGACTGAAAAGTCCTCTGTGAGGTCAGAGAGAGTGGAAGAATGAACGATTCCCCCCTCCCCCCAAATGTCACCCCTGGGGGAGATCGGTCAAAATTGGGGTGGCACCTGCCTAAATCGGACTCCGGCCGTCGTAGTACCATTATAAACCGGAGCCGCATCCCTCAGCCCGCTGGCCTATATGAACCTGGTCTGCAATACTTCTGGAAAGGGGACATAAGAAGCAACAACAGTAAATATATGGAGCGGACGGCATATAAAAACTTTATCTTGAAGTTATTTTCAGGTAATCTGCAAGTAATTGTCCTTTAAGTCTGCTTAATCAAAACTTCGGCTTTAAACCAAGTTGTTGCTCGCATATAGTATGTTTACAAAAAGATTATATTTTATATGTGTTATAAGAAAGTTGGTTTCTTTCTACGTGAAAAGGCTAGAGAAGTATGCGATAAATCATGAAACCAGGTTAACTTTTTTCTTCGCGGAATTCCATTTTGTGTTACTTTGTAGCTAGATATAGCCCAGTATATAATATATAGAAGTAGATTTATTTGTTCTTTTGTCATATGTAAAGGGAAAAAACGAATGCTGTGATATAAGTTTAGCTCATAAATCGTAGCTGAAAAAATTGGGTGCTTTAAATTTGGCAATTACACTCAAACCTGTTTTTGTGTTGTCCTTTTTTTGTGAGATTTTTTTTTGTGAGGTATATGTAAAATAAACGTCCATGAAAATACATAATATGAATAAAAAGTAAGAAACAGTAAGAAATAAACTAAATGGTAATTTTAAGTTATTTAAGCGATTTTTTAGAGATTATTTTTGTGCGTTTTTTTGTGCAATCTCTATTCACCGTACAAAAACATGTTTGAGCGTACTTTAATTTGGTTGCATTAAGACGATGTTGCATTAGGTTAGAGAAGAAAATCTATACAAGGTCATTCCACTCAATTTTGTTCATTTTACTAGAACAGCATTGCGTTATTTTGAGTAGATGTCTCATACACACACACACACACACACATATATATATATATATATATACATATATATATATATATATATATATATATACAGGGTGGTCATAAAAAACTTTGCCGATATATGGACCTCTAGCGGCCGTTCCGTTCAACCGATCGAGATGAGATTTCAGATATAGTTATTCAGAGGTATCAGCTCGGGTCTTTAAGAACGGCAACAAAGTAGCATTCACGGTTACGGTTATAGGTACAGAAACAAGAAATTTTCGAATGGCTACGCTCACTTTTTCCCATCGCAAAATGTTCAGCGCATGCGAAGACACTAAATAGCGTTGGAACGGTACGTATATCACAAAAGACGGACGCGTTATGCGCGCACAAAAAACAGCTCTGCGTACGGCCTACAAAAACACGATCGGGGCTCACGGAGGAAATTTGTATATGACAGAGGCAAGACACCAATCACTGATGACAACACAGATCGGACAAAAGAAAACTGTTATTTGGATTACACATTTTCCACACGGGTGCCATCATCGTGATTTTGTTGGTCGTTCGCAGAGCTGTTTTTTGTGCGTGCATAACGCGCCCGTTTTTTTGTGATACACGTATCGTTCCAACGCTCTTTAGGGTTTTCGCATGCGCCGAGCATTTTGCGACGGGAAAAGGTGGGCGGCGCCATTCGAAAATTTCAAGTTTCTATACCTATAACCGTAACCGTGAGCCCTACTTTGTTGCCGTTCACAGAATTCCGAGCTCATAACTCTGAATAACTATATCTGAAATCTCTTCTCGATCGGTTGAAAGGAACAGCCGCTAAAGGTCGGCAAAGCTATATCGGCAAAGTTCTTTTTATGACCACCCTGTATACATATCTATCCATCTATATATATATTGAGAAGTAATTGCCTCTAGTATAGAATTAAAATAATTTTATGATAGAGGTTAGCTAAATAACATTCTGCCTTAAAATATTTTTGTTTCACAAAATGCTAAAACGGGCAGTCTGCTTACTCCCTATCAAATTTTGTCCTATCTCTCCACTGGAATATGCTTCTAAAGCGTGTGATTTTCGACCGGTGTGCCTCTACGATTTAGGGTGCCATGAAATTGACCAAGAATGTTGCGAGATATTTTGGGGGGATAAACAAAAAAATATCAGTAGGGCCCTCTTAAAATAAATATTAAGCTGAGATCAAACATTTGTTCTCTAAGCAGCAATCGCTAATCCCACATTCATAAAATGAAACTCTTTTAGGGGATTTCTATTCTAGTCCTGTGCGCTGAATCCCATGCCTATTTTAAAATCTGTATTAATCTAATCTATTCTGCTGTTTGTTAATAATATCTTTCAATAAATAAATAAAATCAACAATGGAGAAGTTATTTATTCGAACTTGAATTTGACATGTTCCAGATATAAATTCCGCTCTGGTTTAATATTTAAAAAAAATTTATAAAACTAAAAATCTAACAAGGGTACCCCAAGTTTCTAATATCATTACCAGGGATGCCTCAAGCGTTATAAGTTTGGTAATCTCTGTCTTAATGTTACAGTATATCAAGTATAAACTAATAAATATTTGTATAAACACATAAAAAGGGCTTTAGCCTATTTTATCTTCTGTTTAACATGAAATTTAAGAGAGAAAAGCTTCTTTTAATAAAACATTTTCTATAAGTATCCTCTATAAAACCAATCCCAATAAGAGTTTCGTGACAGTTGTTTTTTAACCACATCATACTTGTCCGCTTTATTACCGAGTCGAACTGTTCTTTTATCGCCTTGGCATTCATTTTGAAATTTTTACTCATTGTCGAGTCACTTTTTTCCTCTTTCAAATCTCGAAACAGAAGTCTGAATATTGTCTCCGGAATCCCTAAAGGAAAATAGAAAACAGTTTTGAAGAGCATTTGAGAGGAATGTCAAAATATATTTTGGCGAAGAGTTCAAATAACTTGCCCGTAAAACGATCGTCGCTCAGATATTTCTTTCCGAGAAGAAATTAGTTTTAGTGCTCTTTACTGGAGAAAAGGGAGTGCAAACTTTTTTTATGCTTACGATTTGGCATTTATTGCCTGAAAAATATATTTTTTCAGCAATGTGAAAAACTTTGGAAATGCAATTAAACGATTAATATATTTTAATGCTTCTTTCTTTTTACTTATAAAAATAATTTTTGCTGTAATTTGTCTTACATGTTGACGTTTTTAAAGGTTCGTGTATTCATTTGTCAGAGCTCTTAAATTAACTTCACAATCATTGAACCAATAAACTTCTTCATCATTGCCAAATAAAGGGATATTAAAGTTTTATATAATCAACGTTAGACCACATTCGAAGTTATAGAGCTAGATAGTTCGCAAGAGAGTTAGACTCAAAATACAGAGAAACTGTAAAATAATTTAGTGATAAAGTAAAACTATTAAAGCTACAAAATTATCTGACCCCAAAAATAAAATTACACTTTGTTATCAGTTTCCTGATACTTAACTATAGGGAAAAGTAGCTTTCTTGTTTAGGCACTATCGACCAGCCGTGAAATGTTATATAAGAGCGTATAAATCGTGTTCACCTGACCACCCCTTTTGACTGACGTGTTTTAGCATCAGCTTTCTGTTTCATAAAGACCAAATCGTGTTTTAAGCAATTGCAAATCACGCTCCATCGACGACCGATCAAAGAAACACATCGTCTGTACGCCTCAATGTTAAATACACTGAAGAAAACAAAACAAAATAATGTACTTTGAGCCTTAGTCTCCGGACATGCGGAAATGAAATTGTGACGTATATTTACTCTCATAAAAAAGGCAAAACAGGGACGAAGGTAGCCCAGTGGTAGCGTGTTCGGCTTCGGACCGGGGGTGCTCAGTTCGAATCCTGACGAACGGAATTCAATACTTTCATATCTAGGCAGGATATTGGCACGTTAAATCTGTAGACTGGTAAGTTCTTTTATAACGTCAGTGGGTGGCAGAAGGTACGAGGTTCCAGATGTCCCTGGGGTCCTCTGTCAAAATTGAAGTGGCACCTGGCTAAAGTCGAACTCCGACCCTTGTGGTGCCATTGTAAACCGGAGCCGCATTCCTCTGACCGCAGTTAAGTCGAGAGCTGGTCTGGTATATTCCGGCCAGGGGGGGCATTAGTCACAGCTAGTGATGCAATACCGGTATTTCGTGCTATTTTTTAATTTCGTAAAACCGGTATTTGCTAAGGATAAATACCGGTATTTCAGTATTACTATAAATAATAAATATTTTATCAAAAGTTTTGACTTCAATTATTGGTCATTTACTGTTATTTGAAGTATGCATTTTTTTTTCATTGATGTGGCAGTACTAACATAAATCATTTGCTGTCTCATTTCCGTTCCGTTTCGATTAGTGCTTTCAATCCTGGTATTAGCTGTAAATGAAAAAAAAATGTTACAAACAATGACACAAATGAAATACAAAAAATAGATTTATCCAAAACCGTCAGACGAGAGACCGAAATGTTAGAAGATGAAGGACTTCGAGGCAAATGTTTTGAGAATGTATATCACTCATTATTAACAGTACCACCTAGCAGCGTAGATGCAGAAAGTATATTTTTAACTGCAGGTAATTTGTGCACAAAAGTATATTCCCGGCTAAATGACAGTTTAATAGAGGAATTATGTTTTTCACGATCACAAATTCAAAAATACGTAGTTAATAAATTAGTTGTTTTTTCTTTAATAATAGGTATTATATAAAAGAATGCACAGCAAAATTTTTACCTGATATTTACTCTTCTCTATAATAATACTAAATGTTCTGTTACTTTATTGTATTGTAATACTATAGTTATTTATTTTTTATTTATATTTTTTATTTCTAATGTTATAAATTATTATTTTACAGCTATTATTAATAATATTTGATTATATTTACTATTTGAGGTGGTGAAAGACAAAGTGGTGTAAGTCAGTAAGTCAAGTGGTGTAAGTCCAAAGCATTTTACTGCCCAAAAACTACAAAAAATTCCACTGTAAATTGGACAAATTATAATTCATAATAATTATTATAATATTGCAAATAATAATTATTTGCAATTCCACTATAAATTGAACATAGAGATTACATTTTTGCCCTCAAATAAAAAAAAAAGTTGAAAATGTGACTTACACCACTTTGCTTTTCACCGCCCCATTTGTTTCTTTATTTTATATTTGTACATAACAAAATTGTTTACATTTTTATAGTTTATATTTTTTTGCAAAAACTAATTAATGTGGCAAAGAAACAACTGTGCTTTTGTATCTATTTTCCGATATCCTTTTTTCCGAATTCCGATATCCGGATATAACGCCTGAAAAAATACCGAAAACCGGTATTGTATTTTTGGTCCGGTATTGCAATCACTAGTCACAACACAACACAATCAAACACACTCATTAGAGGTAATTATAAAGTATATGCCAGGATTATGTGATTTTTTTTATTGTCCGAAATGTTCATATACCTCAGGATAAGGCCCTTTAATCGCAAGACCTCTGCTTGAGCGACGGGCAGTCTGACACAAAGCAGCACTTCTATCACGTACATGCAACTTGCCATCATATTTGTCGTATACCCATTACAAACCGGCTGTACACATTTATCCGCTGCCCTTTCTCGTTTGTCGGTCTTAAGCTGATTGACTGAAGTAAAGGTAAATTACGTTTTGGTCTCTGACTTAAAGGGACAGTGGACCTTCAAACCTAACTTGTTTTGTTTTGAATGGATTTGCTTGAAATTTGAATATGTGATTAGTACCATAAATATGTAAAAGAGGTTAAAATTTGAAGATGAAATATTAATAATTTATGAATTATGAATTATGAATTATATCAAAAATTGGCCTAATTAAAAACATTCCATGCGCATTTCTTTTGCATATAACATGGCATTTTTTATTTACAGGATACCTTATAGAACTAACAATGAAATTTATTGCTTATTTTAAGCATTCATTAAAAATATAAAGAGAAAAAAATAATACTAGTGAAAGCACCCTTTTTATTATGCAAAATATTTTTAAATCACCTTTTCAAGTACAATATTTAGAAATTCTGAGCTACGAAGTTATTTCCAATCAGATTTATTTGATATACAGTTAAGTATATAAAACTTAAATTTCATAAGATACACTTATTAATACAGTTATCACACTTAGTCTCTGTTATTACTTAACATGTTCACAGCCCCCATAGGAAGTTAAAATGATCATCGGTATGCCAAACTTACAGATATCACCGATATGCCAAACTTATAGATTGCAGCCTAAAATAATAGATATCAAGAAAAATCCAAATAATTTTGGTGAAAAAATCAAAAACTTGCGTTTTTCTGAATAAAAACAATCGTTTTGAGCTTAAAAATATAAAATTCTAACCTTCTACACACTTGGCTGCGACAGTAAGAAAATAACAAATTTTTAAATAAAAGATTTTCCGAGCCGATAATAGATGGAGCAGGGTGTCCAAGTTTAATTTTTTTTTAAAGAACTGTTATCGTAGAGTGCCACCTACAAACATAAAACCATTGCTGAACTGTCCAGGAAATTTTATTTAACATAATATGCAATGATACCCAGTGACCAACGGGGGATGCTCACGGCACAGAATGAAAAATTTTTGAGACCCACCAGTGATGCTCATGGCAGTGCACGTGATTACTTAAAGATGTAACAAATTTCTCTGTAGCTAATTGAGATTTCTGATCGTGAATAACTGGCGAATATGCAAGAGAGATACTCCTGAATAGAATTACATTTCCAGTGGGGACGAGGAAGTGACCAATCACTACCAGGCGAATTGGAATAAATTCCTCTAGTAATCAGAATGTAAAGTACTCTGTTCAACAATATACAGGGTGTTCCAAAAAGAATCACCCGATTTGAAATGAGTATATTATGAAAAATATTGAACATAGAAACTTAAAATTAATTTTATATTAGAGGGCTAATCATAATTTTTTTTACAAACCAAATTAAAGGTGCTCAATATCCCTACCTTTGGATGCACGACAAAATTCTATACGGTAGGCAAATTCATCCCAAACTTTTGCGAGTATGTTTGCATACACTTCTTCCACGACTGTTATGAGTAAACAGACAACCCGTGTCTTGGAATTGTTTATACCACCGCCTAATTCTGTAAGAGGAAGGAACTTCAATCTACCAGGGTTTTGTCGAAAAAATCACGCTGAACTATTGTTACAGACTCACACTTCGTAAAGCGTAGAACACAAAATGAATTCTGTTGGGCAGTGGCCATCTTTACAAACACTGAAGTGGCGGGCGAAGGAAGAGAGTTGGCGCTACTTGTCGGAAACTGCGTGAAACTCGAGATTACCCTCTTTCTGCCTATACATTATTCGACCACAACGGATAAAGACATGAATAGTTGTATTTTTTTTTTAAATCGGATGATTCTTTGATTTCTGTTGTGCAGTCGCCATCTTTACAAACATTGAAGTGGCGGGTGAAGGAAGAGCGTTAGCGCTACTTGTAGGCAACTGCTTGAAACTCGAGATTTCCCTCTTTCTGCCTATAATACGATAAAATGAATAAAACTTTTAATTCGATCAAAACGAATTAAAAGATAAATAGTTAAGATTTTTTAAAATCGGATGATTCTTTTCGAAACACCCTGTATTGCTGTTGGATTCCTAAGCCTCTTATGTAAAGGTGTTCCTAATTCATCTAAAGAGCACTCCATTGTAGACTGCAGTTATTCTATCTTATTCTATTCATGTCAAAATTTTAAAAAAAAACACTCCTCATATAGATTTGCCACGTCGTTTTTTAATGAAATCTGGAACTGAAAAATTAATTTTTTCATTTATCTTTAATCTTTTGCTGAGTTTTCATCAAATGTCATGAAAAAATATCATGCATAAAAAAACAAGTAGTTAAAATTTTTTTATCTAAAATTTTTCCAATTTAAAATTGTATGCACATTTAAATTTTGATATATCTGCCAAACCAGTAGTTCTATTTTTAATATTTTTTTCATTTGTCCATTTGGATAGATTTCAAAATAATTTTTTTTCGTCATTTATGAAAAACTTATTTAACGGCCCGGAATTTTCAGTCACTTAAAAGGGCTTTTTTTTCAGGATTTCCTCATCTTTTTGCAGGGTAATTTTTGCTTCGGGATAATATTTCGAATTTATTTTATTTAAAATTTCAATGACAGTTTAACTAAAATATGTAGAATAAGATGCAAAAAATTTCACGGAGATACTTGGCGATGCATTTTAAATATATTATTTCAAAGACGGCAGATCGCAAAAATAATTGCATTCCGACATAAACTGGCTAAAAGTTCAGACGTACAGCAAGCAAGGCACGGTTAGACAGTGCTGCGTAAAAATTCTTTATCTGGTTATGAAATCATCACAGAAACATGCAGTTTGAGGTATTTTATTTTAAAAGGTTTATAGCATGTTTTAAGCCAATAAAATAAAACTGTACCTTTTGAGAAATTTCCCATGAATCGTTTACATTTCAGGTACACGTCGAAGAAGGAAAGAAAAATATTAAATTAGTCAAGTAACTCACAAACTAATTTTTTATAATTGAAATATCTGTTAGCATTAATAACACTAGTCAACAGCCATTTTGTATCTAATTTGTAATAAACATTTTTTGGGGATTTTTTCATGTAAAATCCGAATTTGCCATCAAAAATTTTCTATCACGTAAGGGTTTTGCAAAATTTTAGTATGTAAATTTTACATACATGGTAAAATACGTGGAGAAATGTAAAAATTATAATTTACATTTTGTGTTCAAATAAGGAGGAAATGAATGACTATGTAGGTTAAAACCTTTATTTGAATGCATTCTGCTTTAAAAGCAACTATCAAAACGTTCACCAGAGGACAGTGTAATGGTGGGAGAAAGTTGTGAACTTTGATATCTGGCATTGACACACCTTGTGTTGTAGTGGCAGTGCTGTTAGGTTAATAGGGTGGGTTTACAAAATTCTGCTGTTTTTTGTGCATATGGGACATCTGAGATACAAAGAGCCACTGCAAACCCAAACAATGGTCTATGAGGGAATCATACGTTCCTGGAGAGAAAAATGTCAAAAATATACCAC
Organism: Dolomedes plantarius; assembly: GCA_907164885.2. Taxonomy (NCBI): domain Eukaryota; kingdom Metazoa; phylum Arthropoda; class Arachnida; order Araneae; family Dolomedidae; genus Dolomedes; species Dolomedes plantarius. The sequence goes on from OU015498.1 coordinate 141,598,362, forward strand.
TGGTTGAGTCGAGTAAAATCCTTTTGCCTGCCCTTCATATAAAGTTGGGATTGGTGAAAAACTTTGTCAAATGTCTTGATGAAAATGGCCACGGCATTAAGCATTCGGAGGAACTATTTCCCATACTGAGTGAACTGAAAGTTAAGGAGGGGTATATTTATTAGGCCACAAATCAAAAAATTGTTGAAAGACCCAATGTTCGATGCTAAGCACACGAATTTGGAGTTAGCTGCTTCGACGTCTTTCAAAGCCATTGTTCATGTTTTTTGGGGTAGCAAAACAGACGATGGATATGTTTATATAGTGACTGGTCTACTGGACAACTACAAGAATGTGGGTTGTGAAATGTTACTAAATATTCATTTTTTGCACTGCCACCTAGATTTTTTTCCAGAAAACTTTGTTGCTGTGAATGATGAACAGGGTGAACGTTTTCACAAAGACATCCTTATTATGGGACATCGTTATCAAGGGCGCTGGCACCCTGCAATGATGGGCGACTACTGTTGGTTTCTGTTTAGGGAGAATCATCAAACATCTTACAAGAGGAAAGCACTGTCATCAAGAAAGACACCATCCTATTTTGAAAAATAACATTGTTAATATTAAAATTTTGGGTGCAACAGTTTCGTTCTCGTATTAGTTCAAAGTTTTTTGTTAAGTAATAAAGCAAACATTTTTACTGATGAATATTATTTTTTCTTTGTATTTCAAACGATCAATTTTTGTCCAATATTTCACTGTTGACTTTATGTAACTGCTGTGTATCTAATAAATGTGGCGTGATAGAGAGAATCTGGTTATTTCACCGATATTTCACCACCCTAAAATTAGTAAAATTCCCCTATTTACAAGCAAGATTCCCTATTTACAGAAAAAAAGTTAAAATTTGTTGACTAGTGTAATCAGAAATTCGTTATCAATTACGGCGAGTTTCATGCCATGTAATCTGCCCTAGAAGTGCAGGTAATTTCGTTTAAAGTTATAATGAACTCATTCAACACTTTATGTTATAAAATAATCCACGTCAAAAAAAATCAAGAGATTTTTATTTCATCCTGTTTAATTAAATGGGGAAATTCGTGTAAATTCCCAAATTTTAAAGAATGAATCTAATGAGAAAACAGCATGAGGTATGTAGTTAACTAATACTGTAATTTTGTTTCTTCTTTTACAAAAGTTTTAATAGTTTTTATGATTCTTTTTATGCAAAGTTCTTCCAGAAATTCATATGTTAATGTAAAAAAGGACATTAAACTTCATAAAGTCAAATTTACTTATAATATTCATAACTATAATGTATAAAATATAAAGTTATTACTAAGACTGGAAAAGAAAGTGGGATTTTACATTGCATTGTACTTTATGAAGGAACTCTTCACGATTTAAAGAAGAAAAAAAAGAATTTGTATGAGAACCAAAATTTGAAGTTAGTGCAGTGAATGAACATATTTTCAGAAAATTTTCCTATAAGTAAACAAATTACATTATTTATCAAATATTCACAAGAAATATTCAAAGTAATCAGGATGAGTAATGGCTTATTGTAATGGCAGTATTCATATTGTAATAGCAGCATTCATCATTGAATAGAATGCTTTTTTATTCACTTAATTTCTGAAAGTATATCAAAATCAATCCATAATAAATACTATATCCGAGATTATGGATATTTATCAACATTTATATTTGAATAGATAGCAAAGCAAAATGGTCGGGACATATAAAAATTTGAGCTCTTTTTTTTAATTTTACTGATATTTATGCCAATTTATCCTGAAAACACGGAAAATTCAGAGAGAAAAAAATTAACTGTTTGAGTACAAGCTCTGTAATCGGTTGTAAATACTTTTATAAAATACAATAAAAAATACTAGTTTTATTAGAAGGTCCCAACCCGTATGAAATTAAACTGTCCATAATTCTTCTTTATGAGTGTTACCTTAGAGAATGGGTTTGAATCCAACATGTCATAGAAATAAATTATATGCTCCATACAAAAGAGATCTGTCATCTAAACATGTGTGCTTCAATTATTTAATAGGAGTTATATGCATTCTATTGCGATACTAAGATCTTTTTTTAAACAAACATCCCTAAATAATTCCAGGTCATTAAACAAAAATATCATATATTTTCTGTAAACACGTCTGCTGCTGTTTCTGCTGGGAATATAAGTCCGTGGGATGGAATAAGACCAGTAAGAGAATATAATGCCTCTGAACATATTTTCTCATATTGGAAAATTATAATGTATAAAGCAGGTCCAATAGCAGTAAATAATGCAATTTTCCGTAATACATTTGAACCAAAAAATACTGAGCTTGAAAAAAAATATGTGTGACTTATAGCAGTTGTTATTTCTTCGACAGTTATTTTCGGTAAAATTGCGAAACTATTTTCAAAATTTGTTTGCATACTATGTTATTTTTTAAAGTAAAAAAGTAGAAAAAAATGAAGTTTAAAAATTGTCTTTAAAATTTCTTTGTATATTTTTATATTTTTTAAAAGTGGAGAAAAACACAAAGAAAAAAGTACAGAAATGTTTCCAAAATTTTTTTATAAATTTTCAACCTTTTAAAAAGAAATAAAAATATTTCAGGTTGTCTCTTTTAACGAAACGTAGTTATTAACGAAACGGGTTATTAACGTAGGCTTACTACTTGCTTACATCATTTTTTTAAACGCATTTTGGTACTTTTCTGTTTAACTGTTTACTGCTTGCCCTAGCGATACAGATTGGGTTTGGCACGCTACCAAAATTATAACGACGATGGACGTCTGAAACTTTGCTTTACCGCGGACCGTTATGGAGGAGGGTAATCCTACGTTAAGAAATCATTAGGAAAAGAGGTTGAAAAAGTTTATAAATGTTTACAAAAACATTTTGGAGATATTTTAGAAAGAAAGAAAAAAAAGCAAAAAAAAGTCAAAAAATTACGGGAAGTTTTCAAATTTTCATAAAGTATTTAAAGATTTTTGAAAGATAAAAAAATCGAACAGTTTTCTCTCAAAGATGGTATTTATTTCTATTAAACATCAAGGATTTTAAATAGTAATTTAAATTAAATGAACTTTTAAAATTTTACAATCGCTGGTTTATTTATATAAAGTTCAGAAGTATGAAGCTATTTTTCACTTCATTGATAAAACTTACCTTTGTTTCCTGATTTAGCCTCGAATGGGAAATTGCAATATAATTTCTCTCTATAACAGCTTATCCCAAATACATGAGGAACAGTATTTTCTAAATTTTAAACTTGTGCTGACACTATTTTAATTTAATTCTGTTTTCTTTGTATTTCTCAAATAATCTTTTTCTCAAATAGTAATATTTATTATACAGTAAAAATTCAATACCCACTCGTGATGATTGGAAATTTAATGTACAATCTTATTTTGACACATGAGTTACGAGGCAAAATATTCGGTGCTGTTATAAACGTGACGGAAATATAAAATATATCACGCAAATGAGACTTTTAAAGTGAATCCTCCATTCAAACCCCTATTCCTCCCAGTTCTCCAAAAAAGTTTTAAAGTTTGTCCAATGTTTTGCTCGTTTAAAGAAAAATAAAATCTGATACATTCCGAAAAAGGCCAAAAAACTGAAGTAATCATCTGCAATGGAGACAAATTCTTTATTTATGTGTTTTAAAACTGATCCAGCGAAACATGAGCTATAAGAAATTTTATTTTTTTAGGGGGGGTAAACGAGAAAGCGAAGTTCCAGATGAAAAAATATTAAATATTTTACACGAGTTGACAGAATATAACTTTTCGTCAGTTATTTCAATATGAAAGCATTAAAAATGCAGATCCCACGAGTAACATACATCTTCGATGAGTCAAAAATGCAAATTTCTACGAAATATGAATAACGAAATGTCGATGGGCGTCTGCTTTACATATAAGATGGCAGAATCTGATACTCAAAATATGGCGGATGAGTGTTAGTGTAAAGTTAGTGAACGTTTTAGTGGACGCTCATTTACAACTTTCATAGCCAGTCCCTGATTTTCCATTAGGCCCAGTAGGCCCGGGCCAAGGGGCCCCCGATGTTGCCCCCCCCCCAAAAAAAAAAAAAATTATTTTAAAAAGGAAAAATTTCCAATTCAAATTTTTTTTGTTTTACCTTTTTTAATAGGAGTTTCTTTATATATGCTTTCAAATTTGATTGATAGGTTCATCATATGTATAGTTATAAAATATGTATAGTTCATCATACGTATGTTATAGTGTATATAAGGGAATAAAAAGTTTTTCTGGTTGCATTGCTTTAATGATGAAGTTAATATGTTGTATTGCTTTTTGTTATTTGATAATGTTCTAGGCTTATACGCTTCAAATAGCCAATTCTTGGTAAAATGATACTAACACAATGATTCATGATAAATTTTTTTTTGTGCCAACTTTGGAAATTTTACGTGCACATCAGTGTAAGGGGGCCTCCATCCCGAGTTGTGCCTATAGTCAAGAATTTTATAAATCGGGCCCTGTTCATAGCAAAATATTGCAGATTTTCCATTAGTTTCTTTTTTATTAACAATTATTGGAATTCCAATCTAGAGCTAAATCCTTGGATTTCTTGGATTAGAAAGCAGATACAGTTTATTATGAACATGATACGTCAGTTCTGCTTTTAGAATATCAGCCGAAGATTCTGGGTTCATTCTCCCCTTGACTACAGTTCCTTTTCAATACTAGAAAGACGGGAATTTTTTCTTACTAAAAACACTGAACTCCGTCTTTCAATTTGACGGTTAAAAATAAAATCAAGAATTTAAAATATTTAATGTTTTTTTTTAAACAAAATAGTTAAAAATTTAAAATTTTGAACTATTCCATACTAATATATAATAAATTAGTAAATATTTAGATATATTTTTATGGAGATATGCCGAGCTGACAACCTGGTATGGTTTATCCGTAAAAATATGTGCATGGTTTGTGCAGTCCTTAGTTTTCAACACCAATATTTCCGAAGAGACAATATATATGTTATTTGCAAAAGAGAGAAGCGAAGAAAAGTAACTACCATTTTTCCGGTATTATTTTAAACATTTCTGCCTGTTTTCTACATTGCCGTCAAATTGACGGCTTTCAGTCTTAGTAGATATACAACACATTTTCTCCCTTTCTTTATACTATCGAATATAATTTTGCAAATGTGTGTGCATATTTCACGTAAAATTAGAAAAAGTCATTAAATTTCAGAATCCTGAGGATATAAATGAAGTCATAGCCCTCAATAGTATGTCCGAAACCGTCAAAATGACGTCAGCCGTCTTTCTAGTGTTAAAGAACCAATAAAGCAGGAATTAGAGTTGTATGACAGACTAGCTAAAAACCCGCATTTGGCTACCGAGTACATTCAAATTAAATACAACGGTCAATGCATACAATTAATCCCATGTATATATATATATATATATATATATATATATATATATATATATATATATTTGGCATTAATTGCAAAATAATTTTTATATATATGTATGGTAAAAATATATTTATATATATATATATATATATATATATATATATATATATATATATATTTATAAAAAAATCGTAAGAGATATTTTTATAGACAAAATAATGTAGAAGAAAATATTGAAATTAAATCTAATAGGACATACTAAAGAATATAGTACAGATAATATAGTTTAGTTTGAGGATCATATCTTTTACTGTATTTTAATATTTTTTTGGATAATGTCCACTCGTCTGCCGCATTAGCAAGAAAAAAATATTTTTTTGTCTATTTGGTTGTTATGCACGTGACGATAAATTTATTTAAAGTACCAGAAAAAGAAATCACGTGATTTAATAAATTAAATTCTAAAAAGGAATTTTTAAAAATCCACCAAAAATCAGAAAACGGAGGTAAAGATTCGAAAAAGATTTCATTTTAAAGGAATTTTTATGATCTTTCTCGTGATATAGATTTAATAACCCTCAAATTATTATTTTAAATGCAAACTTAAAAAAAGTTACTAAAACAGCTTAAAAATTTTATTTTAAAAAATCTAAGAAGAATTTTTCAAAAATCTTTCTTAGTGCACCGTTATACTATAAGAAGAATCGCATGGAAATTGTCAGCCCTTTAGGTCCAGCGGTTTGGTCTGTGAGTTTTATGTTAGTCAGTCGGTTACGGAACTGCTTTATATATATAGATATCTTCGTCACATTGATGACGCCATCTGTCTTTCGACAAAGTTGCAGGGCCCATCGGTCTTTTTTCGAAGACAAAATTGATCGACGACTTAGTGTAGCAGTACAGCAATTTTCTGTTATTTCAGAACAATTTTACTGTTAAAATTGAGGCCTTTAAATTGTTTCCTATAGTTTAGACCAGCGATACTATACTTTTTTTTCTCTCGGGCCGCAGACATATGTTTTCTAAGTTACACGGACTGCAACACAGTATTCAATACCTCATAATATAATAATGTAAAAATAAAACTCAAACCCTAAATGCATTCAATTATTTTATTTAAAAATGAGCCTGATTTTTTTTTACGTTTAGAGAAACTTCTGACTATTTTAAACAAATCTGTTTTATACTTGCCACATGCTACTCTCCATACGTCATTATGGTAAGAATTAGTAAGCCGATTTCTATATACGTTCTTCGCATATTTCAGTTGGACTTAATATGATTCACAAAGATACGTTGATGCGAACAGTGTGAGTCGAAGGTGGCACAATTTTGTTCAGTTTTGTATTATAAGGCACTAATTTCCAAAATTATGTTTAGAAAAGCACCTGCGTAGTAGTGAGTGAGAGTGTTTCGGGCATCACATGAAAGCTTGATTATCACTGGTTTAGAGCAGGGATTCCCAACGGGGTCCAGATAGACCCCTTGGGGGTCGATGGAAGTTTAAAAAGGGTCTATAGTATTTCAGGGGTCTATTGGAGGTCTATGATATTTTTTTCTGTTTTAAAATGTAATTTTTTAGTAATGTAATTATTAGATAATAATATCCGTTTTAATATGTATGAACACAGATTTGCATGGGGTGGAGTGATCCACGCATCTAAAGTCGAATATCATGACGCTTTTGTATATGCCTTGAATGCCGCCGTCGGCTTTTATTTGTGTACCAACACTAGGCAAAACTCGGGAAATCCACTGGACCCTAAACAGCACATGGGTCCTCCTGATGCAACCAATCAGAAGCAGTTTCGTTTTTCTATAGACGATGTTTGTGCGAATACAAACAGTGTTTCTGAAATCTTGTTTATATTTGTGAAATTAAAAATGAAAATAGTACAAAAATATAAAACATAAACCTAATAAACCACTTTTTCTAATTTTTTGTCCATATTCTTAGTCAAATTGCCATCTTTAAGGGTTTTATGCGCAATTATTAATATTATGATTATTGTCGCAGTGAAAAACGACATTGTTCGTAGAAAAGAGAGTGGCCAGGTCCCACATACTGAAAACGACGTGATTAAAAGTGAAAAACGAGTTTGAAGAACAGGCAACGAGTCAAGACACAGCTGCGTTTAGCGAACGGTTTGGGTTAAGATGGATAAGTTAATGTCATAGGGAAGAGAATATTGACAGTAAAAGGGGCCCCAGCTGGTTATAATGAGCTGAGAAGTCGAAAATTGGAGATGTAAATATACGAAGTTAGGAGATAAGAATGTATCAAGTTGACGTTGTTAGTGCACACACCAGGTGGTCGAAAGGATAGCGTGAAAATATGGGGGTGTGATGAGGACCCCAGATGGGAGAGTATCGATATACAGCCACTGCCCTCCGTGATGTAGATTGGAGCAAAAGGAAAGGGGTAAAAGATATGATGTCCAATAATAGGATGACGAGGGACTCATTGGTTATTGGGTGTCACCAATGATGGCCCAGGGCGAAGAAGCCTAAGTGAAATTAATAAAGAGAATGAGGACAGAGAGATCTGAAAAAGCAAGAGATTCGAGAGAGCCGATAAGCATAGCAGTTAGGAGCTGAGTAGCGGAGAACTGATTGCGAGGAGAGCTGATAAATAGAAGGAATGGCCGCAGCCGATTGAGCATGGCCTATTGATAATCCCATATTAATAGTCGTCTGGAGGAAATAATAGATAGAATGACGAGGGAAGAAATAGATGCAGGCCGCCAATTCCAAAGGCGAGAAACACGCAGAAATTAATGTCAGAACGTCGAAGTCCTCAACACCCCAAAAGTCTGCAGACGCCAGCCCCTGATACATAGGCGAGATGTACAAATCATTGATGCCCTGCATGAGAAATGACTAGTAGATTGATGAGCGCCTGCACCGAGCTGAACCAGACGCAAGATTTCCGCCGACCAGACGCAAGCTCACCGCCACCAGATAGAGCATCACCCCGATGACCCCTGCCCTAAAAAGCAAAGGCCCTTTTCAAAGACCACCAAGGAGTTGAACCAGCCTCTGCCCACCAGTCCCCGTCGAAGGTTCCGGATCCCAAGCGAGACCTGACCGTGGTTCGATTATCCAATAGAAATGAAGCGCATTTCTCTGGCCCCTCTTGTCCCAGGAGAAGACCCGTTTTGTGCAGGCCGCCCAAGGTAGGGAGAAATTTAACGAATTTATTCTTTATCAATGCTCAGAATTTAAAAAGATTACTGGGTTAGGTTAAATAAGAGGATTGCGTAGGTTAATGACGGGAGCAATTATATCTGATGTTATATACACTCATGGACAAAAAAATTAGCGCACCAAGAAATAATTGCGGGATCGTAACGAAACTTGCAATGAAGGTACATGTCGGGGAGATATGCAAATGATTAGAAATGCAGCGTGATTGCGCATTACATATAGCCGGTAGAGGGCGTTGAACATCGTACTCTGTAGAGTATAAAACAGGTAACCAAAGCTTGTTTGAGTGTGCTGAATCATTTACAAAGGAAGAGCTGAGATAGACATGCCATTACTCCGTGTTCGAAGACAATATAAGCAGTTGTCGCAGTTTGAGAGGGGGAGAATCGTCGGGATGATGGAAGCTGGGTGGTCAGCTAGGCGAGTAGCTCGTCAATTAGGCCGCTCTGATAGTGTTGTGAAGATGTGTTGGGACCAGTGAACCCGAGACATGTCATGTACACGAAGACCAGGGCTCAGGACGCCCTCGACAGACCAGTCGTCGAGAAGACCACCACATCGTAAGAAATGCACGCGTACAGACAACTGCTTCATCGGCCGCCATCCAGGCACAGGTAGCACCGTCACTAGGGGCCACTGTGTCTTCTCGAACCATAGGAAGGCGCCTGGCTGAAGGACAGTTGGTATCGCGGCGCCCATTACGTGTGCTGCCCTTGGCGTCCACCCATCGACGCCTCCGTTTGGAGTTTTGCCGCGCACGAGGAAACTGGACTGCAGCGGAATGGAACCAGGTCGTCTTTAGCGACGAATCCAGATTCAATCTCGGTAGATATGACAATCGTGTTCGTGTGTGGAGAGCCCGTGGGGAACGCTTCAATCCTACCTTTGCTGTACAGCGACACATCGCTCCCACAGCTGGTGTAATGGTATGGGGTGCCATTGCCTACAATACACGGTCACCCCTAGTATTGTTCCGTGGCACCATGACAGCCCAGCGGTATGTTCATGAAATCCTGCAACCACATGTGTTGCCACTCATGCAACGGCTCCCAGGAGCCATTTTTCAACAAGACAATGCTCGGCGTCATACGGCAAGGGTGTCACAAGACTGTCTCCGCACTGTTACTACCCTTCCTTGGCCTGCCCGATCCCCAGATTTGTCTCCAATCGAGCATATCTGGGATCATTTGGGACGACGAGTTGGGGATCCCACGAGTTTGAACGAACTAGAGGCAAGGTTACAGCAAATATGGAACGAAATGTCTCAAGACATCATACAGAACTTGTATGACTCAATGCTCGATCGTATCGCATCGTGCATTCGCGCTAGAGGGGGTCCAACGGAGTATTAACTCCTCCGTTCTTTTGCCTTTTTCTCTGAAATAAATTATACTTTTTCTCTGATTTTCTTATCATTTACTTATATCAAAGTAGTCATTACGTATGTAAACTTCGCTTCATTTTGACGACTCCTTCTTGGTGCGCTAATTTTTTTGTCGATGAGTGTATATTGCCATAGATATTTATCACTGGTATGTTTTAAAGAAGTGTGTATTAATGTACAGGGTGGGCGAAAAGTCCTTGACACATTTCAGAAAATAAAATATAAAGTAGAAATTGCAAAATAATATATAAAATTGAAACGGTAAGCGATAGTCCAAAAGTTAATGTTTGGTGTGGTTTAATGGCAGACCGTGTCATTGGTCCGTTCTTCTTTGCCGAATCGACTGTAACTAAAGAAGTTTATTTGGATATGTTGCAGTTATTTGTCATTCCACAAATATTACATATACCTAACATCTTTTGGCAACAAGATGGAGCTCCACCACATTGGGGAAAAATTGTACGCAGCTACCTCGATACACAATTCCCTCAGCGATGGATTGGACGAGATGGACCACTAGTATGGCCACCTAGGTCTCCAGATTTAACTCCGCTTGATTTTTTCTTGTGGGGATATGTCAAGGACAAATTTGGTCGTAATTTGGTAACAAGAAACTTGTTCTGTAAGGGTAACTATTAAAAAGATTTTCATATAAAATGTCATTCTATGGATTTTTGGTCCTGTGGCGCCCTCTTTTGGCAGCAGTTCGAAATTTTCTGTTGATAAAAAAACTTAACATTCTATTAAATAAGTGACCGCAAACTGAACTCTTTTATGGCAATTTCTATTTTATAAATTATTTTCTGAAATGTGTCAAGGACTTTTCGCCCACCCGGTATATGTTTAAGAAGTGAATTAATAATTAGTAGCGGATTGCAATTGTGAGAAAGTGTATTAATGTATGTGTTTAAGAAATGAATTACTAATTGGTAGTAAATTGCACCTGATAATTAATGTATTAATGTATATGTTGAGGAAGTGAATTAAAAATTAGTAGTGGATTGCAATTGTGAGATCATGTATTAAGGTATATGTTTAAGAAGTGAATTAATAATTGATAGTCAATTGCACCGGAGAATTAGTGTATTAAGGTATATGTTTAAGAAGTGAATTAATAATTAGTAGCGGATTGCAATTGTGAGAAAGTGTATTAACGTATGTGTTTAAGAAATGAATTATCAATATTGGTACCAATTGGCAAACGAGTAACATGAGTATAGGTTAGTGTAGGATGGTGCATTGGAGAAATGAAAGTGTAATCGAAATATGTATGTCATTATGTTTGTTTAATAAATTGATTCATATGTATACATTTGAGTAATCACTCATTATCACTTATAATTATCACAATGTACTAACCACCTATAAAACCACGGTGACAATTATGTTGTAGGATGTATATTATAGAGAAAATGTGAGGGAGGCGATGAAAAAGTCATTCTTTTAAAAGGGTTCGATGTAGGAAAAAGGTTTCGGAATCCCTAGTTTCGAAGGACATATGATAAAAGATATTTGATATCCAATGAGACTTCTTCAGCCATACAGTAGTTACAAGACTGCTAGGAGTCTATCATTTATAAGTACGTTTCCTTTTTGTTGTTCTAATTCTAATTTGAGGTTAATTTCTCAAATTTAAATTTCACACATTTGATTCTAATTATTACAGTTGATCAATTATTTACAGTTGATCAATTTTTCTAATTCACGTGCACTAATGTTACATCTGATTTGATGATCGAATGAATGTTAAGCATCAAAATACTTTCTTTATGAAGAAAAAGTACTTATGGAATTTGCGAGCATTCAAATATGCACATGTATGTAAATACGTACGTACATGCGATTGCTTCATTTTATGTGGAAAAATTGGAGGAAAAGTTTACACAAAAAGAAAAAAAGTAACGAAAAAAATTCCAAACAAAATACTTTAGCCATTAAGTCAGACCTCAATTACTCTGTGCAAGATTCCTTCAACTCAGAGGAAAAGAACTTTAATTCGAGTAATTTAGCTCACAGTAATAAGAAGAAAACATGTTAGAGATCCCGCTCAATTAACAAAATGACTTCGGTAAAGTGTTTGCATTTATTTTGGAAAAGGGTACTTATTGCTAATGCAAAACAGTTCTTTTGCTTTAAATGTAAAATATTCCGCATTACATAACAAGTAAGAGATTGCGCGAAATCCCATATTAATGTTGCTAGTGCACGATTAAACTGAGCGTATACCTAAAGAATATAAATATTTAAATACCTTTTCTTTATAAAAACTGTAGGAAAGGGCCCATTCAGGAAAATTCAGACAACTTTTATTTGAATAAAATACGATCAATATTTTATGGGGTTAGGGCAGAAAATATTTTTTTTTATCTACTCGCATATCGTAAGGACTTTTTTCCAGCAGATACATCTGTATGTAGAAAATCAGGATGATGATAAAAAATTCTTGAAAAAAATTTTCCATTTTTTTAAATTTTGTAAAAATAATTTTGAAATTTTTCAATTTACAGTTTAAACCCATTTTGAATACTGATATAGTTGGTTGGTTGGTTGGTTATTTTTGTGGCGCAAGGTCAAGGAAGAACAAGCTGCAACAAACGCAAGACAAACATGGAACAACTATGCATAGTGAAGAATAGAGATGAATAAAAACAACAGTGTAAAGCCGATAAAAGCAATAATATATAAAAGGTGTAAATGCAACGATATATCTAATGTAAAAGCAATGGCATAAAATATAACAGAAATGACATATAATGTAAAAACAAAAATATATAACAACGTTTATTAAAAGACGTAAAAAAGCGGTAAAAGCAATGAAATATAAAGATGTAAAAGCAATTATAATTAAAGTGATAAGAAAAAATAGAAATGAAGGTGATAAAAGAAATCAAATATAAAAGGATAACCGTCCTATAAAAGGATGATAAAAGCATTGAAATATAAGTTTGATAAAAGCTGGAATATACAAATGTGATAAAAGATAAAATGCGATGATGATAAAAGCAGCAAAGGCAAAAATAAAAATCCTCTAAATAGGGATTCCTTATCCAAAAATCAGTCAAGTAATACAAAGCAATAAAAAATGAAATTAAAAAGGACAGATTATATCAAAAGATAAAAAACCAGTACAGGATAAAAATCGAAATACAGCCGGGTGAGACATTTCACCCACTAGATCGTTCAAAGAGAGCGAAAAGGAACCGAAATGTTTCAGGTAAAAACTGGTGAGGCCCGCACAGTCTATTAAAATATGACGCATGGTGAGTTCCAGATACAATTGTAACATGTGGAGGCTTGTTCTCCCTCCAGTAGATGTCTGTAGGTATCCTGGTCTGACCAATTCTCAGAAGTGTGATGATTACATCCAGTTGAATTTTTATATTACTGCGTGACTAAAACCTCTGATTTCTCCATTTTTGTCCGGTTGTGTGCATAGTTCCCGTTCCGTTTTGTGCATAGAAAAGGTTTTCAAATAATTTGTCTACAGACTTTAAAGAAGTTTGATTTATAAAATAATTTTATCACCTTTAAGAGCAAAAAATAACTAAATTTTTTAGATGGTAGTTTTTGTCTCAGAAAAGGTGTTCTCAGAATTTTTGCTCAAGGTAAAACATTCAGAAGACAGAATAATGAAAATAGAGCAAAGGAAAGCTGTACATGATTTTATGGAGATACCTTGCGTGGAATTTCAGTATTTTAAAGATTTTAATCATAAAAAAATTCTAGTCTGAGATAAGTACAGATGTGTGCCAGAGTACGCATAAAAGTGTACAGATTAAAAGTGTTTTACTATTATCATCGTAGAAACTTTCGTTTGTCTTATTTGATTCTAAAAGTCCTATAGTATGCTTAAAAATAAAAATCGTTACTTTTCTTTAACTTTATATCCTGATATCCCTTGGAATTTGGAATATATTTTAGCTTGGTTCCAATATTTTAGTGGTCTGATAAAACTAAAACTTTATAGGTATCTTTAAGCTAAATATCTTGAAGTCCTTAAGAAATTACTTATATTTTGTTAACTCTTTAGTGACATTGTAATGGCTGCTTTCACAGACTGGTATTCAAACCCAGTTTCCCTGACCGGTACTGTACAAAATGCTTTATTCAAATTATGTTAGAAACTCTCACGTTTTCCGGAAACCATTATTAATATTTTCCGCTTGATTGGTGAGACTACACAGGATACTCATGTTTATATTTCTTACTTTTTATCTTCGACAAATCTACATTTTTTTTTCAAGACGAATTTTTTTCTGTATTTTTGTCTAACAGACCATAATTGTTCAATGGAATAACTTTATTCCATTAGAATGATCGACTGGCAGAAAAGAATTCAAATCCTGGTCTCTTATCTTCGAGGCCAGTTTTCTTCTGTAGTAACCTAGAGATATCGGTAAATATTTTTAGTATGTTATGTTCCTCACATTATGTCGCTCATTACACTCATTAATGTAATTTAAACTCGTCAAATGTAAACTATGGAATCAAACGAATCATCTTCAGCAGAGTAGATAACCATACCACTGATTTGCCGTGGGATCTCGTTCAGCAACCGTACAATTTCATAGCGGAAAATGATATATTTGAGCCTTTCTTAATAAAAATACTTCTTGTAAAGACTTCAATAAATTTTGAAGGGCATATATCATTTATTATCACCATTACATTATTTGACCATTGAATTATCACATAGTCTTCTTTATAAGATATTTTACATGTTTTTCTCCCAAAATGATTGTTCTATGAAAAACATCGAATATCATACTAGGATTTACTACTAAATTTAAAAAAGATAAAGGATTGAAAAAAGAGGTAAGAAACTCTTCAAAACACGGGAGTATTATTTGGTTTACGAAATCCTTGAATCTCTACCTCTGAAATTTCTATTAATCAAGGATCCCAATAGTTGTCTATTTCCAAATAGATTTTATTTCTTAGATTTCGTTATGGGAAATATGGATTAATAATGTAATTAGAAAATTATAAAGTAAAATAAAAAGAAAAAGAAACCAAATTATATTGGACTTATATTATTTTATTCAATGCGGTATGCACATGCCCACTGACGGCATGTGCATACCGCATTCTTTATCACCCATATATACACTGCGAAATTTGTTGGCTTCTTTATTATGGGATAATCATTTAGGGGGGCCAACGTTGATCCCTATGTGGGTGTTACCAAATTTAGACCGAGTATCCTCAAGGGCAACATCTAGGAGGCTCGTATCCTCCCTTACAAATCTCACGGAGCGACTTTCCTGATTTCATATTTAACGTTCTGATACCCAGTGTAGACACGAAATATTTTAGCGGCGTAGTCAGGCCTCGAACAGAGCTCCGAATCCTGACGTGCTAACCACAAGATACTTCGGGCTCTAACGGACTTAAATATTTTTCCAATGGCAAGAGAATATACTTCTTACAAACATCTACAGCAAAGAACAGAAGGAACACTAAGAGAAAAAAGTCAATGTCTCATCAGCAAGATTCTAAGACTCCAATATCTTTTCGCCTCGGAGTTCCCACGCAGAGGTGAGCATCCTTCGATATGGTACCTGTCCATAACCTCGTCCTTTCCACATAGCAGGCAACTCGGGCTGTCGTAAATGCCAATGCGGTGTAAATGACTTGCCAGACAGTCGTGGCCCACTGCACGTCTCAATTCCGAGACAGCTCTTTCCCGAGATTTAACCGAAATTTTTTGGCCCAACATTTTAATCCAACTCCTCGAATAAATACGAGAAGTAAGATCCGCTTTCCATATAAGTCTCATTTGGTTTTTAATGGAAAGTTATATGGAATGGAATGAGTAGCTTGTGGTTGAATTATCTACGTGCCCTTCATAGTCAACATATGAGTCGGTGAAAGGCAAAGTGTTGTAAGTCAGTAAGTCAAGTGGTGTAAGTCCAAAGCGTTTTACTGCCCAAAAACTACAAAAAATTCCACTATAAATTGAACAAATTATAATTCCTAATAATATTATAATATTGCAAATAATAATTATTTGGAATTCCACTATAAATTGAACATGGAGATTACATTTTTGTCCTCAAACAAAAAAAAAGTTGAAAATGTGACTTTCACCACTTTGCCTTTCACCGCCTCATATACGCCTGCTCATTACCGAAGATGCCACTGTGTCCAGGGATCCACTGGATAATGATTTGCCGTCCCTCTGCCCTAAATCAAGGAGGATATTACATTCTAAGATATCCTTAGAGATAGGTGCTTCATTTGAGCCAATAGACTGAATGGCAGCTCTGGAATCCGACAGCAAGACCACCTTGTTGTAAAGACGTCTAGGGACAAGTTGCCCCAGTGCCACACAGATAGCCATAACTTCTCCATCAAAGGCGGTTTTTTGTTTCCTTACAGGAACATAGAAAGAGAAAATCGAAGAATATATTCCTGCTCCGACATTTGGTGAGCATTCAGTCAAGAAGCCATCTGTATAAACATGTAACCATTCAGGTTCGCGAAATAGGGTATGTATAGTCTCAAGTGACAGGATCTTTAAACTCTCAAAGGAAGCTGACTCTTAAGAATAGGCAAGTCAAGATTCAGATTAATACTTCGGAATTATATAAATGTAATCATTTTAAGTTTTGTATGAATTGAAAATAAATACCTTAGTAAATAAACCAACACTGAGAGCAAAATAAGCTAAACATTTCTACTTCTTTATTAATAAAGTCTAGTCAAATAAGTCTACAGTTGATAAATAAAATATAATGTTTTAATGTTAATCTATCTATAACATTAAATTTTATTCATCTGCCATCTATAACATTAAATTTTATTCATCTGCCATAAGAAAAATAATTACGATATATATAGAATTGCTGAAATGACATCCACAGTAAACATCGATTTCATAATAAATTGAAAAACTAATTATATGCCTGAATAAGTTTTTTGTATTACAAAATTTTAAGTATAAAAAATTAACAAAGTGTTTTTTTAATCTGGTCGTGCTGTCTAGGAAAGCGTCTAGTCGTTGCTTTATGCTAATAATCCATGTATTTCAGACTCTATAGATAGTTGATAATTTATGCGAAATGTAAATAAAACCCACGGGAAATCAAATAATATCATGAATAAAAATCTTTGCCTTTAAATAAATTATATTTGGGGTGCTTTTAGAAATTTTCGAGTTTATTTTTATTTAATAATACGAAATTTAAAATATAAAGGAAATAAAAGGACAAAGAAAACTATTAAAAAAGTTTATCGTTTCTCTTAGAATTCCGACAAATAATTAAACAAATCATTTATTAAACACTTTCTATATTACACCCGCTTTTAAGTTCATTATATATATATATATATATATATATATATATATATATATATATATATATATATATATATATATACACTGCTGGCCACTGTAAATGCAACACCCTGAAGGAAACATGCAAATAACATGAAATTTACAACATGCATTAGCGGAGGTGAGATATGCAAATGATTAGAATTTCAGCGCAGACGCACATCACGCGCGCCTGTGGAGCCACTTCAAAGCGCTATTTAAGGCTTGGAGATTTCGACGATTTCAAGTTCGGCAATTGTGTTTTTCTTGTGGTTTTTTCAAAAAACGATCAATTATGCCTTGTCGAAAACAGCGATCATCTTTTGATCAAGTACCCGAGTTCGACAGAGGAAGGATAGTGGCCTACCGAGATTGTGGATTATCTTTCAGGGAAATCGGTAGTCGTGTTGGACGAAACCAAACAACTGTAATGCGGATATGGGATCGTTGGATGCAGGAGGGTACGACGGACCTGCGTGTTCGATAGCATCCAACTCAGCGCACCACTTCACGTGATGACAGGGAAATTGTGCGCATGTCAGTGACGGATCGCTCAGTCACATCACGAACCATAGCACAGCACATGCAGTCTGTAACGCATCATCCAGTGTCTGCGCGTACCATTCGACGCCGTTTACAGCAGAGTGGTCTGTCCGCAAGACGTCCATTGCTTTGTCTACCCTTGACGCAGAACCACAGACGTCTCCGCCGCCAATGGTGCGATGACAGAAGGATGTGGACGGCAGAATGGAATGAAATTGTCTTTACTGACGAGTCACGCTTCTGTCTGCAACACCACGATGGTCGCATTCGAGTCTGGAGACACCGTGAAGAGAGGATGCTTAACAGCTGCGTTATGCACCGCCACACTGGTCCTGCACCGGGTATTATGGTATGGGGCGGTGTTGGATATCACTCTCGCACACCTCTAGTACGCCTTGCCGGTACTTTAAACAGCCAGCGCTACATCTCCTAGGTGTTGGAGCCAGTTGTCCTTCCTTACCTTCAGGGGTTGCCCACAGCCATATTTCAACAGGATAATGCGCGACCACACGTGGCACGCATTGCCCAACGGTTCTTCGTCAATCGCCAGATTGAATTGCTTCCCTGGCCACCTCGCTCTCCGGATCTTTCGCCGATAGAAAACATGTGGTCCATGGTTGCTCTACGATTGACCCAGATTCCATCCCCAGCTGCCACAGCAGATCAACTTTGGCAACGTGTGGAAGCTGCTTGGTCTGCTGTACCCCAAGAACTCATCCAAAGTCTCTTTGAATCAATGCCGAGGCGTGTGGCAGCGGTGATCTCCAACAATGGCGGCTACTCTGGCTACTGATTTTGGCAGGAACCACACTTCACAGAAGTCTATAAATTTAATCATTTGACACTTGGTCAACATGTTATCTACAAAATAAATTTTGTTGTGATATCTGTTGTCTTTCTTGGTGTTGCAATTTGGGTGGCCAGCAGTGTATATATATATATATATATATATATATATATATATATATATATATATATATACACACACACACACATATAAATATGTGTGTGTGTGTATTAATTTCATATCCAATGGTATTCATTTATTATTTAGTATTTTTTTTATTTTCTTTCTTAATTTTACATGTCTGTTCGTTTGTCTCACCCCTATCCCATGTTTTAGTATTTTATCTTTCCCATGATCTCGTTTTCTTTAGTTTACTCTCTGTTTCGCCGAGCAGCAATACCCGCAGTTTTTCTGTTTAGAGAATTGGTAACGTTATCAATGCACATGGAGAGGCTTTTTTCATTTCAACACGTAGTTGTTTAATGGCTCACGTCCACTGATGAAAAGGTTGTTTCAAGCCACTGAAATTGAAATAGAATAACATTTTTAGCTCTTTTTAACGATTGCTTTGGATTTTGATACATTTATTCAATTAATTTAATAAATATTAAAGCTTCCCTTTCTTTTAACTCAGACCCAAATACAACTTCTTTGAGCATTGAATTACTTAATTACTTAACTGCTCTTAACTATTTAATAATTTGCAATTGTAATAAAAATTAATATCAGAAAGATATGATCATTAAGAAAATCTTATGACATAAAAAGGGGTTCTCATTCCTTCAGACTATTAACGATGTTAAAAATAACCTATTAATGTTGTGCAACAGGACTTAACAGTGACATTTAGCAGACATCCTTTATTAAATAAGCTTCCATTAGCAATATTTAATTTATTCATATCTGCAGTCTAGAGACACTTTCATATTTTAGCCTGCTTTCTATTTTAGTGGTCGTTTTAGTTTTTGTAGCTGTTTCCAAAACAGTGGGCCTTTAAAACCTTCATATAAACCAGGGGTTCTCAACTTTTTTCAATCCACGTACCTCTTTTTGTGTATCATTAACTATGCTTACCCCCAACAAAAATACTTTAGTGTTATATTAGTTAAAGTTTAATTACGAATAGATAATTTAAATTAAAAACAAGAAATTTTATTTTAATGGACATTTTATTACAAAGTTTTTATTAATCAGACATAAAATTAAAAATGTCTCAGAATATAATTAGTAGAAACGCTGGGCTTGTTTTTGTTTACAAAGTTCATCAATGTTTGGCTCCAGCTCGTTCCAATTTACTCCAGCCACAAATACAGTAGTAACGAGCGACGTGTTTGCTTGCTGCCTTACTGCTAGTTTTCAGTTTTAAATCATTACTCAAACTTTTGTCACAGTTGAATTCTAGCATGTATCACTATAATTTGGTATTCATTTTGTAGTTAACCGCGTACCCTTTACAGATTTTCGCGTACCCCCAAAGGATACGAGTACCACCGGTTGAGAACCATTGATATAAACCATTAGTGTAAAATAATACTAGTTGGTACCCGTCAAAATTTAACGTCTGGATAGTAAATAAATGTGCTAATACACAAATTATACTCAATACATCATTGCCAAATGTTGAAAATCATAATATAAAGAATAGAGAAATACACTTTAAAATACTATTGAACTCAATAAAAAGAGATATGGTTACTCAACAGCGCGAATTAAAAAATTTCCGTCAGGTTTGATTCTGTATCCCACAAACATAATTAAAAATAAAAAATAGCAGAGAGAGAGCTAGAGAGATTCCTTGGAATAAACAAATTAATTTGTTCATGCGGCGGCGTCTTAGTAAGTTTCTAAAGCAAGATTTTAAAATATCACTCAGCATGCGCAGAAACAATTAAATGTGTTTATGCGGCCTCGTGCTTAGTGAGTCTCTAAAACCATATTTAAACATGTCACTGAATATGCGCAGAAAGAATTTTTTTATTGTGAATTTCCGCTAATTAATAGAAATTGCGGTTACAAAAACCAAATTTGACACATCTATAGATTAAAATCTTTCGTTTACGACTAAAATGAAGTAAATTGATGCGGTGGTTTTCTCTCACGGACTGCCCAAAAATCGTCTTAACAACTTAAATACTGTTTGTGCGTTTGTGCGTTTAGCAAAGGTGTTTTTGTGAGTATTCGTGCTTGTGCTGTAATATATTGGATACGTCTAGTGGTAGTGCACTGCTATATACTGAGACTCTAACAAAATAATCATATTTTACAAATACTTGCATATTTTACATACTTCAACGATTTTTATAAATTCCATATATTTGATTTTACACTCTTGAAGATATTCGACTACATGAAATCTACCCATTTGAAAAATTGGAGAAAAACTACATACTGGAAAAATAAGTATCCATACTTGCTGTGGGAAGAATCGTTAGAGTGATTACATAAAATCTCATAAAAATTAACTTCAATGATGTTGAAAATCATAGTGCAAATGCAGTTGTTTTTTTCAGCATGTCAAATATGACCATTTTTTCTGTTATGGGATGAATTGTTATAATGTATTGATGAATTATTGCAAAAATCAACATCTTCCAGCACGTTATTACTCCCATTTTCAAATGAGTAAGTTATATTGTTTGTATTTGCAGTACTTGTGTATTCCTTAATTTTGTTGCGGGTCCTGTACAGATACATAAAATGTGGGGTCAGATTGATCAACTTGAAAACAAACCTGAGAGCAAACCTTGAAGATCCATCTCAAAATGATCGGAAATTTACCTGACTTAATTATAATTATAAATTTCAAATTTATCTCACATTTCCTTGCTAGGATTCGAAACTATTTTACCTTTACATTTTCACTTCCCAATTGTAAACATAGTTGGAAAATTAAAAATTGAAAATGGTGTGTCGAATAAATATTTTTTAAATTGTTAGCAACATCTTTCATGCCATTTCTGACTGTGTTATATTTATATTACATCAAAAAGACTATTCTATTTTTACTATCGATCTATCATTTTCAACAATTTGAATGTTGTATTGAGAACGAATATTGCGGTACGAAACACCTACTGTAACTTGCTGGACCTAAAAAACTTGCTTCCCTCATATATTTCAGAACTAGCTGAATACCCGTGCTTCGCTATGGAGCAACAGAATTTGAATAACATTCAAATTAAATAAAACGTTCAATCTATTCAGTTAATACCAGTATATATGCATATATACACTGAAGTGTCACTGAATTAGGGATAGCAAATCCTATGCAAATTGTGTAGCGTTGCGCGTGATGTATGCGCAAGTGAGGGTGCTGTGGAAACTGCATATATAGCGCGTACTTTGGTTGTTCTGAATTAGTTGTCGGAATTGCCAGTATGGGTAAACTGCCTGATTTAGACGCCTTCGATCACGGTCAAATCGTAGGTGCGCGACGCATGGGCCATTCAATTTCCGAAATCGTCAGACAGCTAGGATTTTCAAGGTCGACAGTGTCAAGAGTATACCAAGAATACATGGATGGTGGAAAAAAAACTAGCGATCGGGCAAACTGCAAAGGACAATTAGCCTTGACAGTGCGTGGTGAGAGATGGCTCAGGCGTATTGTACGTAGCCAGCGAAGCCAAACATTAGCTCAAATTACCACCCAGTTTAATGGCGGTGCCAGACTGTGCAACGATCCCTTCACCGTATGGGTTTCGGGAGCCGTCGACCTACGAGAGTACCATTGCTCTATACTCGCCATCAGGCTGCAAGTCTTGTCTGGGCAAGAGAGCACAGAGACTGGAGTGTAGAGGACTGGAAACGAGTAGCATGGAGTGATGAGTCTCGATTCCGACTACTTAACGCCAATGGGAGACTGAGAATATGGTGTCAGGCTCATAAAGCCATGGATCCTGCATGCCTGGTTGAAACTGTACAAGGGCATGGTGGCTCAATCATGGTCTGGGGTGTTTTTTCGTGGCACAGTTTGGGATATTTGGTGCGTGTACCAACCTCCCTCAATGCAATTCGGTACGTAGAGTTGCTGGGGGATCACCTCCATCCGTTTATGCTGTTCTGTTATCCGCACTGTAATGGGGTTTTCCAGCAAGACTACTGTACCTCTCACAAGTCTCGGTTGGCTATTGGCTGGTTGGATGAGCATTCCTCTGACTTCTCTTTCATGAATTGGACACCTAAAAGCCCAGACTTAAATCCTATTGAGCATCTTTGGGATGTTTTGGAACAAGGCATGAAAGGCCATCACACAGCACCAAAGAACCTTACTGTATTATGGACAGCTTTAGCCAATATTTGGCAAGCCATTCCCGTGGAACGTTTCCAGAAACTTGTTGAATCTATGCCTCATCGTGTGGCAGCCGCTATCAAGGCCAGAGGAGGCCGAACTCGTTACTAGGTAGGTATCCCAAATTCAGTGGCACTTCAGTGTATATACATATACTTATACATATATATATATATATATATATATATATATATATATATATATACGGAAAATTTAGAGCTAAATTCAGATCAAATTGAATTTTTGTCACGTAGTGTTTGTTCTTCAGTGGCTTTAGGCTAAAATTTGGCAAAACCATACACCTATATGTATGCAATATTCTTTACGATAGCTAGATGTATGGAAGATTAAATTATGAAAGATTAAAAATTTCTTCTATTGATTCTGTAATCAGTCTGTATATTTATAGGTATTTGCTGGCAACCACTTTTCCTGCTGAAATTAACTTGAAAATAATAATTTATATTATATATATATATATATATATATATATATATATATATATATATATATATATATATATATATAAAATATATATTTAATAAATATTTAATATATATATATATATATATAATAAAATAAATTTGAAAGAGAAAAACCAGTATGAGCACTAAAGCTACTACAGCCAGGAACCAAAAACATGAAAAGATAAGATTGAAAGAGGTTTTAGACAATATTTCATCTTCAGCGGTGTCAGTACTGTCTAAAAACCAATGGATTGTTTCAGATACGTATGATCTATACAATAAACATACTCAGACACCGTACAATCCATGAAAAACTGTAGAATTGAATAAAGAGTTACTTAACCAGATTGGAAGTTAAGAATAAGTAACCGCAAGATGACTGATATCACAAAACTTGCAACCATGGAGATTATGGAAACACAGAAACTGACCTACTATGGATACTGTGTTTTAGGACTATTAAACCTTTATTAATTTAGTTTTTTATTATTATTACTAAGAGTAATTTTTTATCTTATTTTTATTTTTACTTAAGATTTTAATTATATTTTTTTATTTTTTATTTTTAGTAGTTATATTTTCTAATTTTTCTTATTATTATGATTTACTTATTAATTGCAACGGAACAAACTATTCATTAAAACTAAAACAATCAATTATGTGTTTGGATAGACTTTCGAGGTAATAATTACGTGTTAGCACAGCTATCAAGTCTAAAATATGCTTATTCCTATTGTCTTTAGAACATAGCCTATTTATACTAACTGATTTACAATAATGTTATTAAATATATATATATATATATATATATATATAATAAATACAACGGTCAATGTATGCAGTTAATACAAAAAAAATATTTATAATGAATAAAACGTTCAATTTATGCAATTAACGACAAAAATATATATATATATATATACTTATAAAACAATTCGCAACGGATATTTTTATAGACAAAATAATGTAGATGAAAATATTGAAATTAAATCTAATAGAACATACTAAAGAATATAGTACAGTTTCAGGAACATTTCTTTTACTGTATCTTAATATTTTTTGGATAATGTCCAATTGTCTGCCTCATTAGTAAGAAAAAAAATGTCAATTTATTTCGTTGTTATGCACGTGACGCAAAATTATTTTAAAGTATCACAAAAAGAAAAGAAACCACGTGATCAGCATTTAAAAAGTTAAATTCTAGAAATTAATCTTTAAAAATTCACCAAAGATCAGAAAATGGAGGTAAAGATTCGAAAAAGATTTCCTTTTGCGGAATTTTTATGATCATTCTCGTGATATAAATTTTATAACCCTCAGAACATTATTTTTAATGTAAAATTTAAAGAATGTTACAAAAACAGCTTAAAAATTTAATTTTAAAAAATCTAAGGAGAATTTTCCAAAAATCTTTCTTAGTGCACTCCTATACTATAAGAAGAATCGCCATTCAAAATTTCAACCCTTTAGGTCCAGCGGTTTAGTCTGTGCGTTATCTGTCAATCAGTCAGTTAGTCAATCAGTTACGGAACTGTTTTATACATATAGATAAGAGAGGCAACAGCGTTAAGTTAAGAGTCCCGTGGACCGGGAAAATAGACATTAATTTACAGTGGGTCAAGTATATACAAGCTACAACAGATATAGACACAGATTGACAAAAAAAAGGAACATCACATACATTTATTTACTTACACAGGATCCCGGAAAGAGCCAATAGTAGCTTTTAATAAGACATCGAATTGAAATGTTTGATAAGAGACAGAATCGGAGAGAAGGGAAAGAACTGATTTCAGATGATGTCGTCTGCGATTGCAATGCTGACAATATAAGAGTTAATCGTTCTTGTACACTTTATAAAATAATTTTCCTTGATTTTTGTGTTAAAATTTTCTTGTCATTTTGTCAAGTATAAATATTTCACAGGATCTAAATGTTAAATATATTTCTTGTAAATAGGTTACTTCAATGTCCTTAAAATTTCTAGGAAAGAAAAATACATGTGAACTCTGAACTATATTTTCCTCTATTAAGAGAAAAGTCCTGGAAAGTCACTCTTCATAAGTTTAGTTCTTTATAGCACTGGTTATTGCAGAACTGGTGAGGACCTGCTGTAAAATAGTAAACAAATCATAAGACTTAAATAGAAGAATAAAAGCAAGTTCGTATTTTAGCTGTAGACTATTTTATATTACGTCTAAAGTCTGAAACATGAATTAGACTCTAGTGGCCTTCACTTACTGATTTCTCATTGCTAGTGGATACCCTGGAAGTTTTCGACTCGTATGTCGTTTATATCAACTACTTCATTCGACATCTTTTCTATCCTAGGCTGAAATATTTGTCAAAAAATCTTATTAAAAAGGGTTTCGGGAAAAATTTTAAAGAACCTTTTTTTTTAATGAATAGATGTCAAGTGATTGTTTCAAGAACTGATAATAATTAGATAAAACTGATAGGATAATTCCCATCTATATTTCCTTTTATAACAAACTTCTGTAAACATTTCTAGCAACTTATTACACGCAGTTACACTCATATATAAGTTGTCCCCACACGATTAAGTATACAAGTATATAAAAGTATTATTATGTAGATTTGATTTATTTAATAAATCTTATTTACAGAACTTACCAAAACTGTTAAACTTATTTATTACTTAAATATTTACTTACATATTTACATACATATTTAGAGAAAAATCTGAATTTAATATGCTGGGTTTATGTGGTTTTGGATACAATGTTGGGTAAACAGCTCCGAGAGACATCGTGAACGCACTGTTTTTAAACTTCCTTTTAACTTCTGATAAGTTTTCAACTACTCCGACTTTTCCCTGAATACTTTTTCTCTTATTATATAAATTCATGACTTCTTCAGGTTTACAAAATTTTCCTGTTCAACAGAAACTTTGAAAACCCCTATAAAATTTTAACACTGTGTTTTCAAACTGCTTAGCAATTAATATAGCTTCAGATTATAAGGTAGGAAAGTAATCGTCAATAAACTTTTTAAAAGAAACTGTACAGTACATTTTTCATTTATTTTTGCATCAATAATGTCAAAATTTATGTTGCATTAAAAATATTTTACTTTCTTTGGTTCCAACATATAGCATTATTTGAAGGTCTGAGGTAGCATCAAGGTAGCGCGTCGGCTTACGGTACTGAGGGTTCTCGGATCGAATCCCGACAAGCGCCATTAAATACCTTCATGTCTAAACCGGATATGGGCACGTTTAATCCGCATACCTGAAAATCCTTCTATAAAATCAGTGGGTGGGGGAGGTACGATCTCCCCAGATGTCTCCCATGGGATGTTCGGTCAAAATTGTGGTGGCACCTAGACAAGTCGGATGCTATTATAAAAAGGAGCTGCACTACTAAATCCGAAGCCTATATGGGCCTGGTCTGGAACTTCCGGCCGGGGAGCATTATAAGCAACAACAACAACAACAAATATAATACAAACAAAGAATTCGATAGCATGTATAAAATGCTATAATGTATACATTTCATGTTCAATAAATTTGGGCGAATTTTTAACTAGAGCTCATAGTCAGACACTAGAGGTATAAAAATACTATCAGGCTGATAAACTTCCCTATTTTCCAAACTTCCTCTTATCACGTTATCCAAAGATTGGATTAAACGTGAAGCATAGATTCTAAGTGCCATTCTATAGCTTCTACAAAAGTAGTAAAATAATACATACACTATATTATATAAAAAAATACCGGTGACCAGGCTTGTTGTTTAAGAAATACGAAGCATATTCCTAAACACCACTAATAGTGATAGGTGTTTCCATTATTTTGATAACCACCTATATATATATATATATATATATATATATTGATATAGATATAGATATAGATATAGATATATATACTAAGTTCTTCTATGTTGTCAGAGAGGGTGGGAGAATGTACGATTCCCTCAAATGTCGCCAATGGGGGGATGCTCGATCAAAATTGAGGTGGCATCTGGCTAAGACGGACTCCGACCCTTGTGCCATTTTAAACCAGAGACGCATTCGTAAGCCCGCAAACATATATCGATCTGGTCTGGAATACATCCGGCCAGAGGACATTAGCAACAAGAACAACAACCATTATTTATGTTCTATTACTAATATTCTTTATATCCAGCATCAGTTATTAATACTTCCAATATCCGCAGGACTCGAATTTGTGCTGAACACGGAGATCATTACAATAATATAAAATATATGAAGCCTAAAATAACTTCTTTACGATATAGTATTTCAGCGACCCTCCCCCTCATAAATAGGTAAATGAATAAATAATGAAGAAATAAATGCAGAAAAGAAAAGTAAAAAATAGATCTTTGTACTAAACGTGACTACAGAAATGTTTTACCCTTATATCATAAACGTACCAGAAATACATCATTATATATTTAACTTACGTAACATATATAAAAACCTAACAGCATGTTTTATGGTAGTTAAATAGAAATAAATGGACAGAACGGGAAGCATGAAAGAAAAACAGCATCTGCAAAGTGCGTAATCATAAATTTTTGAATATCTCTAAACCTACTTTTCTGCGTATAAATATTCATTTTCTGTCTGTACGTTGTAGAAAAAAAATGTCATTTTAATGTGGATCACAGATAAAATCTCCATTACTGGAATGAGATATTTCCCAAATATTTCTGCTTCATACATTATTTTTATTTTTTTAAACATATATATTGAAATTTGCGGATAAAAATGAAGATGCAATCCATTAAAGCACTTTATTGAAGGCTTTCAATATTAAATAAACAACTGCATCACTTATATATGTACAACTGAAGTATGCGTTTCTGCACAGAAAAGCATTCATTTTAAATTTCATCATTTATAAGAATTGAATATATATATATATATATATATATATATATATATATATATATATATATATATATATATATATATATATATATATATATATATATATATATATATATATGCTAGCATTATTGCCCGGCGTTGCCCGGGTGGATATATAGATATAAAATTGGTCATGCATTCCATCAAAAAAATACTGGGCTGTAACCCCCACCACCCCCACCCCCGCTCTTCATGTTCATCTGGGCAGACAGAATGCGCTTACCGCGTTTCTACTGAAATGATATACCCATTATTCTTTTGATGGAAAGCATGAATTTTAGATCTGTATATCTACCCGGGCAATCATTCTTTAAAAATAATTTCATTAATTTTCTTATGCCTTAATATAACTAATGGACTAATAGTTTGGAATGAAAGTTATGTGTCGTTATGTTTCTCTGTTTAAAGAGCTTTTCCTCCTACTGCTTAAGAAACCCCAAATCTCTAAAAGATTTATCTTATATGATTTCATGGAGTAAATAATTCAAATACATATCGTATGTTAACTCTGTTTCGCGAACTTAGGGCAAAAACCCTGTAGAACTCTTAAACTTCTTCCCATTTTATGATCCTCAAACAATTAATATATTTAGATGAACAGAAGGCTTCCAAAAACTGGCCATGGGATAAACTTAATTTTTCTTTTTTTTCTTCCTTTTTTTCCAAATTTTATTAAGTGCTATTAGTTTGAACGCCATTGTCTAAAATTGTCTAAAGCAGCGGTTCTCAACCTTTTTAGACTCACGATTCCACTAAACATAAGAAAAATAAACACCTCGTCTTCCCCCCCCGTTACCCCCAAACCAACTCTCAAACCACCCCAGATCACCCCTCAGAATAAACAGCTTTTCCCCCGCGTATCGAATTTGAAGGGTTGTGGTTAAGGGGTTGTATCCACATATAAGAGGTGCGCTTAGGGGCACAAAAATCATTAAAAAATTAATTAAAAAAAACTAATTGAGCCCCAAATTTCGTTTTTCCTGATTTAAGTTTCTAGGGTTCAAAACATTAACTGTTCCGAATTTGGTCCCGGTGGGTGAAACAGTCTATGATTCTATAGCGGACAAACAAACAGACAAGCTCTTATATATATATATATATATATATATATATATATATATATATATATATATATATATATATATACAGTGGAACCTCGATCTATCGTTTTTCAAAGGACTGATTGTACTAAACGATAAATGAGGGAAAACTTTGGATGCGGGAACATACAAGGAAATATGATCATCGGGACAGAAGGCCATAAACGACGCATGCGGGAAAACGATGATTCGGGGAATGATCGATCGAGGGTCCACTGTATAAAGGTAAAGAAATCAATTACTGTAATATTAAACCTGTATGATCCTAACATATGTTGACTTTTCTGTTAAAAATATAAGATTAAAAATGAAAAGAAAATAATTGTTTTTATCATTATTCGAATTTTTATCCAATCTGGCATCGGACTAGAATTGAAAAGAAAAATTTAAAGTTCAGTTTCACCGCAGAAATAGGATTTTTATTCTATTTTTCTTTAATTCTTCAATTTGTCTTTGAAATTATAAATTAAACGCATCAAATGGTTATCTATGTTATATTGCCTATTTTCAGTTTCATAGCAGGAAATAGGATTTTTATTCTGTTTTTCTTTAATTCTTCAATTTGTGTTTGGAATTATAAATCAAACGCAGCAATTGATTATCTATGTTATTGGACTGATACAGGTAATATAGACAATCACGGTGACATCTCACCGATATCCCATATTAACACCTATGTTACAATCTCAACTATGATAGAAGTGCGACCTTATAAACTAATCATCTGTGGCTCTTATATGAATTTAATTAGGATTTTACAAAGGTTCGTTCACACTTTATGGAAACGATTTTGATAGTTATGTATAAATGCCGTATTTTTGCGGTGATTTGCTTCTATCTGATAGACATGTTTATTGACAATAGCTCTAGCTCAAATTTTCCATGAAAGTAAACTTTTTCTAAGTACTGTCATGTCAATTATATCCCATTCCTCTTGGACTGTTTTCCAAAGTCCGTTCAGTGTTCTTTGATGCCATTTTCCTGAGGCTCGTTTTAATAAATCGAAAGCGCAAAAGTCCACTGGAGAAGCATCAGGTGATTTTGCAGGTATTTCATTAAATGAGATACACTTTTTTCCTGTTTCTGATTCTTTCTTTGCTAAATAAGGGACAGTGGATTTAGACGTGTGACTATAGACTTTGTCCATATGAAGCTCAACTTTATCAATGTCTTTTCTATATAAAGCTTCAATTTCTTCTTCAAAAATTGGTTCCAAAATATTCTGCTGATAGTAGAGTGAATTAATTTTGGCTTTACCTGAGACTTTTTTATTTTCAATTTGCCGTCGTAACAAAATCCTGCAACTATCACGAATCCCTTTGGGAACTTTTCTGTACAGTGACGAAGCCATTTTCGTACGGTTATTCCCGTCAGTTAAGCAATAGAAAATTGATCTTTTTTTTAATTTCAGTCATTTAAAAACACTCATGCCTCATCGAGTGTTACCACAAATTTCCTTTTTTCAGCAGCTAGGTGTTTTTCGTGTAATTTTCTACAATTTGTTTTTCTTTCAGCAATCTGCTTTGGCAAAAGGAGATGAATTTTATGTTTAAACATCTTTTTTAACTTCAAATCTTTATGAATGATTTTACTTACAGTACCAGAAGACATTCCTAGTTTCGATGCAATGGATATTTGAGTCGGCCGATTTTCTTTTCAGATTAGACACTTCACTTTCTTGATATTTACCTGCGTTCAAACAGTCTTAGGATGAAGTTTCGCGGTCATGTCTTAATTTTTACTTCCAATTAGACGTTTTTTTCCTTTAAAATTTAATATATTATAAATAACTTTTTTTAAATGCCATAACCGCGATTTTACACCACTTTATAATTTGTTGATACGAATATTTCTCCTCGGAAAGAGCAGTTACGTAACCTTCGAACCATCTATAAATTTTAGGAACCATTTTCAAAATTAATCTGTATTTTACATTCCAATCAAATCAGTAGCAGACGATTCTTCTCGAGTTGCCAAATTTTAATCTCAAAATGCAAGCGCCAAAAATAAATTACAAAATTGATTCTATGAAGTGCGAACGATCTTCTGTATAGTGAATTCACGCTGAAAATTCGTAGGTGATTCTTCTCTGCTTGAAGTCATAATCTAGTCATATTTGGGCGTCTTCGTGGAGTGACATATTGGTTCAATTACTCCTGACTTTACTACGGGAGAACTGTGGAATTTCTGTGGCGTCATCGTCTTATTGCAGGTGTACCATATGAAAGGTTTACCTTAAAAGATACAGAAAAATCCTTCTCTGCTACTTTTGTCTATTCTCAAAGCAGAACTTCATTGAGTTTCCTTGAATTATCAGTGTTAAACTTTACTATAAATATTCATTAAATTGTTGAAGAACTGTGTTTTGTTTTGATATGTTTTCGCATGTTTAATCTTTTCATTTCTCGATATTCGAATTCTTAGCATCCTATCTAGGTTAGTTAAGGCTGCTGTGGGCTAACACTATTGGATTCGCTCACATCAATGTTAACCTATGGAGAAAATGAGTCTACTATTGACAGCTACATAAATGCTGATAATCCTATAAAAATAGCATTTTCAGATAGCCTCAACTTTCCTACACCTTGCAACAGGATTCATTTTAAAAATTTCGTCCGTCAAAGAAATTTAGGAGCGTTACACACACTACACCAGATTTTTTCCCTGAATAGTTTAAATTTTAAAATATTATTTTCATATTTTTAAGAAACAAAAAATTACCCAAGGTGTATAATTTCTCTCTCTATTAAGGAATACAATTAAAAAATATATATTCCCCTCCAAGTCGGCAATCCTTGGACACATTTTCTCCATAGGTTAACATTGAGGTGAACTAATCCAACAGAGTTAGTACACAGCAGCCTTAATCCCTGAACGTGCTATTAACACAGAAATTTGAATAATTATTTATTAATTTCTTGAGTTACTTTTTTCTGGTTGTGTGTATAATACAGATCTGAAGATTAATATTGGACAAACAATAATGATAAGCATGTTGAAATCAGTGTAATAGGCCCTTCTCATTTACTGTTTATCATGAATAGTGTTGCTTCATTTAATCCTATTTTAAATTTATATAATGTGTATTTAAAGTAATTTAGAAGGGATTAGCTTGAGTCCAGCAATATACACTTATCTACAATTTTTTCTCGCTCCGGTGTTTCTACATCAAGCATTTAATCTGCTTCTTCTATCTTCTGTTTCTAACATTATACTCATATGAACTTATTTTAGTTCTATTGACAAAAGACCACATTTTGAAGGCGAATTTGCACTACAGTTTGCACTACAGTTAATTTTGAAATGCATGTATGTATATATCTACATACGTACATATATATAGATACATATATACATAACACATACATATCTACATACAGAAGAGGTAAGCAACGATAAGTAATCCTACGTTAATAACCCGCGGTAGTTTCGTTACAAAAACTACATGAAATTTTTTTGTGCATGCTTTTCGCTTCAAATGCACTGTATTTTTGTTATTGTTGCTGTAAAACTTTGTATTGTTGCTGTTAAAATCGATCGCGCAATCTGTCAAGTTTATTTCATATCTTAAGAAAACTAGTCGAAAGGAGAGTCAAACTAAAATCGAAATAATTGCAAAATATCTTAACTATAACAGCAAGAATGTAAAGATTTAAAGATTTTCAATATCCACTGTATAATAATTATTCATAATGTAATTTAACTAATGACAGAATTCAGAAAAGGGAAAGGGATAAGCCAATCTTTAAAGATTATTAAATCACGAGTTATATATATTTTTTCTACGTGTTTCCTATCCCATAAAATCAACAAAGGATAATGCTTGAAACATTTTAGGAATTTTTATTAATTAACAATATTTTAGAACCCTTTGTATCAAATTAAACGAGGTTAAATCCACTAAATTCAGTTACAAAACTGAGTATACTATAATTTAATGCTCACTCTAAAACTATTACATTTCGTTAAATTTTACCCGTAGAAATTAATTTCACTCTTCTTTCATCATTACAGTTACGAGTTAGCTCAAAGAATCACGTTTTCTCTCATTCTTCTTAGAACACAGCAAATCAACAATTTAGAAACCTCCGTAAGAGGCTTATGTTCTACAATGAATAACCTTGTTAGATCGTTTCTCCCAGGCTTTTAATCTGGATCTTTCTAGTCAATTGATTTTGGTATCTCATCAGAAGAGAAAGAATCAGAGATCACGTGCTACCTTAGCTTGTAACCTCTCGTTCATGATGTAATAGCATTAACTCTAATGGATAACATTATTTTGTCGCCTAATCTTCAGTTGTTTCTAACAAGGGTTTTACTGCATCGGCTGCAGAAATTAGCTTTTAGCCAAACAGTTCAAAACTTTCATCCCAAATTAAAAAGAGACAAAGTATCTTGCTGATACTTATTTCATTTTCATCGGATTTTTTTTGGGTACGTATAGTCTTTTCTGGTCGATATTTTTTTCCTCTTGAAATGTTTTGCATTATTTCATTGTATTTAAGCATGAATTTTTTTTAAAAATTGCATTTAAATATGATATGTTTTTTTAATTCATATGTTAATATGTTAATATAAGAAGTACCGTATTTTTCGGACCTTCAGATGCACATTTATTATTATTATTATTATTATATATATATATATATATATATATATATATATACGGAAATTTTAGAGCTAAATTCAGATCAAATTGAATTTTTGTCACGTAGTGTTTGTTCTTCAGTGGCTTTAGGCTAAAATTTGGCAAAACCATACAGCTATATGCATGCAATATTCTTTAAGATAGCTAGATGTATGGAAGATTAAATTATGAAAGATTAAAAATTTCTTCTATTGATTCTGTAATCAGTCTGTATATTTATAGGTATTTGCTGGCAACCACTTTTTCCTGCTGAAATTAACTTGAAAATAATAATTTTTGGAGAATTTTGTTTATAACTTTAACTGAAGATTTATAGGGGGGATTGTATAAATTCGTCATCATTCTCACTACAGTCATGAGGCATTCAATTTCCAAGGAAATTTACTATTACGCTCTAAAACAACTTTTAGGCTTTTTATTTGAAACACACTCAGCAGTTCATTTTTCACCGTACTGCAAATTTTCCATTGCGACATAAAATCTTTTCTTTGTGGTTCCAGTAAGATACATTTTTAATTTTAGCTTCGCTTACATTTCAGAATTTCACCATAAGACAAGAATTCCTGGCATCATCCTGATCCATCGCTTTCATCCTTGACCTAGCTTTCCTTCGGTTCCAACATAATAGGTAGTGGGGGTGCAGAAATGTTTCAGGCTTGACTAATGGCGAGTACTCACCATTTTTCATGCCGGGAGAAAAATATTTCCTTTTTATCTACTCTTTTCTTATATAAATGACTTTTCTTTCCCGGACTATTCTACACGCACAGGAAACAACAATCGATTAAAGTGCAAAAACTACTGGAAAAGGAATGCTAATGCAACTGGAACTACTCTTCAAAACACATGAAAAGAAAATATGTTAACTATATTACGACTATCAAGGTATTGAAAAAAATGTACTGACAAATTTTTGCGAAACGGCCGTATTAGCTTTGCCCTATAACTAGGACTATATACGGGGGCTGTCCGTAAAGTATCCGAATTTAATTTATAACTAAAAAAATATAATGGATATACATACTTCAATTTAATCTCCTTCAAAGTATCGTCGTTGAGAAGCAACACACTTAGCCCAACGTTGTTGCCACTCTTGGAAGCAGGATTGGAAGTCGTTCTTTGGAATGGTCAACAGCTGTTCGATCGCTTTTTGTTTGATGGTCGTCACATCCTCAAACCGTCGTCCTTTAAGCGTTTTCTTTAGCTTTGGAAATGCGAAAAAGTCGCACGGAGCGAGGTATGGTGAGTAGGGAGGTTGCGGGACTTGAACGGTGCCATGTTTGGTTAAAAATTTTTGAACCACATGTCAGGAGTAAGCAGGAGCATTATCGTGGTGAAGCATCCATTTCCCAGATTTCCACTTTGCTGGTCGTTTCCTCCTCACGGAATCACGAAGTCGCCTGAGAACATCACGGTAAAACTCTTCATTAATGGTTTGTCCATCTCTCGATGGTTTGTCCACCTCCCGCAATCTCTCGAACTGTCATTCGTCGATCTGATCGCACCACAGTACGAACATGTTCCACTTTGACATCATTTCTCTATGTTGATGGACGCCCTGATCGTGCATCACTTTCCACAGATTCCCTTCCATCTTTAAAACGTCTAAACCATTGAAATACTTGAGTTCGGCCCATAAGATCATCACCGTATGCTTTCTTAAGCAAATTGAACGCTTCGGTTGCCGTTTTTCCAATTTTATTACAAAATTTGATGCAAACACGTTGCTCAGTAGATTCCGTCATGATCCAACCCGACACGAGACTTCCACTGCGTTCACTTTTCGTTATTGCTACAAGAGAACCGCGCTTCGCAGTGCTTGGATAATTGCGAACATAACAAGTTTACATATTTTTAAACATGCTAATTAGCGTGCACACGCAGACCGGTGTCTGTATTATGTTTTACACATTCAGTTCGGATACTTTACGGACAGCCCTCGTATATATGTGTGTGTGAGACGAATTCCCTCCCCAGTGCTCGAGAATCGCTCTACCTGACTCCTTGCAGAGCTGAGAGGCCGAGATGACGGAGAGGGCAATGAACCCCGAGCTGGCCAACCCCTTTTCTGGACGAGATTCTTGAGGGGGAAAAAGACTGTTCGCTTTTTGCTACGATATAGACGGACTCTGAGGACGGGCTCACGACGTTATAGGAGCGAGGACGCGTAAAGACGAATTGTAGACGCTGCTATACTAAATAAACCATACTTCAATAAATATACATTTGTTATTGTTAGTTACCTCGAGAGGTTACTGCTTTAATGAGTGCAAAAACTCCTTCACACAAAAGGTATCCCACAATTTTGGGTGCTTGGCCCGGGATATTTGAGAAAGGAATTTAAGTTCGTTAGGTATATACAGAAGCGATAGAGAGACGTTAAGCTTCGCTTTGTTGTGGAGCTAGGACGGAGCAGTGGAACTGAAAAAGACTGTGTTTGTGCCATCGAACTGCTGTAGAAGACGTTGATAATATTGCTACGCTCGTGAAAGTGGATTATTCTTCTGCGACGCCGGAATTAAAGGTGAGAGTATCTTAATAATTAAATATGGAAAAACTGGAAGACTGTCCGCAGATTTCGAAAAATTTGAAGTCATTTCCATTCAGAGATATTAAACTTGTTTATCGTATAATATTTGAAGACGAAGGTGATGGGACGAACCGCAAAAAATTAAGGTCTTTTAGTGGACAAAAATATGAAAATGAAAGTGATGCATGTTTTAAGAGGAAAACTGAATATGTCTCTTCCAATTTTTCCCCAAGTGATTTAATTACTGTATGCAATATATTGAGCTTGGATAATAAGGGTAGCAAACCAGAACTGGTTAAGAGAATTGTCATTAATTTAAATGATATGAATATTTTGCAATAGAATGTTATTGTTGATAATGAGGATGATTTTGATGACGAGGACTAATTAAGTGAAAGGTAAAATAGTAATAGTGTACAAATAAACAATGCTTCTGCCATTAGCGCAATTAACAGACCCATGATAAATTTTAACGACGTAGAAGCCATTGTTAAACCTTTTGACGGTTCATCATCTATGACCGTTCGTAAATGGGTAGATGAGTTTGAGGATATATTGGATTTATTCCAACTATCTAACTTGCAGAAATTTATTTTCGCTAAGAGATTGATCTGTGGAAGAGCAAAATTGTTTCTTGACAGCGAAAAGAATGTCAAAACGTGGTCGAGAACTAGACAGACGCTTATTAAAGAATTTGCCGAGGAGACGAATTCAGCCGACTTACATTCCGCTTTAAGAAGCACAAGACGGGGGGAATGAACCAGTCATTGATTATTATTTTAGCATGAAGGAAATCGCGTCGCGTGGAAGTATTGAAGATAGTACAATTATACAATACATTATAAATGGAATTAATGATTTAGATGTAAACAAACACATTTTATACGGATGCAGAGACATACATGAATTTAGAGACAAACTAAAAGTATATGAGAAAATTAAAGATAATAGTCGGAGAAATGAAATGAAAAAGATTTTAAAGCTGGATTTAAAAATTTAGTGATGCAAGAAACGAGTAGAGACGCAAAGTTTTTTAACGAGAAACCAAAAACATATTTGAAGAGAAATGAGAAGTATACACAACCTTTTGCTAACACACGCCAGGGAAGTGATTCGAACTTTAAAATTATCTGCTACAATTGCAATGGGGAAGGGCATATATCATCTGTTTGTAAATTTAAAGACAATGGGATGAGGAGCCTTTTATGTGACGAGTTCGGGCACAAGGCAAATCTATGTCCTCAAAAGAAGGTAAATAAAATAACAATTTCACATCATCGTCCTAATAGAATTCAGAAATGTGTAGAACTTTTAGGAAAAGAAGTAGATGCTATTTGGGACACCGGAAGTGAAATTACAATAGTAAATCAAGAAACTTATGTTAATCTAGGATCACCAAAACTAACCCAGAATAAATTACAATTACTGGGAATCAGCTGAGATCAAATATCTCCTTTAGGTTATTTTAATGCTAATATAATAGTTGATGATTATTCTGTGTATACTGATATTTATGTTTTAAGTAGTAATTTGTGTAGCAAAATGGTTATTGGAATGGATGTAATGTCTCAATTTGATTTTTCCATGAGTAATGAAGGTGTAAATATAACGGGTTTGCGTAAGAATTTTCAAGTTAATTACATTTGTATTGCACGTAGTAAAGTAAATGATAATGAAATATCTCAAGAACCCAAACCCGGAACGAGAGGTATAACGAACATTAAAAAAGTAATTTACCCTAGACAACCAGCTTTACCTGAGTGTGAAGGAAATAGAGTAGAAAGCCGTGAATCACACAAAATTGAGATTTCCGTGTTGAATTCAGACGAAAATGATAGTCCCGTGGAAACAGATATGTTACCATCCGCGACTGACGGTGACGATGAAAATACTGATGATAAAACCAAATTTACTGGAAATGAAAGTGATGTATATGAAGAAAGAAATATTAGTGGAAGTGGTTTGAATGACTTAGACGATGAAGCAAATAAAACTGTTGGAGTAAATGAGAGTAATTTTAATGACTTAAATTTTGGTAAAGAAAACACGAATCTTGGAAACGAGTGCAGCAATGATCAAAACTCTCAATCCAAACAGGAGAGTGATGTGACTGGAAAAGTCTGTGATGTGGAGAAAGTTGAAAATCAAAAAGAATTTGTCGAAAAAGAAAAAAATGTCGATAGAAGAGAATTAGGAGATCAAGAACTTGCCACAACATTTAATGATGAAAATAGTACATTTCAGAGCTCTTATAATCAAGTGGAATCACAGAAAGTCGAAGAAAAGTTATTGTCAGATGATCATTTGAGTAATACTGATGACTGGGTTACAAAACATCAGAAATTACTGCAAGAAAAAGAAAGAGCAGAAAAAAGGGCTAAAATGTTAGAAGAAATGGACGAAGAGTTTAGTGTTGGTGCGTTAGTAGAGGAAGAGATTCAAAAGAGCAAGGCTTATACTTCCCGACATTTAAAAGGACTTACAGTTTCTCATGATGTAGAAGTTTTCAAGGAAGTAACACCAATTATTCTAACGTTAAAAGACAAAGATGCCTTTGGAGAGGAAGAGAATGTTTTAGAAAATATAAATATTATTGATAGTGAACGCTATTCACGGAATGTAGAAAATATAAGAAAGAAACGTGATTATTAGACCTGTGAAGAACCAGAGTATGATGAATTTGAAATATTGAAGAAAAAGAATATGCTTTCAAAGTATGATGAAGTGACTGATGGTGAGAGAAAGAAATTCTTTGATGTAGGGGCTGAAATTACACAATCTTATAATACTAGCAGGGAACAACAATTAGAGTTATTCAGAATGAAATTAAAGCAACGAAATAAGATGTCACTTGAAATGCCTGAACTGAAAGTGGACAATGATTACTACACTCCCGAGGATATGATGCAGTTCAAAAAACGAAAGAAGAAAAGGAAGATTCGAAAACCTCTTCCAAAACCTTCTTGCGGGAGAAAAAGACTGTTCGCTTTTTGCTATGATATAGACGGACTCTGAGGACGGGCTCCCGACGTTATAGGAGCGAGGACGCGTAAAGACGAATTGTAGACGCTGCTATACTAAATTAACCATACTTCAATAAATATACAATTGTTATTGATAGTTACCTCGAGTGGTTACTGCTTTAATGAGTGCAAATACTCCTTCACACAAAATGTATCCCCCCCACACACACAGACACACACACACACACACACATATATATATATATATATATATATATATATATATATATATATACCGGGTGGCCATAATTAAACTGACAGTGCTCACAGTGTTCTGTAGCGCGATCTATTTGCGAGAATGACGCCACATTTTGTTGGATGATTAAACAAGACGGGGGACGAAGGATTCCGCGAAAAAATAAATTAGTTCCAAAGGTCACCGCTAGGGGAATATTTGGCGCTGTGTAATAGAAAATAGAGTGTTAACAAATGCAAATTAATACGGAATAAAATTACCTTTTATTATGCACATTTTCTTATTCAGTTCAAGTGCAATATGGCAACACTTTTAAAAAAACGTAAAATCTACATAAACACCGATAAAGTCTCGTGATCTGCAATATCACGTACGCTGAGCAGAAGAAGAAGTTCTTTATTCAAATTTCACGTTACATCCATTGGCACAGTGCCAGCTGCTTGGGTTTTAAAAGGCAATGTGTTACGTTTCGAATCAATTGGATTGAAAGTTTATGTGCAATGTCTCCTTCTTTAGTCGAGCGTGCGTTACTGGTCAAATTCTTTTACCTCAACCAGTGCAACGCGTCAGCCACTCTTCGTGCTTTTAGCACGCACAAAAAAATGCGTAAAGGTAACGGTCCTGTGTCAGTTAATGGGCTAAAAGGAAGGGTTCGACGTTTGAGAAAACAGGTTCTCTGAAGGTTCAGTCAGGCAGAGGACGAAAACCTGTACCACACAGGATACAATCGAAGCAGTTGCCACGGCGATTGTCGACAGAGGACCAGACAATATTGCTGCCACCTCTAGCGCTCGTGGATTAGCTCGGAATATGGATATGCCTTACAGTATGCCTTACAGTAACGCACGCTCGACTAAAGAAGGAGACATTGCACATAAACTTTCAATCCGATTGATTCGAAACGTAACACATTGCCTTTTAAAACCCAAGCAGCTGGCACTTTGCCAATGGATGTAACGTGAAATTTGAATAAAGAACTTCTTC
Organism: Dolomedes plantarius; assembly: GCA_907164885.2. Taxonomy (NCBI): domain Eukaryota; kingdom Metazoa; phylum Arthropoda; class Arachnida; order Araneae; family Dolomedidae; genus Dolomedes; species Dolomedes plantarius. Next base: position 141,639,122 of record OU015498.1, read on the forward strand.
TTCTGCTCAGCGTACGTAATATTGCAGATCACGAGACTTTATCGGTGTTTATGTAGATTTTACGCTTTTTTAAAAGTGTTGCCATATTGCACTTGAACTAAATAAGAAAATGTGCATAATAAAAGGTAATTTTATTCCGTATTAATTTGCATTTGTTAACACTCTATTTTCTATTACACAGCGCCAAATATTCCCCTAGCGGTGACTTTTGGAACTAATTTATTTTTTCGCGGAATCCTTCGTCCCCCGTCTTGTTTAATCTTCCTACAAAATGTGGCGTCATTCTCGCAAATAGATCGCGCTACAGAACACTGTGAGCACTGTCAGTTTAATTATGGCCACCCGGTATATATATATATATATATATATTACATTATCGGAAAGTTGCTTAATATGTTAAGAGCTTTTATGTACTAAACTTTAGCTAATCGTAACATTTTATGGAGTTTTATACATGCAACTGAGTCTAAAAATGTTTATAAAGCAGTTTTACAGTCTTTCAATTTATCTATTGTCAACTTTTATTTGAGACGTGTTTACTTATATTATTTTAGAAGTACTGTTATTGTTTTTTATTTTCTCGATTAGTGGATAAATTTAGATGGATTTTGTTCGAAAAACAAAAATTTCTTTCATTTGAAAATGTCTATGTAATGTGCCCAAAATTTCTAGAGATTACAGCTCGATTCCGCGAAACTGCATAGCTTTAATAATAACTTCTCTTTCTTTCCAACTTGGATCTTTTTTTCAGATAAGCTCTTCTGAGAACGTTTGGGAGCCTTAAAAACAAAAATAATGCCGAGGAAGTACCACGTACACCTTAAATATGTGGCACGGGGGAAAAAAGTGTCAGTCCGGAAATTTAAATAGGATGAGACGGAAAAGCGACCTTTCACTGTCAATTAAAATCTGTTTGAATTCACACACTGAAAAAAAGACCGCAAAACTGCCAAAAATCTTAAAAGAGCTTTCGAGCCTGATTTGCCGTAAAATTGGATGAGACAGTTAACGTCATTATAATGTTTAAAGTAACTCGTTACGCACATAGATGGCGATGTCATTTTTCTCTCAGTCCAGTAATGGAACGTTCTTGAATCGTTCTGATAAAAAAAAAGAATCGTAATCGGGAAAAGAAATAACTGTGATTTCCGCTTGAATTCATATTATTTGTGCTTGATTTGGAATACAGGCAATTGCGTCTGTGTACAAAAATTTCGTTATCTGAAAAATTTACCATGCGGAAACATACAGTGTTTTTTTATTCTATTAAATACATTCAAAGTACGTCTAACATGCAATTGTAAAAGGTCTGAGAGAATTTGATAGATCACAACATCAATATATATTTTTTCTGAGTTCTGATTACAATTAAAAGCTCCATGTTCGTTATGACGATCAATTGTGCAACTCTGTATCTGTGCAGCAGAGATACTCAGTTACTGACCATCTGATGTCAAAGAATAGCCTAGGCATAAAATTAGGATTCTTATTCCTAAGTCTTATTCTCATAGGTACACTATATCTCAGGCAAGTTATCCATTCTTATGTTTTTCTTGGTGGCAGATGAGACATGCGCATTTCTAGCTAGCAATAGTAACAACATTTTAAAAAGGTATTTCACTGACCCTTTTCTTACCTTTCTAGATTCCAATCAGCGTTAGAAAAGGAAAAAAAGTTTGAAATGATCTTGTTCTATGAACGATATGTTAGAACGACCCAAAAATGACAGTCAGCTTCTGGCAAGTGTTGGACCTACTATCTTGTGCCGGCAAGCCCGAAAACACCCAACCATGATAATTTCATCATCTGAATAGCATCCCTCATTTTCACCTTTTTTTCTTACTGAGGTCAGCGCATACACTTTGGGGTTTACTCCACAGATGGAGTGTGTTGGCCACACATTTTTTTTAATTGTATTTTTTCGAAGATAATTTTTTTTCGCTCAGTCTATTTTTTTCTTATCTGTTTCTTAAAGTTCCCGACAACACTGAAGAACCTTCTTCAGGAAAGCCAACAGCCTCGTACGTGTGCTTGTGTGTGAGTGTAAGGTGAGCTCAAGATACCCCTACAACTTTGCTCATAACTAACTACAAGTTTTGACACGCCAAAGGGTCAACAAGCATGTCTCTATCTTACGTCGTGCACTCTTCACACTTTTTCCCGGGCGAACAGTTTGTGAGATACGTTTTCTTGGGAGATACACATTTACAACCATCGCGTAGCAAGAAATGACTTCCCTCACTAATATTACAACACTGTACTAAATAGTATTTAGAAAGGAACTTTACAACATGAAAAAAGTTATATACAACGTCCTAACTAGTAGACTCTCCGGGCATTTCATCTTCTAAAGTTATTCCAAGTAACAAATATATAATCAAAAGTGAAAATTATAATCCGAAACAGAAATACTTTCCTTAAAAAGAAATGAAGCCCAGGGACTGTATTTTGTCTTAAATGGAGAGAATGGTTTCTTTTTTAACGAAACTTTTCTTTTTCTTCAACTAAATTTTCAATTTTTTTCCTATTTTTCTTTTCTCGCACAAATGAAGACCAGAAATTAATTAAGCCCTTCAATAGAAAATTTTTATAAACGTCTATTTTGATACCAGAATTTTTCAATGAATCATATTTCTACATTTGCGCACGTCTTTGACTTGGTGTATGTGTATATTGTGACGTCACTCCTTTACGGGGGTGCGTTCTCACGCCCCACGGAGCAGCTGCACATTTTTCGAGGATTCCAATTCAAGTTCCCACCGAAATTTTTGAACACGTGGGGGATTAAAAAAACGATACCAACAAACGCCGCCAGTGTTTTCGGCCTGAAAGTTAATCCCAGGCATAGCGGTTTCTCTAGCAACCTGTGGGGGTAACTGTTTGGAAAACAGAAGCGTCGCCCATCATCGTCGTAAAGCTGTCCTCCTTAGCGATAGCTCTATGCGACTTTGTCACTGAAATTTAATAACGTTTCGTCGTAAGAAGAGCTGTCACCGCTAATCTGCCAGGCCCCGGTTTTGGAAAACAATTTCTAAGAAGCCACGCCACCCGCGAAGACCTGAAGCGAGATATAGTCAGAGACTTGGTTATTTTAGGGAGATTTTTCATGTAACTTGCAGCTAGGCAGACGTGTTTTTTGGAAGCTCCTGTTGAGACCATGGGTCTGGGAGCGTATGCTGTGAATATGCACTTAAATTAATTGAATATGTTGTAATTTTTTTGTAAATAAATTTCCTTGTTAAGTTTCTGTTTAAAGAATTGGCCTTTTCATTATAATTAGGACTCTGTCTTTCTTGGTCATGAATTCAGTAATAGTAACTTTAAAACAAGCCTCAGAGAATTGCCTTAACAACCTATCGTGATGTCATAATATGAATATACATATTGTTGCAAGGTTTCTTAAAACTGTAAAGCTTAAAATTTTGAGATAACCAGTTATATTGGAATTCTCTTCTGACTGAACTGTTTACCCAAAATACAAATTTTTTTATTCTGAATTCCAAATCATACATTTTTTTTAATGCATACATTACCCGTACTGATAAAAGTTTTTTTTTTAAACAGAAGAATGACAGATTAGTATACGTTTTTCTTCTGATAAATTATCTGAACTTCTGCAAATCATCTAGAATTCAAGAATTCAATTTTTTTCATGTAAGATTGATATCTATGTGTTTTTGGATGGGAGCCAGACATTTTCTTATCATAAATAAAGAAGCACGAAGTCGAATTAACTCGCGCAAGTTGGGATCACTTTCTTGAAATCTATAAGAAGTTTCTAGAGGGTTTAAATGAAAATAAATAAGGCTGAAAGCATTTCAATATATTTTTTGTCTTCAAATAATGCGAAACTTATGGGGATTAGCTAGCTTACTTTACAAATGCAGTTAATAATTTAAGAAGTATTTTGGCTTTAAAGACTAATTATAACAAATTCGTGGAGTGAAAACTTTTTGATCTCTTTATAATAAATATTGATAGTCTAGAAAAAAAATTTGAAGGGATAAAAACACTTATAGGGTCGTCTGACTGTGTTAGCATCCACGTTCTGATGACCAATCGTGATTGTCAAACATTTGCTTTGAATTGTGGAGACACGCTTATGTCGATGCTTTTAGTACTCATAGTGTTACAACAACTATCTGCCACAATTGGTGTCAATCCCAAGTATCCAAACATCGAACAGGAATCCTAATAACTACAAATCGAGACAATGTAAAGAAGTGTTTATTTCACTGACTTTCCTCGTCGGGTTTTAGAAAAGAGTAAAAGGTAATTTTTCTCTTTGCTAACCAGCCCTTCGCCTGAAGATATTCAGGTAGAATAACGAGAGAAAGGCACAAGCTCTTTGCCTTAAGGCTGCTGTGTACTAACCCTATTGGTTTCGCTCACCTCAATGTTAACTTATGGAGAAAATGTGTCCAAGGATTGCTGACTTGGATTGAAAGATTGTTTCTTTAAAATTGTACTCCGTAACAGAGGAAAAAATTTTACACATTATTCGGGTATGTTGCACATATTTCGGGCATTTTTTGGTTTTTTTAAATGCAAATAATATTTTAAAATTTAAATTAATCGGGAAAAATATCTGGTATAGTGGGTTTTAGAGGCTCCTAAATTCCTTTAGTGGACAAAATTTTTTAAATGAATCAAGTTGCAAGGTGCGAAAAATTCAGGCTATCCAAAAATACCATTTTTATCTCATTATCAGAATTTATGTAGCTATAAATAGTAGACACTCCTTGACACGACTCCTAAAGCCGAAATTCAAACATGAACAGGTGGACCCTTGGCTGCGTCTTCAGAAATTACAGCCGCGATTGGTTATCAGGTTTACATTGCCGTATAGGCTAAACGCTGTGGTCGGCTTAACCTGCAAATTTCTCCATGGGTTAACACTGAGGTGAGCGATTCCAATAGGGTTAGTACACAGCAGCCTTAAAAGGGGGATGAGTCAAAAAGTATGGAAATTTTCCCCTTCCCAGTGAGCGAAGTCACCGAGGTCGAGACTTGGATTTGGAATACTAACCAAGAAAGAAGCCCTCCTACAAAGCAAGCCAAAACAGCTTCAATAACAAAAGCAAGTCAAAACACAGAAAGGAAGAAAGGCTTAAGGTCAAGTGCAGGAATTAATAAGTGGAAGTTAGATGCTATAGTGATAGGTTTGAAAAGTAAGAGGAATTGATCTGAACTCCGTATGGGGGCATATTTTGTAAGCGTTTTTTGCTATATTTTGATTTCTGCTGCCCGTCGTTATCTGAAGTGTTTGTGAAATAAACTCTGATTTGTAAAAGCATTGTCATTATACCTTCTTATAACTGAAACTTGGTGATCGAATCCATAAAATAAAAAAATTCAGGTAGTATCTTCTAACGAAACTACCGAGGATTATTAAGGTAGGATTACTTATCGTTGCTTACCTCTTTTGTATGCATATGTATCTATAGATATGTACGTATGTATATATATATATATACATATATATATATGTCAAAATTTTGACGCATTTTGGTACTTTTCTGCTTTACTGTTTACTGCTTGTCCAAGCGATACAGACTGGGTTTGGCGCGCTGCCAAAATTATAACTCGCGAGGTACGGACGGTTTTAGCGTCTGGAATTTTTCTTTCCGGAGGACCGTTATCCTACGTTAAAAAAACAAGTAAATTTTTGCAAAGTTTTAAATAAAATATTTAATACAAGTGTTACATCTTTCCCCTTATAAGAATGCCACCGAAACAAGGATGTTATTAGTAACTTAGGTCTCGTTTCGGTTCTAAGTACTTGTAGATTACAAATAATAAGCTTCAACTTTTTTAGCAATTCCAACCTTTCAAAAGACACAATTTTTTATTCTTTTGTCACCGTATCACAACAACAACAAGCGAGGCTGCGGTGGTGGCTAATAAAGTTTCTTTCTTCCCCGTACTAAACGGCCGAACAGGTCGCGTCGGGAATAGAATTTTCCGTAATATTACGGGAACATCCCATGCTTATCTCAGTAGTAACTTCAGGTAAAAGCTGCCTCCGGCATGCATCCCTGCTGTAGAAGGAACAAAGAGGAAGTACATAATCCCGGCAAACATGTGTAACTTGATTTTCTTTTTAACTGTTTGACTCAACAAAGAAAAATCCAGCATTTAAAGATTTTTCCCTGAGAATGAGGTAAAAATAAGGTATGGGTGTTCAGAATAATATTTGACCAAATTTCTGTATTCGCAAGGCTTAAAGATGGTGTGTACTAACCTTATTGGATTCTCTCACATCAATGTTTACTTATGGACAAAATGTGTCTACTATTTTCAGCTACATAAATGCTGATAATCCAATAAAAATGCTGTACCTTTCAACAGGAATCATTTTATGAATTTCACCCACCAGACTTGTGGAGTGTTTAAAACACACTATACCAGATTTTTTTCCGTATAATTTAAATTTTAAAATATTATTTACATTTTTAAAAAAAAGGAAAAATTCCCCAAGATATAAAATTTCTTTCTCTATTGCGGAGTACAATTTAGAAAAAAATCTTTCAATCCAGATCGGCAATCCTTGGACACATTTCCTCCATATAGTTAACACTGAGGTGAGCGAATACATTAGGGTTAGCCCACAGCAACCTAAAGTGTGTCGATTTAATCTCACTGAAAACTGTAGCCATGAAAAAAAATGATGATGTAAGAAAAGGACAAACTCCAACGACTGAACTGCAGGTTCTGCAATTGAACTATTTTTATTTGTCCCAAATTAACAGTAAAACCCCAAAACCAACAGTTTTTACTTTAATCGCAATTTTACATCTGCGGATTTTTAGCATAGATATTACATAAAATCGCAAACAAAATTATACTCTTTTGTTGTATGCTGATATAAAATCTATAAGAATGATATCTGACTGCACTTGACTCCGATTAATTGTTGAATGTCTACATTATTAAAAGCAGATATCTGGCTGTTGATCTATGTTTTAATTTCAGCATTTACCGTAAAATGATATTGGGAAAAACTGGGCTTCTGATTTATTTATTGCCGCGTACAACTAACGATATCAAATAGAGTATTCAGAGAGTCAGTATACAATATAGAAAATCAAACAGTGCATGAAATACGTTCAATGCTTTTGATAACATTGCGATAGTTTTCTTTTAACTAAAGAGATATATCAGGGGAAAACATTACCCATATACTATTAAATTTCGAAATACTTTAATTAAGAACATATTTTTGTTGCACGTTAGTTATTTAGTTCTAAAATAGGGCCCAATTCCTTCCAAATTGCTTAGAAAAACATTAAATCTAAAAAAATACAATTACTTTTTTTATAAACCATATGTTTGTAGCGATCGCAAGTCTGCAGCCGATTCCCTCTGCAGACGACATTTAAAAATATTGTTATTTCACGTTTTGAAAAAGTTGTCTGGCAACTACGATGACTTGGTACGGAGAGTAGCATTAAAAGGAATTCGTCTGTATTGGTTTTTAAGTTTTTCGTTTTGTAATCATTGGTATCTACGTTATTACTTAATTTGTACGCGTCTTATTTTCAATGTTAAATTTATGTAGTAAACAGTTTGCATGCTTTTAAACTATTTTTCTTAAGATTTTTTTCTTTTTACCTACTGAAAATGCTTTCATGTAATGTATTATTTTGGCTCTATAAATACAACCATTCAGACAAAAAAAAATTAAGCTTTTCTAAACTACGCTAATATTAAGGAGTTGGTGTTTTTTTTTTCCTTTTCGAAAATATATTTTCTGAAAAGAGAAAATTTGTTGGATAGAGCATATAATTTCAATCATTCTTATTTTCTTTACCTCCCGACTGAGAAGCAAAACAAAATTCGGAAAGTGATAAAACCATGACGCGTCCATTCATCATACCGAGATCTGTTGATGAATGGATCAGAACATCGCTTAAGATTTTTTTTTCTTTTTATAAGGAGTATTTCACTGATAAATTCGGTGATTCTATCAAATTACTTTATGGAGCAAAGAAAGTTTCGTCAGTCATAATTTATAATGTCATACGGTAGTTTCCTCTTAACTATAAAAGAGCATGCGAAATGAGATAAAATAACAACTTGAGCAATTAGCTTATATTTTTTTTACATTATGTTTGAAAGGAAATATCAGTTGCGAGACTCTCACATGGTATGAAACAGGCTCAATCCGAATTCTGGATAATCCAGTACAGATGTGGTGGGTTTAAGTATGATCGACAGGATCATTTACACCTCAGTGGAACTTTTTAAAAGGGGACAATTCCGATAATAAATGGAATGGACACATCATTTGGGATAGTTAAACAAAAGACTGTTAGCGCAGGAAGGTAGGCGAGGTAAGAATGGGAGAACCTAGCTGATGCGGCCGACAAAAGACTGTGAATATTTAAGGGACTGCCGACAAAGGATTGAAAAGGTGACTCCCGGTAAGCGTGAAGAATACTACACGTGATGCGGTAGAACGTACGATAATTTTCTAAGGAAGGGGAAATATGAACGAGACAGCACGATGCGGAGAGCATTATAGACTGAGTGTTGATTAGGACATACTTAGATAGACGGGGAATCGAGGGACTGAGGTCTCAAATTCGGACTGTGTTATGCCTGCTCTCTGTCGAAAATATCCGACTGTGGTTCAATGGAACAAACTCATGTATATTATTGTTATTATAAATATGTCATATTAAACAAGATGTAAATACGAGTCGTTTCTACATTCATGATTGACTCTACGAGACACTTATACATCGGGTAACGACGATCTGGTTAACATCAGTATTGCAGTCAATTAAGGTATCCGACCTCTTTTAGATACCTTTTTTCTAAAAAACACATTAATTTTAAATCTAACTGCATGTTTGGAAAGTTTAACTTATCACTTACTTAAACGACACGTGAAAAAACAAATTTTTAAAAAAATTATTTTTCTGAAAACTTGATAAAAAATGAACAATTTGCTAAAATATTGCTTTTACGAAAAACAGCATATTTTCAAAAATATTGCTGATTTTTAACTAGGTTTTGTTTCTAATAACAGATATATATATATATATATATATATATATATATATATATATATATATATATATATATATATATATATATATATATATATAAAATATATATATATATATATATATATACATATATATATATATATATATATATATATATATATAATATATATATATATATATATATATATATATATATATATATATATATATATATATATATATATATATATATATATATATATATATATATATATATATATATATATATATATATATATATATATACGAAGCATGTTGCAAAGTAGTATATTTTATATATCTTTATAAATCCCAGATATATGGCATCACATGTCAGGTGCGGAGAGAAAAAAAGAGGAAAATGACACAAACTTTCTACAAAAAAATGATTATCACTCATCTTCCAATGCATATACTATTTAAAAACTTCCATTCACTCATCAAACCATTCCATTCACTCATCAAACTATAGAAAAGAAATGAGAAAAAATAGTAAAATGCTATTGATTAGTTTTTGAGTTATCATTGTTGTGATATGTCCCTTCTGTGAAAAATTCAATTTTCCAGTGAAGGAATTTAAAGTTTTCGTAATGATTTTTCTACATGTATGTCTTTTATGAGCCTAAAATTCTCCTCATTCAAAACGGACACCTTTCTTTTTATCATTTACATCACTTACTTTCTTTTGAATATTCCTTAATTTTTCATGCCACTTTTGTAGAAGTTATAGAATGGCACTAAGAATCTATGATTCACATCAAATCCAATCTTTGGATAACGTGATAAGGGGAAGTTTTGAAAATAGGAAAGTTTATCAGCCTGATAGTATTTTCATACCTCTAGTAACTGACTATGAGCTCTAGAGAAAAGTTTCGCTTGAATTTATTGAACATGAAATGTATACATGAGAACATTTTATACATGCTATCGAATTCTTTGTTTGTATTATAGTAGTTGTTGTTGTTCATAATGCTCCCTAGCCGGACGTTCCAGACCAGGTCCATATAGGTCTCGGACTCAGTAGTACAGCTCCGGTTTATAATAGCACCACAAGGCTCGGAATCGGACTTGGCTAGGTGCCACCACAATTTGGACCGAGCATCCCCATGGCCGACTTCTAGAGGGACGTACCTCTTCCCCCCACCACCACCAACACAGACTTCATAGAAGGATTTTCAGGTCTGCGGATTTAACTTATCCATATCCGGCTTAGACGCGACGGTATTTAACTGCACTTGTCCGGATACTATCCGAGCACCCTCAGTACCGAAAGCCGACACGCTACAAATAGACTACCTCGGGCCCTTGTATTGCATTTGTTTGTTCTAAACCTTAAAAACTAAATTTAAATAATTATAACGAGTCTGGTTTATTTTTCAATTTTAAAACAGATGACAATGTTTGATAAACCCCAAGATATCAAGACTTATAGGATCAATATTTTTCGTTACAATGAAGAAGGAGAGTTGTAAAATCTTTATTGCTGTCATTCCTCGGAGTGACATTTGGAGTCCACATAAAGGAGGCCTTATCAAACTATCAAAATACCTATATGAAATGAAAATATTTTAAGTCGCATATATTGGAAATTTCTAAAATTTTCCTTAGAAAGGTGTTATATCAGTCCCACATATATCAGTAAAAAAAATAGAATAGTTCAAAATATTCATTCAGCTTTTCAAATATTTAGGAGTCATTCGACATTTCGGATCGTCTAAACTTACGAATAGAATTTATGATACCTGATTTCATATCGTCTCTTATGCTAACAGAATTTTGGTGAAACTGCAAGTGAGAAAATTTTAAACTATTTTATGAAGTCGATTGTCAATCGATTATCTTTTTCTTTTGACATCCAGAATTTTATCATTTTGCTGAGTTATCTGACTTGCTACTGTATTCATTTCACTTGTGGTGATTTGATTTGATTGCAGCGGCATTTCGAGCTTCAATTCCGTCCCGAACTTAATTTATATATTTGTTGAATTATTCTGCCACCGAAATTTTTCCTAACCTTTCATTTTTTCATAGTTCCGGGCAGAATGAGATGACTCAACGATTTACATAAAGATCGAGCTAAGTGGACGGTAAAATTAATATCCGACTAATCAGGTTATTTGAGACCATTTCATGGCTGCTTCTGGCTGCGAGATGTTATTTTACGAGCATCTCAATTTGAAGTCGCTAAATTTTGCGAACGCTCACAGATGATTATTTTTATTTCAACATAGGCACCATAGTTGTATTGTGAGTTCAACATCTGCGTAACAATGCTAGGGGCTGTTTCATGAGAAAAGTAAAGGAGGCAGTTTTTGATCAGCCTTTGGCGAAGTTCTTGATGCTTCATAAAGGATCAAAATAAAATCACATATTAGAGTAGAGGTTCACAACCTATTTCTGGTCAGAGCCCACCTTTTCAAATAGTAATCCAATCACCGCCACCTTACGTAGGGTTGCCAGGAATTGAAAGCCTCCATTTTGGGAAGTGGAGGGAAGAAGAGAAAATTAAAATTGCCGTTATGTGTTCATTTCAATTTTTAGAAAAGTGTACCTTTAGGATGAAAAAAAAAGGTTCAATGTTGTTAAGGGGGTCGAGGACACAAAATTCTTCAAATTTTCGAATAAGAATTTATTACATTAAAAAATTTTGTGTTCTTTTTGTTAGCGAGTTACACTAAAGACTACTTGTGAAACGAATCATGTACTTGCCTTTCCGGGTATTGCGTCATTTGTTTTAGACCGGTTTGATCATAAAACCTGATAACCGGATCAAATCTTTAATCGAATTTCCACAGCTGTGAAGAAGCTACCGTAAATAATTTATTATTCAGTTTCCAGTAGTTGGTGCGTTTTAAACAAACAGGATCGTTGAATATCATTAGATGAGGCGTATATAAGGTTCACATACGATTCAGTAACTGAAAGAGGAGAAGGAGGAGCTTTTCTCGACTACCGTTGATTAGATAGATAATGAAACTGAGGACAATCTGAAGAAAGGTAATGTTGATTTATAGTTTAAGTTTAAGACGCAGTAAAGAAAATAGAATAAGGGGCTAACAGTCTTTGCCTATGCCTAACTTGAGGTAATTCCATCACAGTGTATAGACACTGTTGTTTGTATATATGAGACTTGTTTTTTTTTAATGAATTTAGAGAACGCTATTGATTGATATGGATATTGTATTGTTGAAGATTTTTAAACTAACTTTTAATATTTTAAACAAATAAATTTGAATTGTTATTGTTCAAAAAGTCTTGTCGTCTATGCTTTCATCAATAGTTTTAACGTATACCTATTGTAACAAACAACGTTTCTTCTGCGATTTTACTCTGCAATTTAATTATTAGGTTTTTTTGTTGACGTGCTCGTTTCACGTGCACGCTGACAATAAAAAAGGTTATGGGCCAGATGTTACTGAAGGTATATGACCATAAAAGCTAAATAGGCAATGACCAGATGTTATTGACGGTATATGCTCATAACAACTGAAAGGATTATTAGCAACAATGTTATTACAATATTTCGCCCATGAAAATAATATGTTTTTAAGTTTTGATACTATATCAGTGGCCCTGAAGATGGGGGGGCGTTGAATGGAATTGAAGTAAGTTTAATGTTGATGCATATTAACATAGACGACAAGTGAAGTTTATTTTGTATTTTGAAAGAATTTGAAGTTTTGAAAAGTGTGAATTTCGGGGATACAATTAAAATGCAGACCCAAATAGAGAAGCTGAACGCAACAAATTACGGGAATTGGGCTGAAGATATGAGGTACATTCTTATGGAGCGTGGATGTTGGGGCATAGTAGCAGGCACAGAGCTAGTACCAAAACTTAAAATTAAGAATGAAAAAACGGAAGTTGAAAGCACAGCGAGTAAAGATACCGATACTACAAAGAGTGTAACTACTCAGGTAGAGTATCCGGGTCCTGAAGTTACATATCGTGACGTTAGGGATTATAATCTCCGTGCAGGAACCGCAATTTCATTGATTTATTTAAATATTTCCCCTGAATTTCGGAAAATAGTGGAGGGAATAGAGAATGCCCGAGAAGCATGGCTCAAATTAAAATTATTTTTTGAACCCGACAATAGGTCGAGGCATATGCAACTGATTAATGAACTATTTTCTAGCAGAATTCAACCACATGAAAAAATTAGCCTGTTTGCAGCACGTTTAACGAGAATTGTTGAAAAATTACGAGGTATAAACCAACCAATTAATGAAATTTATGTTAGTTTTCAGTTATTACGCTACTTACCAGAAACTTATGATAGCATTTCACAATCCATATTACGATGGCCAGAAGAAAAATTTAAATTTAAGGACATACTCGTAGAACTGGTAGCTGAGGAAGATAGACTGACGGTACGAGAACAAGACCGTAACAAAATGCATGAAGTCAAAGCTTATTCTGCAGTCACACGCAAGAAAAATATGACATGTTTTAGGTGCAATCAGGTGGGACATATTAAAAGAGATTGTTTCAATGGAAATCCCGTTAACGAGTACCAACAGAGACAGCGTGTTCCACCAAGAAATACATCACCTTATCGGAAGAGTACGGCAGTTAGAAGTCATTCCCCTGCACGTGGAATAAGTCCTGTGCGTTATAAATCAAAACCAAATTCAGCAAATAAGGTGAGATTTCCTTCGATTAATCTTGTGCAAACTTATGTGAGTAATTTTGAAGAATCTTCGAATTTATGGACTTTCGACACTGCTGCTAGTCATCACTTTTGTAAAGTGAAGGAGTGGTTCCAGGATTTTGAGGAAATAAAGGACGATAAATTATCCGTAGCTATCGAAGGAGTGACATTCCCGATTACAGGAAGAGGGACAATTCAGCTACAGTTTGGCTCCAGAACATTCCATTTGTACAATGTCATGTATTCACCTAATCTTAAGTTGAATTTAATTTCAGGTTCTGTTTTAGACAGACAAGGTCTCAGGTTCGAAGGCGGTCAAGGTATGGTAAGAATTAAAAACCGGTATGATAAAACTGTTTTTTTTGCCAAATTAAAGAATGGTTTATATCAGGTTTGTCCTAAAAATCCCCGAGTTGCCAGAATAAGAGAGGATTGCAGTGCTTGTGTGGCCAGGAAAGTTGACGATGAACTGGTACATCGAAGGTTAGCACATATAAGTCCATATGTAGTCCGGGATACAATTAGGAAACATGCCATAAAGGGGTTGGAAAAATTTGAAGATCATAATTTTGACTGTGAAACCTGTACACTTAACAAGTTCAGACGGGTTAGTTTTAAATCTGTAAATTTTAGACGCTCTAAATATCCCAATGATTTGATCTATATGGATACTTGGGGTCCTTGCAGTACTATTGGTCGCAACGGTGAAAAATATTTTTTATCGATTATAGACGACCATTCACGTAAGTGCTCTGTTTACCCTATGTGTGAAAAATCTGAGGTTTTCCGGATTTTTAGAAATCATGTTGCTCGTGCAGAGAGGTTCCTAGGGCGGAAAATAAAAAGTATCCGTACCGATAACGGGACTGAGTTTGTAAACAATAATTTTACACAATTTTGCAATGATCATGGGGTAAAACATGAACTCACAAACACATATACACCAGAGCAGAACGGTACTGCAGAAAGGTTCAACCAGACAGTATCAAATGGGGCGAAGTGCTTGTTAGCAGACAGTGGGTTAGAGACAAAATTTTGGCCTGATGCAGTTTTGAGTTTCACCTATGTCTGGAACAGGGTTGTACATAAAGGTCTAAGTAAGACACCATTTGAGCTTTTTGGAGGGTATAAGCCATCGGTAAACCACTTGAAGCCGTTTGGGTCCATCGCGTATGTTGGTGTACCACGACAACACAGAGCGAAGTTAGACGCCAAGGCGAAGAAAGGGGTGATGATTGGATATGCCTTTAACACCAAGGGTTATCGGATATGGTTCCCAGACACCAATAATGTGGTGGAGACCATAAATGTCAGATTCTGTGAGGATTCACAAGGGATGGAAGGCGACAGTGGAGCAATGATGGGTCCCAGTGATAATCCTAACACCGAATCATACTCCAAACATGAGGGAGATGAAGACGTTTCTATTATCAATTTAGGTCAGAATCTACCCCGTGAGAGTGACGATTTGGAAAAAGATAGTCCTGAAGAAACCCAAATTGATAAGAGTCCCTTGCCAGCCCAAGATCTTAGAAGTAGCGATTGGAAAAGAAATCCATTTGGTCGATTGGAAAGAATCCATTCCGATTCCTCAGATAAAAATGGATATAAAGGGAAAATATCAGATAAACCAGCTACCGCATCCACAAGTTATGCTAGTTCCTGACTAGACGATATACAGATGCCTAATACTTACAAGCAAGCATTGAAATCACCACAGCATAAACAGTGGGTAGAGGCCATGGAAGAAGAGATGAAAGTCATGACAGAAAGACAGGTATGGCACCTAGTTGAGTTACCATCAGATACAGATATCATAGGATGCCGGTGGGTTTTTGCGTTGAAAAGAGACGAAAAGGGCGAGGTGGCCAGGTATAAGGCCAGACTGGTGGCACAGGGTTTTAAACAAATTAAAGGAGTTTCTTACGAAGAGACTTTTAGCCCAGTCATTAATTTCAGTCTAATTCGTTTTTTCTTCTCACTTTTAGTAGTTTTACAGGGTTGGACCCACAGACAGTGTGATGTCAAAGGAGCTTATCTGTATGCACCATTAAAAGATGATATTTACATGTCTCAGCCTCCCGGTTTTGTTGTAGAAGGTAAGGAAGATTTTGTATGCAAATTGGATAAAGCTATCTATGGATTGCATCAAAGTGGTAGAGAATGGTTCTTCGAGATTCATAAAGTATTGATAGAACTAGGTTTTAGCAAACTAAATTGGTGTAACTGTGCATATGATTTTAATTGTGTGTTGATTTTACTTTTATATGTTGATGACATGGTTTTGTTCGGTAAGGACGAGGAGATAATAGACAAAGCCATAGGATTGTTGAAGACACATTTTGATTTAAAAATTTTGGGAAAAACTAGAAAGCTGTTGGGAGTTGAGTTTGAAGAAAAGGGGGGAGAAGTTTTGTTGAGTCAGTCAATTTATATTGACGATATTCGTAAAAGGTTTACAAAATTCTTCGTACCGGTTTCCTCACTTCCAATCAGCAAGGGTACAGTATTCTCAAAGAAACAGTGTCCACAATCAGATGTTGAAATAGAAGAAATGAAACAATATCCCTATAGAAATTTACTAGGCTGTCTATCGTTCCTCGCTAGTAGAACCAGGCCCGACATAAGTTATGCCGTTAACATTTTTAGCCAATACCAAAGTAATCCTGGTAGAATTCACTGGGATGGTTTGATAAAACTTTTGGGCTATGTTATACACACACACAATTTTAAACTTAAACTTGCGTGCAATGAACCTAGTATAACGGTTTACACCGATGCAGATTTCGCAGCCAATAAGGATGACAGGACTTCTATGGGGGGACAGATAGTGTTTCTTGGAAAAGCTCCAGTCATGTGGAGGACTTTCAAGGAGAAGTGCGTGTCGTTGTCAACTATGGAAAGTGAATTCTACGCTATGACAGAGGCCACAAAGGAACTTATGTGGTTTGATAGAATTCTAGAAGAATGTTATGCCAGAAAGTTAGTTCTTGGAGGAAAGCTTAGGTCAATTCTATATGTTGATAATATGGCGTGTATAGATTTTGTTAAATCCCCAGTAGAGAACCATAGAAGTAAGCATATTGATGTCAAATTATTTTTTATTCGTGACCTAGTTTATCAGAACATATTTGACATAAATTATATAAAAAGTAAAGAAAATCTAGCAGATCCTTTTACCAAACCCCTGACCAAATTCGAACTGAGGCACCTATGTGATGAGATTTTTGCATGAACTTTTCTTGAATTTTTGCACGAATTTATCTTGAAGTGGTGTGTGCACTTAGTGTTTGAAATTGTGAATTTTTGCAATGTTTTTGTTTACTTGCTTTGGGTGGATGTTTTTTTCCCCACCTAATCAAGGAAAGTTTGTCTAATGAAAAATTTGTTTAAAGCTCAGTGTTTGTATGTGAGTTGTTTTTCTGATATTTATGCAGTGCGATATTATGGGATGTATTCTGTGTTTTTAGATATTTAAATATTTTACGATAACTTCTCAATGGAAAACCAATTTGTTTTATGTGTTTGAATGAATTTGTATGAGTGGGCGCCCACGTACATATGTATTGATATTTGAATATGATTGAATGTAGTCGTGTCCTAGTCATTGTATGTTTTAACTCTTTATTGTGGTTTGTTAGTTGTTATATTGGTTTTCAGCCAACAATAGTGTACAGAAGCAGAAATAACTTTTGTTTAGAACTTGCAGATTTGAACCTTCTCAGCAATTTGTTTTGTACCTGTGTATTCCTAAGTTAAGACTGTATTATTGTTGTTATATGTTGCTATCGCATTTTGTTAACAAGACTAATGTTGGTTTGAATTGTTTTATATGTATTCTAGTTCTGACAGAAAAAAAATCGAAATGTAAACTGTGATGGTTTTGAATTCTCATATTACTAGTTTATGTCGAAAAGACAAGTGGGGGGGCATTTGTTAGCGAGTTACACTAAAGACTACTTGTGAAACGAATCATGTACTTGCCTTTCCGGGTATTGCGTCATTTGTTTTAGACCGGTTTGATCATAAAACCTGATAACCGGATCAAATCTTTAATCGAATTTCCACAGCTGTGAAGAAGCTACCGTAAATAATTTATTATTCAGTTTCCAGTAGTTGGTGCGTTTTAAACAAACAGGATCGTTGAATATCATTAGATGAGGCGTATATAAGGTTCACATACGATTCAGTAACTGAAAGAGGAGAAGGAGGAGCTTTTCTCGACTACCGTTGATTAGATAGATAATGAAACTGAGGACAATCTGAAGAAAGGTAATGTTGATTTATAGTTTAAGTTTAAGACGCAGTAAAGAAAATAGAATAAGGGGCTAACAGTCTTTGCCTATGCCTAACTTGAGGTAATTCCATCACAGTGTATAGACACTGTTGTTTGTATATATGAGACTTGTTTTTTTTTAATGAATTTAGAGAACGCTATTGATTGATATGGATATTGTATTGTTGAAGATTTTTAAACCAACTTTTAATATTTTAAACAAATAAATTTGAATTGTTATTGTTCAAAAAGTCTTGTCGTCTATGCTTTCATCAATAGTTTTAACGTATACCTATTGTAACAAACGTTTCTTCTGCGATTTTACTCTGCAATTTAATTATTAGGTTTTTTGTTGACGTGCTCGTTTCACGTGCACGCTGACACTTTTCCACTTAAAAGGACGTTTAAATCATGTTTCTATTTTAATTCGAACATTAGATATTAATTTATTTTTTTGCAACATTCTAATAGCAACCAATTTTTGCTTAAACACGTAAAGGCTTTTTTTGCATGTTTTTTCACCCTTTCTCGTCTTTAAATTGTTATAAGTCAAGAACCGTTAAAAGAAGAATTGTTCAAACTAGGAACATATCTTTTTCAATTATTTTACTTTAATTTTCATTCAGCAAATTTGAAAAAATATTTGCTTTTGAAACTATGAATTTTTAAAAATAAACATAACTACATCTTTTTTTAAAATTTTTACTCTAAATATTTAAATTTTTTTAAAATTAATGTTTCATAAATTTCTGAATTAAAATTAAAACGTATAAACTAATATACTTATCAATTAAATGAAAACATTTTCAAGTTCGACAAATAATATTTCGAGTTGTAATGATTTTAAATTACCCCAATTTTTTAAAAAATTTAAAATTTTAATTTTTTTTAAACTTTATGAGAAGTTTTATGGTGTGATTTTGTTTACAAATTATATGATTAAATATCACCAAAAAAATTCAAAATTTTAACTCAATAAATAAAAAAATTTCAAATGTGTCCTGGATCCCCTTAAAAGTTTATAGGCTTTAATTTAATCAAAATCTCAATCAATCGTAAACCGGAATAATTATAGTGTCTCGGAATATGCTTTCGGGACACCGGGACAGGTTCTTAAAAACCGGAACAGTCCTGGAAAACCTGTACGTCTGGCAACTCTAGGTTTACGCTACGTAAATACCTTTTATTAATATAACACACAACAATCTTATGAAAAATTTAAAATGTATATTAATATTAAATAACAAAAAAAATAGCTACTTACCTATTTGGCCAAAATCATTTGTGAAAATAATAAAATACGCTACATAAGTTGTCCTTTTCTTGAGATTTCTGTATAAATAGACGCTGCACTGACCTTTAGTTTTACAATAATTTCTCTGGAGTACCGAACCAAACTGGTATTGTCTAAAAGATTTTCACTACATTTCTAGTAAGGTTCACTGCATTTCTAGTAAGGTTCACTACATTTCTAGTAAGGTGCTCTGTGTATGCAGTCACCTCGTTAGGACTTGCAAAATCCGAAAATACATGACTTGCTCAAACTTGTAAAATGTCATTTTTAACGTACAGGCTAGTATAAGCATGTTTAGCCAAGAAGTAGGTATATGTTGGTTCAAACATGTGTTAAATTTGATTAATAAGACTTTTTAGCATGTTCTTACGAGTATAGCCTAAGTGGGGAGGTGGCTGGTCCTCAACGCTCTTCTATTATGTCTTGGACCAGCAATGGATCGTCTCAGAGCCCACCAGGGGACGGTACCACCCCCGTTGAGAACACCGGGTTTACAGCTTTTACTGTATATTTATTTTGTCATGCTATCATGCTCAACTAATTGTTAAATATGGATTAAATAGTACCAATGTCGTAAAATAATATAGACGTTTGAATAGCATCAGTTTTCAATTATTTTCAAAATTATTTTCTATTTTTTGAACATTCAAAGACCTTTTATTGAAAAATAGAGATAAGTTGAGTTTCCATGAGACAAAATTCCATTTTGTAAATTCATCTATTGATAAAAGGGGCAGTAAAATTGCGGCGTAGTATAGGCGAATGTTTGACGAGAAGTACCTCCGCATTGGGAAAAAAAATTCATCTATTGAACAAAACTTCCCGCATAACCTTCACTTTTAGCGTCATTTAAAAACAAATTAATTCCCCCGCCAATACGAAAAAAATAATTTCTATACAATAAAGTAGCGTTTGTTATAAGCATTCCAGATAACCCTACGAGAATTACAGCTTATTTTTGTTAATAAAAAGCATTTTATGAGAAGTCTGTTCAGAACAGAATTACGCGTTCATTTAAAGTTTAAGAACGTACATAGAATACAAAACATGTGATTTTTTACAATTTCTTGAAATTTTGGAAAATACTTTTATTTTTGCAAGTCTCTGTTTCCTTTAAGTGATTCGTTTCTACGCTATTTTGCTACTCACGCATCTTTAAGAAATGCATATAATTCAGTTTATTTGATAACGTTTTGTGCCTAATATTTGTTAAAAAACTCAATTTTGTCTATTTAGTTTTAATCCCATGTTTCTGAATGCGAAAGAAATATCTAGCACACTTGATGTGATTAAACTATAAAGAGTAATTTCGTTTTTTTACAACACTTTGCAATTTATTAGATTACGTTTTTATAATTTAATATCTAAGTACTGATTATTTTTCTTTAAAACACAACCGTTAATCGAAAACAATAGAACTCCGTTAAATCGAGACTTAACTGTTAATAAAATTACTTTTCCAGTGAAATACTTAGTTTACATTACTGTCTGTCTTACTGAATAGTGGAGGAACACTTTTCTTCGTTCACGATTCTCTTTGGTTTAGTGTAAAATGTTCATAAACAAAAACAGTTTCTTAATGTGATACACCTGGCATAATGATTCATTTTCAGAATAAATCTCATAATTAGCTTATGGATTTTATTTTTCGAGAAAATACTTCCCCTCATATAACCTAAAGTCATTTTAATATCAGGAGATAAAGGATATTTTTTAAAAAATCGGTCAAGTATTTCCGGTCTCGTCTCGCCACTTGACTCTGTTCAAAATTACGGGACCGGTTCATAGGGGCGAAGCTGGTCCTCCTATATTGTCCCCCCATAATAAAGAGGCCAGCAATTCCGCGGTGATAACAGGCGAATGTCTAAGGTCAAGGCCTCCGCATTGGAGAAAGAAAGCAATCCGTTTCGTATTTGTTCTCTAAATAAAAATGCCAAAATACTTTTTAATCTGAGTACATATAGGAAATTTAGCATCATTTATTCTCTCATTTATTTAATGCGTTTTTTAATATCAGTTTGGGTTGAAAGGGAGTGTAAAGTATATTTTGACTATGAGACTCTTACAGAGTCAACCATATTTCAACAAATATTCGTAGCTGTTGACTCAATTCACTTAAATTGCTTATTGGTAAAGTCTGCGGTCTGACATGTCCCACACCTTTCAACTAAACATTCGCGGTCAAAAGTATTCGAATATATGAGGTCATGGAAGAGTGTAACTGATGGACGACAGTCTTCAGGAAGATACGTCATGTAATTTATTCCATGTCATGTGATTTGTTTTAAAAATAGCACCTGGTAGTCGCGGCAGTAAGTACACAGCGATAGATTTCATCAACGTTTCACGAAGAATTCAGACTGAAATTCAGACATACCTGAACGAATTACATTTCTAAAGTGATAGCTTTCCATCCATAATTCTTGGAGAGTTCTTATTGGGGGCACTCTACGACAAATGCTGGTTTACCGTCTAGACAACAGTCTAACTGTCTAGACACCCTCTAGGTTAACAGTCTAGACACCATGCTTGATCTCTATAGTCAAGAAGTCAATGATTGCCTTTTTTAAGGACCGCAAATTCAAGAGAACCTGCTGCTGCAAATCCCTTACCAAGTTTCGCCAAATGATTCTTAAGGTGGCGGACACAACGGGCCGTTAGGTAACCATTAGCAAATATGATGGCTCTTTTGATGCTGCTTGCTCCATAAAATGAATCCCTCGCAATTTCATATCCCTGGATACTTGAGACTTTTACTAACAAGTGTGATTTGCTGGTATGTTCAGTAGGTATTCGACTCAGAGAGCGGCCAATAATTCTGGAAGACCATTCAGGCCCTCTGTGTCCAATGACCCGATCTGTGCTAGAGTCTGTCAAGACATTCTCTCCGTGCTTGATAAAAATGACTTCGTTCAACTTGTTCCAATTTAGAAGAAGCGCTACATATTTTGGGCACTGGTGCGTTTTATGCGCATTTCAGGTTCTTGTTGTCGTTGTTGTTCCTAATACCCCCTGGCCGGAAACTCCAGACCAGGTCCATATAGGCATCGGGCTGAGTAGTGTGGCTCCAGTTTATAATAGTACCACAAGGGTCGGAATCCGACTGGGCTTGGTGCTACTACAATTTTGATCGAGCACTCCCAGAGGCGACATCTGGGGGATCGTATCTTACCCACCCACTGACGTCATAGAAGGACTTTCCGGTTTACGGATTTAACGTGTCCATATCCGGCCTAGACACGATGGTAATTAACGGTGCCTGTCGCGATTCGATCTGAGCACCTTCAGTACCTATAGCCTACGCGCTACCGATAGGCTAGCTACCCCGTACCCTGGGTTTTAGGCAATTGTGGTTATTCTTTGGATCTGAATTTCTAGACATTTTCTCGTAGTGATGCAAAGTATCTGTTGAACGATCTCTTTTATAATATTTATGCCAGTTTCAAAACAATGATATTCAAATGAAAGTTTCAAAATTTGAATACTAATTAATGCATTATTGTCTGTATTATTATCTTCTTTAAGGAAAGCATTACGCGCTACTTTCCCCAATAGCTTATTATTTTATGATGGTGCTTCAGTTTTTGTTGCTACAGAGTATATTATTTATAATTAGTTATTCTTGAGATAGTTATCCTTTTCAAATTAACATTTTCCTTACGGGGTGGGATAGCATGTATCCCAAGAATACGGGCCCAAGAGTGAATATATATATATGCGTGTGTGTGTGTGTGTGTATAACCACCTTAATGGCCGATCTAAGGAGAGATTCGGAAAAATGAGTCCCATAAGCTAAAGGTTAAGATTCAAATTTTGTAAATCAGTTTCAACAAAACGATATTTTAACAAATGTTTCTAAATTTGAAACACTAGTTACATATATAAATCACGATATTCTTTAAAATTACTTATTTCATTCAAATAACTTTCTTATACTTCAGAAAGCAACAAAAGGAATTAAATAGGTTAATGAATGGCAACCATAAGAAGGCTGATTCTTTCATAACTACAGGCAAATAAATAGTTCAAAAATATTATTTCTCCTTGTGTCTACAAAAAAAATCACGAATACAATGAAATACACGTCCAGTTAACTTCATAAATAGCTCTTATCGGAAATAAATAGAGAAAGAATTCCTACGTTTTCTCCCAATTGCTACGCTTGCTGGAACAGTATCGTAAACTAATAAAGATGGTTTTTTACGCGTTTCCTGTCCAACTTAATATGTATCTACGTTTTTGTGTTATTTCTCGAGCTTCACTTTGTCTTCATTTAGAATATTTCGGGAAGAGAGACTGACTTGGTTCTCCTTTACTTACGGTAGTGCTTATTGGTAAATGAATCGAAAACTTCCAGGAACCGAATATTTTGTATATAATTTATTAATACTATTTATATACATAGGTGTGTATGTGTGTTTATATACCTTAATTCCTTGCCTGCAAAAGGTGGTTAAGCGTGAAAAAAGTTTTTAATTATTTGATGGCAATTTTACGCCTCTGCGCATTATCCGCTACTTTTTATCCGAGACATATGTCAAGTTTTTAGCTCTGAAAGCGACCTTCAAAAATATTTTCCTTTTTTTATAACAGATGGCGCCAAAGTGTCAGAAAACTGGCATTTGATGACCGAATGAAGGATCGGGGGTTATCTATAAATATTTGCTGAGATGTTGCCTATTAATCTCGTTAGCCGTGATCAAAATCGCGTCTGAATTTTCGGCCAGTAATTTGCAAAATGGTATGAAGAAAGGACAATGTGGAGGAATTACTTTGATCGTCGATCCCGTGCCACTTGCACTTGAATACTATTAGACCGTACAGCTATTGGAAAAATAGTTAAAAGTTATGTTACAACTGGAAATTATAAAAGCGACCATTGTATTTTGCATTTAGTTGCAAGCTTTGTTGTGAATGAAAGTTAAAACTCCTTCGATACTTCACCAAACGGTGCAAGTAGTACGAGGTGTATTGCAAGAAAGCAGATAAGCAGAGATACAGAACTTTTCGAGTAACCGGTGAAAACTACGATTGCATATTTTAGCGGAGGAAATTACAGTAAGTGTTCATACATAAATTTAGCCATATATATAAAATTATCCTAGTCTTAAAATGATTTGGCTAACAATTTTGCGACTTTATGGGGATGCAAAAGCAAACCTCATTCAGACGAGAGCATGAGTGAAAATTTTAGTTATGACCTTCTTCCAGACTAGAGATATGACATACGACGTTGAAAAATAAAGAAACAAAGTGTACAGTTGAATCTTATATTTCTAAATAATATTCAGATTGCAGATCTATCAACACTTGCGGATTTCTTAAGGCATTAAATTAACTATGATCGAGCCTCATCAGAAGACTGAATAACTGGTGAGCCTTTGACTGTTAGCAACCCATCCTCCAGCAGCCGATTTTAGTCTAACATCTCAAACCTTCAAGTCTGGTGGGGTTGTTCCCTGTGTACTTTAATAGCTGTGTACTTTATGTATACTTTATTTTCCTGTGTACTTTAGTGAGTATTTTTGGAATCAGTCTTTTTCTCTCCATTTCAATAGTTTGTAATAACTCCCATTAAAATATTCAATAAATATCCTAGAATATTCTCGTAGCTTTGCATCAGAGGATTTTGCTCAACTGGAAATTATCATAAGTGTTCATGAAGGGATTAGAACGCAAAAATAATTTTAAAAATCTCTCAAAAAAATTATAAAAAACTTGTACATTTAAAAATTTCTTTTTATGAGTACATTATATCATAATACGTGAGTCCGGCGTGTAAGCGCCGATTTCACGGTGTCTTCTAAATGCATTGAAAACAAGAGTCATAAAAAGGACTTGACAACACATTAACAATATCCAGTGGAATTCAAACTTTGTAAGAAACGTACGATAAAAGTTCACACCAGTGCAAAGGAACAAGATGATTCCTCCCCCACTTGACAAACAAGACATTTGCCTGAATCCACGAGATGAAAATGGTAGACCTTGGTAACTATGTGGCCGATTCTAGCTGTGGCCGTAAAAGTAGCAACCTCTCTACAAAGCTTTTTGAAGAAAGTATGGTCGCTTGGTTGTTTAAGAGAGAGAAAGAGGTCACGACCATTTCCAGTGTTTATCCGAGACGAACATCAAAGATCTCTAGCTTTTGTCTAGACTTTGCATTCTTTCTTTCTTTTCAAAAAATTAAAATAAAAAATTTAAAGCATGTTTATATTTTGATAAATTTTCTTCGTCATTAACTGTATTTGCCGACTTTTTCCGTGGGAAAGGTTTCAATATAATTTGTCAACGGCACTGAGAAAATAAAATTTTATTAGAAAAATTATAATAAATTTAAGACACTAAAAAGCTTTTTTAAATATGTTTCTTAGAAAATATTTTCTGACCTTTTAATCCTTATCATGAATCTGAAAGATAGCTTAGTGAAACTAGAACAAAGGAGCGCTGAACTAAATTTCAAAGAAATAGTATCGCTCAAGGAATTTCTAATGTATCTTTTTAAAGATGGCAAACTGTGAAAAATTCCGAGATAAATATGTTTAATGTACGGTTGTACAGAAAGGGCACGTAAAGACACTACAACATAGAAAATGTACCTAACAATCATTATAGAAACATGATGTTTTTGTTATTTGTTTCTAGAATCTCTGCATTACATTTTGAGCAAATACGATAAAAATGTTCTTTTTCTAGAGAAATTTCTGTCTAGGACCTCTTTCCCCCGTTCCAAGTTATCATATTGATAATTATATCCTTTCTTCTAATTGGCTATCTTTCAAGCGTTTCAAAACAAGGCCTCGGCACATGAAGGAACACGCTTATAGGAGAAAACTGCTTGGCAAACATTTGAACTCAGCGTAAAGTACTAGTAATTTGAGGTCGTTACGTTTGCTTCAAAGAGGCTAATTTTCAATGTCACAGTACTTTAGTCAGTACGATTTAGTTGTGATTACTATTTCATAGAATGTAAAGTACGGCGACCTACGAAAACTAGCATAGTTTATAATGGGCTACTGATTTCAGTTAACGAAATGTTGTTCTGTTGGTTGGATGGTTGGATTTAAAAGTACGGCATCAGTTTTTCTCTGCACAAGAACAAAACGGATCAATACTGACAGTTTGAAACCAATCCTAGATGATTACAAACAGTATCCGTGACGATTGCGGGAGTCGAACTCTCCGACTCTGATACCGCAAACCAGAGTTCTAACCATTCAACCACTATCCAGCGGACGAATTGAAGGTGCTGAGAGAGCAGTGATCATTTCAGCGTGCCTTATCTAGAATTTCTAGTTTAACAATTACATTAATTAAATAGAGGGTAAATCAGAGCACTTTACATTTGTTTAGAATTGAGAATTGCATTAAAGTATTGAAAAACCTAATTTTTTTCGCAGTGTTATAAAAGCCATTTGACTGTCCGATCCCATAGTACAAAACTCGCCCCCCCCCCTATTTAACGTGTGTATCCGTCTATTTGGTTTATTCAATAACTTGCTATGTTTACAGGATTTGTATGAGCAATAGCATTCAAATTCTGTTACTTCACAATTCGTTTATTGTATACGAACTTCCAAATTTTTCACCCTATATAAATAAATAACATTTTTTTTTTCAACTGCTAACTAAAACGTGCTGAAAGAAAACGTCCTGAAAGAAACTGTACCCCATATTTCAATTCTGCGTAAGATTCGAATCTGCAATACGTCTAAGGGGCACTTTTCGAAGAAAAAACCCCTAAAAGTTGACTCTAAAAGCATGTTGCCAGACAGTTGAGTCCCTCAGGCAATATATGTCAGCGAACAGAAGAATGCTGGAGAGAAAGATCTCAAAGAACGTGGAAAAGAACTGTTTAATAACGTGTCCCCGATCTGAGAGAAAGAATATTTTTCTGCTTTTTTTTGTAAGAACACTGTTATGCAGCTGCTTAGCTTTAAAAAATTTTGCAACACGCATACCTGTACTTCGTGCAAAGTGCTTCCAAACCAGGGGAAAATCGTATATAAACTCTCAGATTAAGCAAAAACTTTAAATGCTAGTGTATAAAAGAGATGTATATGCATGGGGAAATTTCAAAACAAATTTTTAATAATAAATCCATTTGGTTTTAAATGATTGAGATAGTCCAACAAGGAAGGAACTGACCAATAAAATAAGTATTATCTCTCCCACATACATACAACAGCCGTGGAGCAGTTCTTTTCCCGTTTGTGGTCGCTTCATAGAGAATAGACTGTAAACAAAAACACAAGGCTGTATTAGTAATGATAATAATTTAACTTTTTGACATGATATATTAGCAATTTCAAAAACTACATATAAAAACGTTTTAAGCTTTCCTACCTATTTCTCACGTTATTTGCTAATAACAAACCAAACGTTTTATGTGTTATTATATTATATCTAATATATAAAAATGAATGTTTGTATCTCTGTAATTGTATAGAAATCCACAGTTTAGTAGCAACGATCGTGAAATTTTACATACAGGCGTCTTTAAAAACAGCCGAGGGTCTGAAGAACTTCAAAAATCGAAATTAATTACCGTTGATTTTTAATTAATAAAAAACTAACAATTTTGAAACTAAATGTAAGCTGTTACACTTTGTGGAATCACCCCTCTGAATATGGCGTCCACGTTAGGGTTAGCTGGCGAACAGCGAGCGAAAAGATAAAAATAAATAAAATCAAAAAGTTTCAAGTTATATATTAAACCAGAATAATAAATGAAAATAATACTCTTTCAAGTCAGATTTTATACTCTAAAATAAATCGGATCCAACGGCATATTGACACTATCACACGCGATGGAAAATTCGAATCAACCACGCTAAGTGTCACGAGATCTTTTTTAATCGCTACTGCAACCCCCCTCGCCTATGTCTTTGTGTCTATTGAAGAGTTAAAGACTAAGCTTCTATCCTGCTAACTTATTTCTGACTTAAAACTCCTCTCACTCCATAAATACATGTATATTCACCAACCCATAGCAACTTTCCAGAAATCTTAGTCGAATATTTTCCTATTTACTCAATAAAGCAGTATGTCATTCTGGCGCATTCAGTAAAGGCGTTCATTTAATACGCTACACGTCGCGGGTTCGAATACAGATCGTACAAATTTTGCTAAACCTGTATTTTCAGCTTTTTTATGGAGGCTTTTTTATTTCAGCTTTTATTTTATTATTTTTTAAATTATTATTATTATTATTTTTATTTATTATTTTTTTTTAATTATTTTTATTTTATTTTAATATTTTTAAAAATTATTATTTTTATTTTATTTTATATTTCATACTATTAATGTGTATAACATTTCGTATACTTTTTCTCTATGTTATTTATACTGTATTTAGTTTTTTAATGGATTTTGGTAGGCTTATTATAAATTTATATATTTTATGTTTTACTTTTCAGGATTTTTTGTCCAATGATAAAGGCTAAATCTTTTCTATGTTATTTATACTGTATTTAGTTTTAAAATTGATTTTGGTTAACAAACATTCGACAATTTGACATTTTTACTTTTCAGCTTTACTTTTCAAAATTCTTTACTTTCCTAAAGACAATTTGACATTTTTCCTTTTCAGCTTTTAGTGGTTTATTATAAATGTATATATTTTATGCTTTACTTTTCAGGGTTTTTTTGCTCCAATGACGAAACGCTAAATCTAGCTGAATTCTGAAGAAATTATTGTAAATTTATGGTTTTTTTATGTTGGGTTTTCTTTTTATTCATGCGTATAACATGTCACATGCTTTTTATTCTATGTTATTTATACTGTGTTTAATTTATAAATTGATTTTGGTTAACAAACATTCTTAAAATCCCGAGCAACGCCGGATAAATTATCACCTGTGTAAGTTGATAATTTATAAATTTTAAAACTGTTACCACATGTATATTTACAGATCCACAAGAACTTTCCAATATTTTTAATTAATAAATAACTTTTGAAAGATGCGACTCTCGATTCATAGGCGTTCACTAGATGGCGCCACTATTTTAAACTTTTAGTATTCCAACCATAAGGCAAAAAAATATTTTTTTTTTTAAATCGTAAGGGATATTTTTATAGACAAAATAATGTAGAAGAAAATATTGAAATTAAAACTAATAGGACATACTAAGGAATATAGTACAGTTTGAAGAACATATCTTTTACTGTATTTTAATATTTTTTGGATAATGTCCAATCGTTTGCCGCATTAGCAAGAAAAAAAATTTTTTTTTTGTCTATTTCGTTGTTACGTGACGATAAATTTATTTAAAGTACCAGATAAAGAAATCACATGATCAGCGTTTAATAAATTAAATTGTAAAAATTAATCTTTAAAAATTCACCAAAAATTAGAAAATGGAGGTAAAGATTCGAAAAGAATTTCATTTTAAAGGAATTTTTATGATCTTTTTCGTGATATAAATTTTACAACCCTCAAATTATTATTTTAAATGGAAACTTGAAAAAAGTTACAAAAACAGATTAAAAATTTAATTTAAAAATATCTAAGAAAATTTTTTCAAAAATCTTTCTTAGTGCACCCCTATATTATAAGAAGAATCGCCATGCAAAATTTCAGTCCTTTAGGTTCAGCGGTTTGGTCTGTACTTTGTATGTCAGTCAGTCAATCAGTCATTTAGTCAGTTACGGAACTGTTTTATATATATAGATTTTTATTACTATCTTTATATCGTAACGTTAACTTCATGCGCACACATTATTTACCTATGCTTTTCTTTATTGTCTTTATAATAAGCGTAATTTTCATATGATTTTAAACAACAATCGTTTTTAACTGGCATTCAATTGGCTGTTAAAACTTTATATTTACACCCTATTTAAAAGAAGTAGGGTGTAAATTGTAGGGTGGAAAGTTGGTAAAATCAAAATTTTGTGCAATGTATTTAATTTCTCGATTAAAAGTAGTTTTTTTTTCTAAAAATTAATTTATTTCGCTTGAAAAGCTAAATATTTTATGCACGCGATTTATATTATTATTACTATCTTTATATCGTAACGTTAACTTCATGCGCGAGCATTATTTTCTTATGCATTTTTTATTATTATCTTTATAATAGCTTTATTTTCATATGGTTTTAAACAACTATCGTTTTTATTCATATTATGTTGGTTTTTTATTAATTAAAAATTAAGGGTAATTAATTTCGATTCCGGAAGTTCTTATCTTTATTTTCATATGCTTTTTCATTTACGAATTATTCAAATGTTGGTTAAAAAACTTTTGCGTAATTTATACATTTGTGTGTGTTTAATTATTGAAATTAATAAATTTATATTTCTGGAGAGGATGTTTCAGTTTTTAGTGGTACTATGATGAAAGGCTAAATATACCAAAATTCTGAGGAGTTTATTATGGAGAGAAAAGGAATTTAATATGTAGAGGATGTTTATAGGAGTTAAATGTGGAGAGGAGTTGAATGGTTTGCAGCCCTCAATCAAACACTTCATTTTTTAAGAGGCAACGCTGCAGTCATATCATTGTTCTATTGGAAATTTCTTCTGAACCTGTAATTGCAGCTTCATTTTTTTACCCCAATGATGAAAGGCTAACAATAATATTCTAGCTGAATTCTGAGGAGTTTATTATAAATTTATATATTTATAGATTTCACAAGGTTTTTTTACTGTTATTTATACTGTGCTTAGTTTTAAATTAATTTTGGTTAACAAACATTAGAGAATTTGACATTTTTACTTTTCAGATTTTAGTATTACAATGATGAAACGCTGAAATTATGAGACGTGTATAACATTTCACATATATTTTTTATGTTATTTATACTGTGTTAATTTTTAAATTGATTTTGGTTCACAACAAACATTCTTAAAATCCCGGGCATCGCCGGGTACTCCAGCTAGTTATATATATATATATATAATATAATATATATAATATGTGTGTGTGTGCATATATATATATATATATGCATATATGTATATATATATATGTATATATGTATATATATATATATGTATATAAATATATATTAAATTGGTTAAAAGATATAATATTTTAAACTATTAAAAATAGAAGTTTAACATTAGTAACTGGATAGCAAGGCGTAGAACACACTTTCCTATGTAAGAGAAATAGTTTAAATGTTATAATTAAACGGTAAGATTATAGTTGTTTGATTTTTTATATTGTTTTGATTTTCCTCCTTGTTTAAGTTCTCTATTTCATACTTATATATACATACATACTTACATATATATTCATAGACGAAGCCTGAAATCTAGTGCAAAAACTGCGAACAAATAAAACTTGTAAAAAACTGACGTAATTACTGAAACACTGGGACAAATATGCGTTGCATGCACCTCTAAACCATTAAAATTAATGATCCAAGAATGAACAACTTAAAAGGAGGCACGCAGTACCAACAACTTAAAAGTTTTAAAGACGATATTTTTATATGTTACTAAATATATCTTATCATAAACTTAACTGAACTTTGTCTCAAGGAAAATATCCAAAACTGAGACTGCTATAAAAAAAGCAATTTGTCACATGGACCCTAGTAAAATAAAATGATGATACACAGTAACAAACTTTCACAATCTGACGAAGTAAGTACACTTTAAAAAAATAGTTTTCCAGCATTCAATTAATGGTGAAATTTTTAAAATGTTGTACGCTTAAAATAAATGACAAATCTAAAATAAGGAATTAATATATGTTGCGTACATTTAATAAACCTGAAGAGAAACTTTCTCTCATAAATTAATTGAATCTTTTGTCTAACAATAATATTAATATATATATATATATATATATATATATATATATATATATATATATATATATATATATATATATATATATATATATATATATATATATATATATATATATATATATATATATATATTATTAAGAACATTTTTAGGCATAACATTTTTAGGCATTAGCACCCTTTACACGTACGCTCTTTCCCGCGTGAAACCACAATCCTGCGCGATTGAGTGCACGTGTGAAGGTGTCGGAGAGGAAGGGAAAGCTGCTTTGGAGCGTACTGCAAGTTTTCCCGCGGGCAATCCCGTAAGCTCCAAGCACTCGCGAAAGAGCGTACGTGTAAAGGGCGCTATTCATACAACATCAAGGAAGGAATATATAATTGTTGTTGTTGCGTTTGCCCCTTGGTCGAAAGTCTTACAAACAAGACCCATATAGGTTTGCGGGCCGAGGGGTGCGTCCCCGGATTATAACGGCACCACAAGGGTCGGAGTCCGACTTAGCCAGGTGATACCTCAATTTTGACCGAGAACCTCCAAGGGGTGACGTCTAAAAGGATCGTACGTTCTCCCACTCTCTCTGACCTCAGAGAAGGACTTTCTGATATACGGATTTAACGTGTCCATATCCGGCCTAGACACGAAGATATTTAACGGTTTTTAGGATTCGATCTGAGCACCATCAGTACTGAAAGTCGACACGCTACCACTAGGCTACCTTCGGCCCGAATATATAATTAATCAGATTATGAACATAAAAATTATCTGCTGTAATATACCCAATATATTCATGGTTCTGTCTATCAACATACTACCTTAATTTACTAGAAGAAATATTGCAGTTAACCCCCTCACTTTTCTTCCGATTTTCTTATTCCTATTAATCTTATATTCCCGAATCCATTCACAAAGTGCAGATGGTAAGAATTTTATTTGAATCACGTTTTTGTAAACTTTGCGCCTTTTACTTATAGCATGTAACTTAAGCCGAGCCCCGCACAGGCAAAGAGAAGTAAATATTAGCTTGTTTACCCTCTCAAGGTTTGCTCATGTCGCAGCCAGTCCTTTAAGTCCGGCGTACGTGACATTTGAAACGAGAACGGTTTCTAGTTTAATTGGAAAATAAATTCAAATCTCTATCGACGAGCTTTGATTTTATGAGCAAATAGGCCTTGAATTGAAAAGGTAAAAAAAAAACTTTAGAAGAGATCAAATTTTAGGGTCAATATAACATCGTTGTTCATCACTTTGAACATTTGTTAGTAATGGGATTTCCCCGTGCATAAAATTCCCAGAGGCATTCTCTGAGCCCATCCTAATATGTATGCAATAACTTCAACTTTGTATAGAAAATAATAGAAACTACAAATAACAATAAGTTTCAAATTGACAACTAATACAGTTCTTCGTCGAGCCGCACAGCAGTATCTCTGAATGTCGCTATAGACAAATCGAATCAAACCGAATTAGATACAGTTGTACAACCCGGAGCCCTTAACACCCATCTTTTAGAGAATTTTGCAAAGATGTGGATGCAGATCATGAAATTCTGCTGTTTTACACATCTATACGCTGGTTATCTAATGGAAACGTTCTGAACCGTGTTTATGAGACGTCAGACGAAATCAAGTTGTTCTTGGAAGCTCAAGAAAAATACGAGCTTTTGTCTCACTTCAGTGATGAACTGTAGAAAAAAGACTTGCTTATTTAGATATTTTGTTCCAAAATATCTAAATAAGCAAGAATAATTTTAACCTGCAGCTTCAAGGAAAAGACACACACATATTCAACTCCACGACAGTCTGGCTTTTGTCGCGAAATTGCAGAACTAGCGACGAAAGGTAAACCAAGGAAACATTGCCATGTTTGAAAAATTGTCCAGTGTTGTTGAGGAATCTGAAGAACTCGATGGGTATCTAAAGCCGGTTATAACAAGGCACCTTCAATCTCTGGAAAAAAAGTTCAATGGTATTTCCCTGAGCTCAAAGAAGTAGAAGCTGCACTTACACGAAACCCAGTCTCTACTTCTCTAGACGTAATTAGTATTCCCGATGAAATACAAGATGCATTTGTGGATCTTCGGAATGATTCATCGGAATGTGATTTGTGTATAGAAAAATCGCTCATTCAGTAAATGATATGCAACGAATTAAACTTGCTTTTCGAATTTTGGTGCCATTGGCCACAACGTATCTATGTGAGAGTGGTTTTTCAGCTCTTGTCCACATCAAAATGAAGTTACGAAATCGACTGAGTGTCGAAGATGATATGGGGCTTTATCAAACACCCAACCACTAATTAAAAACATGGGTAGGAATTTGCAAGTATAGCCATCCCATTAAAATGATTTCACTTACTTCAATTTTGTAAAATTAAATATTTGGTTCCAGTTAATTTTTGAAAATTCATTTTAGTGTTTTTTTAATATCTTAAAAGACCTTATTTATAAAAATATAAAGGTTATGAAGGGGGGAGGAGTCGCGACTCAAAAATGGTTGGAAAACACTGTTCTAAAGTATTTATCAAGTATGTAATGAGGCATTAATAAATCACTCAAATGAAACAGAATCCCGCATAAACCAGGCTCTCCTGTAATTAAAGCAAACCAACGCATTTAAATAAAATTTATAAACAGACAAAATGTTCAGTAGGCTTATAAACTAATTCATTGCGATAAATTTTTCTCCAATCCTAAGCAATAAATAGTCCACTGGAAAACAAATAAAAATTTGTACACTCTAAAAACTTTCGGTGTTCCATGCATTAAATATTTATTTCTGCTACCTTTTAATGACTATACCTGAGCTTAATTTAATTTATTGCGGAACAAAAAAAAGTTTGCTCTATCTCGAAACGGACACAAAAGAATCAATAAGCTTTTAACAAAGTATTTCCTATCACGTACCATATCAAAAAATGAAAAATTGAGTTTTCCGGAAGGAAGATTTGTATAGGCCTCGAAAATCTGATTATTGTTAATTACTTGAGCCCCATAAGAAGCCATTAATTTCGTACTCCGGGCCTTATTCAACGTAAACAAAGTACATAAGCCACCAAAATTGTTTTAAACGAAATTTCTAGCAATACGTAATGGCGGTAATTACACCGATTTATCATATTGTTAATCAAAAACTAGATTAAAGAATTTATGAGTGTATTCACTTTTAGCGTATTTATGTGCTATTAATAAACTCTAAGTAATTAGAGAGATATACCCATGTAAAAAAAATGAGTGTAGGGTGTAGATAATTTTCATTTTTATCGTAATAAAGAATAAGGAAAATATGCTGCGGTCGGATTTTACACACCAAGATATCTGCATCGAAGCTAATGAAAATTTCTAAATTACTTGTTTTATTTTTTAGTATTGCTAAATTAATTTCAGATATTATGCAATCTTCTAACTTCGTTATATTTTGAAGCTTTTGTACGCATGCATGAAAAGGGAGCTTTATTACGAAACCATTATAATAAATATATATGCCTTTTCACCCTATTTCTATAGCTGTAATATTCAGATTTCCAACATGCTTATTATATGGGTGGGGACAAATAATGTGAGGCTGTGATTTTAGACGTCATGAAAGGCTGTAATTATTAAATAGAGAAAAGACTTTATTCGGGGGAGATATAAATTTTGTTTAGCTGAAATCTGAAAAATTAATTTAATGTTTCTTGGTTTGACTGATGCAGCATATAAAGTACTGATACATGGATTCAAAAGTTTGACCATTAAAAATATTGTTATTACTAGGTTAACTTTTGGGTGATTTTGTTTCTCTTTTTTTGAATAGCAATAAAATATTGCTTGTTTTGAAGTTCTTGTTCAATTAGAAGCACGTATTTTTTAAGGATCTTTCAGATTTGCAATTCAAAACCTTTTGCTTTTTTGTGAGTTTCATCTTCGAGTTTGATCCTTCAAGGACTTTCCTTCCTTTTTCTCAATGTGGCAGGCACTTGTCATCTGACGGTAGGTACTTCTTCTCCTTTGAGGACTTGAGAACGTTCAGTTTTACTTCTCCATTCCTCTGATAGACGAAACCCCTTTAATGACCCGACATATTCCGACATCCATGAAGTTCTTGTGGAAAATTCTATTGTCTCCACTGTTTATATCAAAGAGTTTAATGATCTCCGCCTTTGTTAAAGTGCATAAAGACATCCGTGAACTGAAGAAAGACTATTGAGAATCAGTTCGAATTTAGCTGCCATTTTTTAATTTTAATAATGGATTCTAAGATGCTGTGTGTTCCTACTTCCAGGGGAAAAGGGTTATTTTCCAGCTTGCATCAAAGTAAACTGGCAGTGGATCCTTTCATAAATTTCTACACATAAACGACAATGAAAAGAGTGTTTAATTTGCATTTAAAATTACAACAGCTTGGCTGGGAGCAAGTACTATGTCTGTTTGGACCCACCCATAGAGAGGGCGCTTTGCGCGCGAGAGAAGAAACTTTGAAACGTCCTAGAGTTTGGCACTCGGACATTCGACTCTCACCTGATAATGAGCAACTCGCTGCTCTTGAATATAGTTTTATTTGTAAATAGTTGTAAATAAATAAGTACATTTTTAAGCTCTCCCACCTCGGATTCTTCATTTAAGTTTGAACTGTTTACTTGAATTTTACTCGATGACTTCTTGACTTTGGTGGATTAAGGAGGAACTCGATCCGCCTTCATTGATGCACAAACCCCGGGATAAGCAAACTTTTAGACGATTAAGGTGAGAGATATTAAAATATTCTTTGATGATTTATTAAAGTTTCTAATATACTCGAAATGGCTGAAAAGTTAGATATACACTGAAGTGCCACTGAATTAGGGATACCTACCTAGTAACGGGTTGGGCCTCCTCTGGCCTTGATAACGGCTGCCACACGACGAGGCAAAGATTCAACAAGTTTCTGGAAACGTTCCACGGGAATGGCTTGCCAAATATTGGCTAAAGCTGTCCATAATTCAGTAAGGTTCTTTGGTGCTATGTGATGGCCTTTCACGCCTTGTTCCAAAACATCCCAAAGATGCTCAATAGGATTTAAGTCTGGGCTTCTAGGTGGCCAATTCATGACAGAGAAGTCAGAGGAATGCTCATCCAACCAGCCAGTAGCCAACCGGGAGAGGTACAGTTGTCTTGCTGGAAAACTCCATTACCGTGCGGATAACAGAACAGCATAAACGGATGGAGGTGATCACCCAGCAACTCTACGTACCGAATTGCATTGAGGGAGGTTGGTACACGCACCAAAGATCCCAAATTGTGCCACGAAAAAACACCCCAGACCATGATTGAGCCACCATGCACTTGTACAGTTCCAGCCAGGCATGCAGGATCCATGGCTTCATGAGCCTGACGCAATATTCTCAGCCTCCCGTCGGCGTTAAGTAGTCGGAATCGAGACTCATCACTCCATGCTACTCGTTTCCAGTCCTCTACACTCCAGTCTCTGTGCTCTCTTGCCCAGGCAAGACGTGCAGCCCGATGGCGAGTATAGAGCAATGGTACTCTCGTAGGTCGAAGGCTCCCGAAATACATACGGTGAAGCGAGCGTTGCACAGTCCGTTTACTGACTGTACGACTGGCATCGTCATTAAACTGGGTGGTAATTTGAGCTAATGTTTGGCTTCACTGGCTACGTACAATACGCCTTAGCCGTCTCTCACCACGCACTGTCAAGGCTAATTGTCCTTTTCAGTTTGCCCGATCGTTAGTTTTTTTCCACCATCCATGTATTCTTGGTATACTTTTGACACTGTCGACCTTGAAAATCCTAGCTGTCTGACGATTTCGGAAATTGAATGGCCCATCCGTCGTGCACCTTTGATTTGTCCGCGATCGAAGGCGTGTAAATCAGGCAGTTTACCCATACTGGCAATTCCAACAACTAATTCAGAACAACCACAGTACGCGCTATATATGCAGTTACCACAGCGCCCTCACTTGCGCATACATGATGCGCAGCGCTACACAATTTGCATAGCCTTTGCTATCCCTAATTCAGTGGCACTTCAGTGTAATTAAGAAAAAGTGTTTCGTTTTGAGGAACTTACCAACTAGACTGTTAAATTCTATTCCTGCTAAATTAGCAGAAGATATTGATAAAACTGATATCTAAACTTTATATGATGAATTAGACGAAAAATCAAAAGAATTGAAGAGTATTGATAGAGAAATTGAACAATATTGGACTGTTAAAGAAATCGAAACAGAAATACTTTCTTGTGATGAATATAACATTAAAATTATTGCTTTTAAAAGAAAGCTAAAAAACAAATTAAGTGAATTATCGAATAAAGAAATTTCTTCGAATGAAGTTAATACGTCTGGTATAAACAATAATAGCGATCCGACCAATAGCAATGTATTGGTAAATTCTCAGAGTTTTGATTCAAATGTCGTTAAGTTGCCTAAGCTTACTATAGACAAATTTTTCGGTGGCTCAAACCATTGGCTAGAAATTTGGCAACAATTCGAAAGTGCAATCCACAACAACACGAAATTATCGAAAATAGACAAGTTTAATTATCTAAAAACGTTTCTCGGTGGAACTGCCTTAAAAAGCGTTAGCAGATTTTCTTTAACATATGAAAATTATGATTCTGCAGTAAAATTACTAGAATCAAGATTTGGAAGAAGAGACGTCGTCATTAATTCATTAATCATTAAATTGCTAAATTTAGAACCCTTGCGAAATTTCTCTAACATAAAAGAATTCCGAAAATTTTACGATGAGCTTGAAATCCAAATAAGAAGTTTGGAGTCGTTGGGAGTTGCTTCAGGCTCTTACGGTCATTTATTGTATCCGATTTTATTAAAACTTCTCCCTACTGATATAGCGCTAGACTTTAGCAGACAACGCAAAAATCGGGAAGAATTTGATATATCTGAACTTATCCAGTTTTTGAAAACAGAAGTGCAATTCAGGGAAACCGTGATGCTAATGAACTCGAACTGTAATATGAATCCTGAACCTGTATATAAAAATAGTAGCATAAATCCAAACAGAAACTTTCGTACTAAAAAGATATTTAAATCTGCACACGTATTAAACACCATGACCAAACCTTGCTGAATTTTTTGTTGGTCAAACGAACATAAATCCCATTTTTGTGAAGTCGTTCTTGATATACAAAAACGACAAATTCTAAAGAAACGAGGTTTCTGCTATAGATGCTACTTGAAATCACATCTTATTTCCGATTGTAAAGCGAAAATACCTCCACGTGCTATTTGTAATAGTTTTCAGCACAGTAATGTTTTGTAACGCCAGAACTAGAAACGAAATTTGAGATGCAAAAACCCCCGAAGTACCCAAATGCGTGAACACTCAAATTGTAAGTTCGATATCTCAGTGCAATTCGGTTGAAATTAATCAAAGTATTATTTTAAAAACTTGTTGTGCTATTGCAGAATCTGATATAAAATCTAAACGGGTTAGAATTCTTCTTGACTCGGGTAGCAAAAAAAGTTTCATTTCTAAATCGCTAGCACGGGAATTGAAACTTCTCCTTATTCGTAAAGAAAAATTGAGTTTATATTATTTTGGTGCGAAAAAGCCAGCGCAGCAAATATTTGAAGTATATCATGTGAAACTCACAAGCCGCTTTGACCCTGAACTCTCCATGAAAGCGGAAGTAATTGCAACAGATCTCATAACTCAAGCGAGTGTTAAATCTATCTCTACTCAGCAATTAATTGAACTGGGAATAAACAAACAGTTGCTGATTTCAGATTTCGTAGACGAAAACAAATTGCCTATGGCACCTATTTGTATTTTATTAGGGGCGGACGTTTACTACAAAGTGCATACTAAGCCGATAAACATTCAAAAAATAAATAACGATCTATACGCAGTGTCAACAATATTCGTTTATGCGTTAATGGGTAAATTAAATTGCTCAGCTGGGAAAGACACCGAACTGCATTCCTTTTTCGCGTCCGTACAAAAAGAAAATTTTGACATAAGTTCCTTTTGGAAGCTAGACGCGCTAGGAATTATTGAAGATCAAAATGAATGTTTTTCTCAAAGAAACTTAAACGCTTTGCAATATTTTAATGATAACTTAAAATTTGTTGATGGTAGATATGAAACTAAACTTTTGTTTGAAGACGATAAATCACAACTAAACAGTAATTTCGCTACAGCTAAAAGACGTTTTGATATTTTAAAGGATAAATTAAGTAAGGATAAGGAGATTTGTCAGGAATACCAGAGTATTATTAAACAACAAGAAGAAAATAGGATAGTTGAAGGAGATAAAAACGAAAATTTCGATTCCGGATATTTCATGCCGCATACAGCCATTATCCGACCAGATAAAATTACTACGTGCATGAGAATAGTCTTTGATGCTTCGTCCAAAGGGAAAAATGCAAAATCACTAAATGAATTGTTATTGCCTGGCCCCAATTTAAATCCTAAATTATTAGACGTAATCTTAACATTTCGAAAATATGAAATTGCATTTTCAGTCGATATTGAAAAGGCCTTCTTAATGATTAGCATTGCTGAGGAAGATCGTAAATTCTTAAAATTTCTTTGGTTCCGAAATAATGATCCTAATTCATTCAAAATTATGCACATGAACCGCTTACCATTCGGGGTCAATTCTTCTCCCTTCATATTAGCTGCTACTATAAAATTTCACATTAAAAAATATTCAGAAAGCATTTCACCCTGCATGCTATTAGATGTTAAACTCATCTTTATACGTCGACGACTTGCATCGTAGAGCGAGTTCGGATACGGAAGCGTTTAATTTGTCCACGGAAGCTTCAGAAATCTTGATGCAGGTATGAATTTAAGAAAATTCAAAACTAATTCCCCTGGCCTAAGAACGTTATAGAAGGAGAAAGGGATAATTACTGTAGAAAATTCGGAAAACCCATCTGTGATATGGAGTGTGATATGAGTTGTTCGCAAGCCCGTTGGAGATCTGCATGAACTCAAAGAACGACAGTAAGCACTGTGTTCAGCTCTCAAGGCGCCCTGGTCACAGGTGATTTGGCAACGGCTGTACTATCGTTGTCGCTCTGGTCAATGGGTGAAAGGCGAGCGAGTAGGAGAGCCTTCGCTGCGGACGAAAATACGAGGCTCTGCGCAGCGCATTTTGACCCGTCGAGGTCAGAGGCGAAAAACTTCACTTCTACCCTAAGCCGCCGTCTGAGAAGGTGACCAGCCCAGCTCTTCGGAGTTCTCGCTCAAGACCGCCATAGTGCCATGTGGAGAAATGGTACTGACGCTACAAGTTTATATAATCGTTCATCAGCTTATCCTTTGTGGTGGTGTTCTTTTGGGAATGAAGTCCCAGGTTTTTCTCATTTTCTATCCTTTCAGCTAGATGGTGGTCAACCTTGGTTATTGATGGTATCTGGGTTTATATCGTTCACGCGTTAATTTTGTACTACCACTTTTGGTTCCCTTTTTATTCACCGGCCTAGCTTCCCCTATACCATACTATCTAAAATCTTAGGCATCATTTGGAACAATAATCACGATACACTATCCTTAGTCTTGAAACCAGCTTCAGAAATGTCAAATTCCTGCATTACAAAACGTCACGTTTTGCAAACTGTTGCAAAGATTTACGATCCTGTTGGTTACATCTCGCCCTTCGTAATGCGAGTTAAATGCTTATTGCAAGAAATGTGGCAGCAAGCCATTGAATGGGACGAACAATTACCACAAAATTTATCGGAAAGATTTCTAAAATGGTTTCAAGAGATTAATGAATTAGAAAATTTGAATATTTCTAGAAGGTATTTTGAACATAAATTTAATGTTGACAAAATTGAGCTCTTAGTATTTTCCGACGCTAGCCTAAAGGGATATGGAGCTGTAGCCTATTTTCGAGACCCTGCGAGCCGCTCCACTTCATTCGTCATGGCCAAGAGTAGAGTGGCACCCCTCAAGAAAATCACGTTGCCACGATTGGAACTATTATGTGCAGTTGTTGCTGCGAGAATAGCCCGTTACCTGAAAGCTTTATTTCGAATCCCTAATAATAACATCAAGTGTTTTAGCGATTCGCAAATAGTCCTACATTGGATAAAGGGATCTGCCGATGTTTGGAAGCCATTCGTTGCGAATCGAGTGCGGGAAATTCAAGACATTATCGAACCTTTCGCTTGGAAACATTGTAAAGGATCCGAGAATCCTGCAGATGTTCTGTCTCGAGGATGTTCTGCTCATGAACTAAAAGGAAATATGTTATGGTGGAATGGCCCTAACTTGGCAACCGAAAAAATGCCACCCGAACAAGAAACTCTTCTTTTGGAGGAGGAAACTATTCCAGAAAGAAGAAAGGCTGTGATATGTACTGTCACAGATGACCATCATGAACCAGAAATATTATCTAAATTTTCATCATGGATTAAACTAAATCTTGTTTTAGCTTGGATTCTCCGATTTGTGCAAAACTGTAAATTCCCATCAGTAAAAACAACAGGTTTCTTGACAAGTAAGGAGTTAAATGATACAGCCGATGTCATGGTGAAAATTGTGCAAAAGTTAAAGTTTAAGGATGAAATTCGGAATTTGAAAAGAGACAAGATATTAAGTCCCAACAGCAAAATAGCTAACTTAAATCCATTTCTTGATGATAAATATTTATTGCGGGTTGGGGGAAGACTCAGGAATGCTAATATTTCAGACGATGAAAAACATCAAATTATACTTCCCAAAAAACATTATGTGACAGAATTAATCATTAAACATTACCACGAAAATTATTTGCACAGTGGAATCCAGCTGACTATTTCTTCGATAAGACAAAAATTTTGGATTGTTAACATCCGCGAAGTTGTTAGAAGAATTGTTTGGAAATGCATGAAGTGTTTCAGAAACAGGGCAAATTTAGCGACGCGAATCATGGGAGATTTACCTCCTGCTCGAGTGAAGCCCAACAAGATATTTTCACACGTGGGACTGGACTTCGCCGGTCCATTCATGATCAAGACTCGTAAGGGACGAGGTATTAAACCTTATAAAATTTATGTTTGCCTTTACATATGCATGTCCACAAAGGCTGTTCACTTGGAAGTAGTCAACGATTTATCTTCAGAAGCCTTCTTAGCCTCGCTGAAAAGATTTATAGCTCGTCTTGGCAAACCTCTGGAACTATTTTCTGACAGATGAACAAATTTTGTAGGAGCTGATAAGGAATTATAAAGAATGCTATCACAAGTTTTGACTGATGAAAGGTTTCATGCCTACATTGCAGAAGAGAATATTAAATGGAACTTTAATCCACCCTCTGCACCTCACTTCGGAGGTCTGTGGGAGGCCGCGATTAAACAAATGAAAAACCATCTGAAAAGAACTGTTGGATCACAAATTCTTACCTTTGAAGAATTCTTCACTTTGATAACGCAAATTGAAGCATGCTTAAACTCAAGACCTCTAGTTCCTGTATCAAATGACCCTCTAGATTTAACGGCATTAACTCCTGGACATTTCATTATCGGGACTTTGATGAACTCAATTCCTGAACCAGACTTGACACAAAATTAACTCCACTCGGACGATGGAAGCTCACCCAACAAATTTTCCAAAGTTTTTGGAAAAGGTGGTCATCGGACTATCTCATTCAGTTACAGCA
Organism: Dolomedes plantarius; assembly: GCA_907164885.2. Lineage (NCBI taxonomy): Eukaryota > Metazoa > Arthropoda > Arachnida > Araneae > Dolomedidae > Dolomedes > Dolomedes plantarius. Next base: position 141,682,739 of record OU015498.1, read on the forward strand.
GCGCACAAAGTGGTCCACTAAGAAAGCAAATTTAGCTGTTGGAGATCTTGTGCTGATCAAAGGTGATAATCTACCACCATTGAAATGGCCTCTTGCAAGGACTCTCGAACTGTATCCTGGTAAAGACGGTAATGTACGAGTAGTACGATTGAAAACTGCTAATGGAGAACTAAATATACCTATTCATAAACTCTCCATATTACCTTTTTCTTATCAATAACATGATTATTCGTTTTTCATATTTAATCTTTATTTGGAATTTAAGTTTGTTTAATATGCATATACATCAGTTTATTTCTTTTATTTACTTAGTAATTAGTGATAATACATTGTTTAATATTTTGTATATTGTTCCAGTTCTTATTATACATATTTCTAATTTTTCAAGCATACTAATGTTATATTTCATTGTAGTGATTCCATGGTAGTACTAGATTTATGAACCACTCTTCATCGCGGGGGTGGAATGTTTGGACCCACCCATATAGAGGGCGCTTTGCGCGCGAGAGAAGAAACTTTGTAACGTCTTAGAGTTTGGTGTAATAGGATTGTTTGTTGGTGGGGTAATGAATCGGTCTTGGGACCAAATATAATAGACCTTTCAACTATTATTAATTAAATGTCATGTAATTAAACATCCTAAAGTCTTCACATTGCGTTGTGTTTCACAAATTATTACAGACTATCTGATTGTAGATAATAAATGACACGTTTATTAATTAACAACATCTAAAATGATCTACATACACACAGAAAATATTACACTTAATCCTTTCACTTATCATCACATATATTCACACTTATTATTTTCAATATTGACTACACTCATGAATTACGTTAAGTTACCTATCCACATTACTCCTACTTCTTAAATATCTCTCACAATTATATTATTAACTTATTCGGCATGAATGAGAAAATCCGAGGGCACATCATTATCACAAGGTATCAAATAAAAGAGCACAGACATACATCCACTGATGCACGATATTGCTGTCTTTCACAGGAGCTGGGTTATCGGAGAATTGGGGTCTCCTTAAATGAACTAGGACGGGGTTCATCAAATGCGCTCGCTCCGTCGAAAATCTTTCATTCACACCTGTTTCTTTGTCGAGGCTCGGTCAATAACTGGTCAGGTAGGCTTGTCACTCCGCTGGGCTCATTCATCGTTTCCATACTCGGCTGGGCGCTTTCGGCATCACTTATTTTCTGTTATGGGCTTTCGACATAAAACATCACGTCAGATCTTGGCTATTAGCAGGAACTCCTTTGGCTTAGGCTCTCCGCATCATAGTCTTCTGATCTGGTTCTTAACACTCCTTCGTATCTGGTCCTTTACAAAAACTCCCTCTCATCTACTCTTTAGCAAAACTCCTTCTGAATATCTATCAGCTCTCGGCATAAAACTCCTTCGTTAATATGTCTTCCACCTTCTCATTGCCCCTCCTTTCTTTTTCCACGCCTGCCTTTTTCATTGGCTTTCCATAATCTTGGGGGGACCTATATCTCTCCGCCCATTCGTACATTCTCCTCCCCTTACATAATATCATATTCCCATGGCTCTTTTCATCACGTGTTCCCAGCACTTCATCTGTCTCCGTTTACCTTGTTTTCGGCTAACTCATATCTTCTCCCCGCCTTTCATGTTCAACTGTTCTCATTTTTAACGATTTATTTTCTACCTGCCTTCCCATATGCGCTTTCCTGTCTGTGTATCATATCTTTTCACTTCTTAATTACCTCTCCATCTGGACTTCCTTTGTCGGCGTTTTTCTCTTCATCTCCTGGTTCCTCTTTTTACGTCTTCTTTCTTTTGAACCTCTCAAGTCCACCGCCTATTCATCTCTTGTCTCCATCAATCCTTATTTGTAACTTCACCGTACGCTTGTCCCCTTAACTCTGTTTGTCCGCACATGTCTCTTTCTACCTCATTATTTGCAATGTTACGCGTATTTCCCCGTAACATTTGGCACTCGGACATTCGACTCTCACCTGATAATGAGCAATTTGCTGCTCTTGAATTTAGCTTTATTTGTAAATAGTTGTAAATAAATAAGTACATTTTAAGCTCTCCCACCTCAGATTCTTCATTTAAGTTTGAACTGTTTACTTGAATCTTACTCGACGACTTCTCGACTTTGGTGGATTAAGGAGGAACTCGATCCGCCCTCAATGTCATTACTCAAAGATATAGCATACACAAAATTGAATTACAGTACTTGTAAAAGGACACTCACTGAAGGTACTCAACTTTCACTGAATACATAGATTCAAATACGCAGGCAGAAGAAACACACAGCTTATTAATAACCACATATTTATTTTTTATTGCAGATATTAAGAAGCTGTGTATTTCTACTATGTGTTTTACGCAAGTTTCTTGTAAGTTACCAAATATACAGGTCTCACAAAATTAACCTGTAACTTGAACAGAGACTTACATCCTTGGTTATTCTTTTCCACAAACAGATTTAATCTGAAATTTTCCTTTACTTTTACTTACGACAACTATTAATTTTACAGCCTTGCGTGAAAAATAAAATCGCAACTTTATTCAGTCATTTAGAAGACAAGAGACTTTCAACCTCGCTTTTTCAAATTTGTAATATTTCACTCTATATACTAAATGAGAATAATTAATATTTTTTACCATATTGAAGACACACAGAATCCACAAATAAGTATTTTGAGGATTAATAAGACCTGTTTTTCAAAAAAAATCTTCAAATTTGCTAGATTTTTCAAAATGCTCTATGCGCATTCATTTTCTTCTGATTTCTTCCGTATTTCTCAGGATTGTTAATTTAAGTGTTTGTGACAGAAGTGTGCATCATTCTTTGAAACCACAAATAGTCTTCAAATTTGTAGACCATGAAATAACGTAAAAACATGCAAAAACAAAAAAATAACAGATTTTTTTAAAATATTTTTTTTCTTTTGATTCATACAAAAAAATTCAGTACATAATTATGTTTATATGCATATGTAAACCTATATTAAAAATTTTAAGCTATTTAATTGATATGGAATGCCATTTAGCATTTTGAACAATTCCAGTATTTTTGAAACAAAAATTGAAAAAAAGACATTATTCTACCAAAAAATCCTTATTTTGAATTCTAATGGTCTTCAATGTAGTAAAATCAATATTAATTATTCTCATTCTGTATATAGAGTTAAAAAATTAAAATTAAAAAATTGGAGGTTAAAGGTCTCTTCATTCTTTAAGACACATTTCACTAGGCTTTAGACCATAAAACTTGTGTCAAAGACTTGGAAGTTGGTGTGCGTGTGTGAATAGTCATAAACATATACCTGTTATTTTCAGACTTCAGATCAAAACAGTAGTAAGCAAAATGACGCAGCAGCATTAGTTTCCGGAAGCGAGTGGATAGTTAATACACTGCTGGCCACCCAAATTGCAACACCAAGAAAGACAAGAGATATCACAACAAAATTTATTTTGTAGATAACATGTTGACCAAGTATCAAATGATTAAATTTATAGACTTCTGTGAAGTGTGGTTCCTACCAAAATCAGTAGCCAGAGTAGCCGCCATTGTTGGAGATCACCGCTGCCACACGCCTCGGCATTGATTTAAAGAGACTTTGGATGAGTTCTTGGGGTACAGCAGACCAATCAGCTTCCACACGTTACCAAAGTTGATCTGCTGTGGCAGCTGGGAATGGAATCTGGGTCAATCGTAGAGCAACCATGGACCACATGTTTTCTATCGGCGAAAGATCCGGAGAGCGAGGCGGCCAGGGAAGCAATTCAATCTGGCGATTGACGAAGAACCGTTGGACAATGCGTGCCACGTGTGGTCGCGCATTATCCTGTTGAAATATGGCTGTGGGCAAGCCTTGAAGGTAAGGAAGGACAACTGGCTCCAACACCTCGGAGATGTAGCGCTGGCTGTTTAAAGTACCGGCAATGCGTACTAGAGGTGTGCGAGAGTGATATCCAATACAGCCCCATACCATAATACCCGGTGCAGGACCAGTGTGGCGGTGCATAACGCAGCTGTTCAGCATCCTCTCTTCACGGTGTCTCCAGACTCGAATGCGACCATCGTGGTGTTGCAGACAGAAGCGTGACTCGTCAGTCAAGACAATTTCATTCCATTCTGCCGTCCACATCCTTCTGTCATCGCAACATTGGCGGCGGAGACGTCTGTGGTTCTGCTTCAAGGGTAGACAAAGCAATGGACGTCTTGCGGACAGACCACTCTGCTGTAAACGGCGACGAATGGTACGCGCAGACACCGGATGATGCGTTACAGACTGCATGTGCTGTGCTATGGTTCGTGATGTGACTGAGCGATCCGTCACTGCCATGCGCACAATTTGCCTGTCATCACGTGAAGTGGTGTGCTGAGGTGTATGCGATCGAACACGCCGGTCCGTCGTACCCTCCTGCATCCAACGATCACATATCCGCATTACAGTTGTTTGGTTTCGTCCAACACGACTACCGATTTCCCTGAAAGATAATCCACAATCTCGGTAGGCCACTATCCTTCCTCTGTCGAACTCGGATACTTGATCAAAAGATGATCGCTGTTCTCGACGAGGCATAATTGATCGTTTTTTTGAAAAAACCACAAGAAAACACAATTGCCGAACTTGAAATCGTCGAAATCTCCAAGCCTTAAATAGCGCTTTGAAGTGGCGCCACAGGCGTGCGTGATGTGCGTCTGCGCTGAAATTCTAATCATTTGCATATCTCACCTCCGCTAATGCATGTTGTAAATTTCATGTTATTTGCATGTTTCCTTCAGGGTGTTGCATTTACAGTGGCCAGCAGTGTATAATGTCTGCCGGCATCATTACTCATTCTATCGGACTGGATGAAATAATCTCCATCTGAACAGTATAATCAACTTATAGAGATCAAAGGGATATCTGTCTCAATTTACCAGACAGAAAATCGTGTTTTTTTTTTTTAGCTTCTGTTGGTTTGATGCAGGTGTATCATTTAAAATGTTAAGTAGTAATACGTGCTATTTTAAGTTAGTTTCCTTAAAACTCTAAATTTTTGCATGAAAACTTAAACAAATTCAAATAAAATCATGCAATAAAACCTACTATATTCCAGCTCAATGACTTTGAATTCATGTTAAAAACACTTTTTGAAAGTTAAAATTTAAAGAGAAAAATATTTGCATAAAAACATATAGAAAAAAACCTAGAAACAGATAACATGTCTTTAAACAGCGAAAAATTAAAGCTTTTAGTCATCAAAAGTAGTATCGATTTTTTTACTGCTCCTACAAACAGATAAAATACTTGGAAACTACAAAATCAGCGTATTCTTTACGAACTGCATAAAAAACGAGCAAGGTCAATTTCCCTGGAAGCTATTTCAAACTCCAGTGATGATCTCGATTGTTTTCAGAGCCCTTTGATCCCTTATGCCTGCTAACCTTCTTTTCTGCATAATGAAACCTTAGTTGCTGCTATCTTTTATCCACCCACATAATGTGCGCTTAAAATAGCTAGGTGGTAAGAATAAAAAAAGAGGAGCATTTACCACTCTTTGCAGACTAAACTCTTTAAAGAAACTCATAATTAGTATCCCCTGTATTCCTCTTTAATTCATGTACGGCATTTAAAGCTGTTCGTTTCCTTTTATGCAATGAAGTTACTTCTTCTCGGTTTATACATGGCTATAAGATGAGCATGGTTAGTTTTTATGAAACTTATTTTCCAGATGTTTGGTTTGAAGGAAAAACAAATCCTCCTCCTTCTCACAAATTGCTCGAAATCATTTATGTTAAATTTAATGTATCTAATTTATTCTAAATCTAACGCAGAAAGTAAAATCCTCCAGCGTATATCAGCTAATAACCTTAACAGAGTGACAAGCACTGGATATAAATTTTATATCTTAGTTCAGTTTATAACTTAGTTATTTAGAAGCAAACTTCGCAAAGCTATCTGATGCGATTCATTTTAGCATTTTTAACGAAAATGAGTTTTGCTGAGCAAAGAATCATCTTACTGTAAGTTCTCTAGTTTTTAATGTTAATACAGATTCTGAAGCAAAAGCATTTCTAATCAAAAGTCATAAAATATTTATAACATGGCTGGTGAATTTTAATAACTTTAACTAGACGTAAACGGAGATTGATTTTTGCCAGAGGAAATCATTGTCTGATAAAATTCTAAGTTTAGAGCGCCACCTGTAGAGGATGCCCGAGAGATAGTTCGTCATATTCACTTAACACGTGAAGCAAATCTTTCACGCATGCACTAAAGGCTGCTATCTACTAAGAAAAAAAAAATCGTATTTCCCTTTTCCTCTTCTTGCAGACTCTTGTGGTGGGAGTCCAGTTGACAGTTCGAGAATTCCACCCCCCTTAGGATTAACATTTTGAGGGATTGTAATGACTCTCTCTCTATAGGGGGGTTAAGCGCTGCCCCCAAATTTTTTATTTAAAATATATTTTTGTCAACTATTTACAGGTCATAAATGCTGATAATCAAATAAAATTGGTATTGTCAAATAGCCTGAATTTTTCTGCAAAGCGTTACAGGATTCATTTTATAAATTTCGTCCACCGAAGGAATTTATGAGCGTTTAAAACACACTATACCAGATTTTCCCCCGAATAATTTAAATTTTAAAATATTAATGGCATTTATTTAAAAAAAGAAAAATGTACACAAATGTAAAATTTCTTTCTCTATGACGGAGTACAATTTTTAAAAAAAAAATCTTTGAATCCAAGTCGGCAATCCGTGGACAAATTTTCTCCATAGGTTAACATTGAGGTGAGCGAATCCAATGGGGTTAGTACATAGCAGCCTTATGAAATATTATTCGTATAATTTATCATTTTTCTTTCAACACTTTCCAGTTGTTCCTCTTCAGAACCATCTACTGAACAAAAGAAGTGGAATCCTGTTATGCTTTCGAGAACTGAAGTAGCGACCGGACAACTTGAAAACATTCAGGGAGTGATTACAAACGAAGAGAGTTTGCCCAGAGAAGAAGGAGAGACTTTCAGCGTCCAAAGAAGTGAGTCTGACGCCGGAATAAAGTCAAATATCTACAAAAACGTGGACCTATGAGGAAAACTAAGCTTTGGAACAAGCCAGGTAAGTGACACACGTTGATAAGGTAGTTGTCGATGTAGTGAGTTAAGAATAAATTACTTATTTATTGATAATCTCGTTTAGTGATATGATCTCTTGATAGGAATCATGCGTATTTACAAGCAGTAAGTTAATAAATCATTGTTCGTAACTTTGAGTTAATAGCTTTAACTCTTACAGCAGAACTATTGGAAATCACTGAACAATTGCTATGCCACAGAATTAAAAATTTAAATCAGGGGTGATGCACGTAAAATGTACGTGTTATTTTTTAAATAATCGTACTCTTTCTTCTTTCTAAGTTAAACTCTTCATAAGGATAGTTCAAGATGATCATCGGTCAGGAAAATGTAATTTTGGCACATAATCCGTAGATCATAAGTTAAAAATGGAGGAAATCACACAGGGAAAGAGTTTTACTCGTGAAATATTCGTTGCTTAACCAGTAATGATTTCCAGCCCTTCTGTAATTACCCCTGAAGAGCATAATCGCACGTAAAATAAAATCTCATATTTCGGTTTACGCTCAGAGCTCACACCAGTGTTCGAGAGGAGAGACTAATAAATCGAACTCACAGGACCAATTAATGCCCGTGAAATCGTTCTCAGAATAAAAATAAGAAACAAAATTTTCCTTCTGAAGTGTAACAGCCATGTTTCTTCTCTATTCGGCTCGCTTGAGGTAAATTACACTTTCCGAAACTCATTAATTTCTCTTTCACGCCCCAGAACATTTACGATGGCCATTTGTAGTCACTCGCCGCCGTTTAACAGCGTGAGTTCTTCCTTTTTTCCGCGCATAAGCCCCTCCACAGCGAGGGTGATTTTAGAAGATTTATGTATGGTACGGTTCGGAAGGAAGAATGCGAGTTTTTCATATGCAAACTTAATTACTAAATTCTAGCACTGGGTAGGTCCTGCGAGAGTATAAAATAACTCATCAATGAAATACATTACATGATAGATGTGGGGTACAAAAATTATCTGCCAGATGTTTATATACACTATACTGCCAAAAGTAATCGGACCTCTCAAAAGATGTAAATAAAAGCAAACTCGCATGTGTACAAATGGAGATTCGCAGTGAGTAGAAGGTATATACGGTATAGAGTAGATAAAGTATATGTTATGGCGCGCAATGGCAAACTGGCGGATTTCCAAACAGGTATGATCATAGGATGCTACTTAAGCAAACAGTCTTTAGGTGCAATTGTTGGGCATCTGGGCATACCAAAATCAACTGGGACATGTGTCATTCGATGATAAAAGACAAGCGTCACTACGGGGGTCTCACCTGCTGACATACTACCCTGACCTGAGTGGCCGCAAAAATTGGCTGATTGAGGCAAGGGGTACTAAGTGACGATTCTAGAGAAGAATAGCTTTTCCACTGTAACAGCGTTGGCTTCTACGTTGTCTCAAGTCACAGGCACTGATATCAGCACCTGTGTACAATACGTTGGGAACTGCATAATATCTGATACTACGGAAGATCGGCTACACAAGTCCCACATTATTCGGCCAAATACCAGAAAGATATTTCAGTGGGCTTTAGCACGACGTTCATGGACAATAGAAGAGGGGGAAAGGGTTATAGGGAGTGATGAATCACGCTTCAAACTTTTCCAATCGGATGAACGCATCTGGCTATGGCGTTTGACCGGGGGGCGTCTCTTTTCGTCAGCACTGTGCAACTGTTAAATTTGAAAGCGGTTGTTCTGTGATGGTTTGAGCCTGTTTCTGCTGTAAAGAGCTGGGTCCCTTGATTGCTTTGCTTTCATCTATGATGAAGGAACAACATCCTAGATAATTGTTCACTTCCTGCAATGGGGCAATACATCGAAAAAGATTCTTGTTTCTTTCATCCGGACTTCGTCCCATGGCACGTCGAAGTCTGCCGTGGCCTGGCTTCAAGAACAAAACATACAAAAATTAGACTGACCGGTTCAAGGTTCCGATCTTGATCTTATCGAACAATTATGGGACGGGCTAGAACTCAGATTTATCTCCGACTGAGAACGCTCTCCACTGAGAGTTCTCAAGGAATACATTCTCTAGAAATACATTGTTGCCATTTAAAGCGATTGGGGAAAATGGCTACTATTATCCTGACTTCGTCAGATGTTCATTTCTTTTGTTTATAGAAATTGCTTAAATTTGAAATCCGGAGTTTTATTTGCAACGTTTGATCAAATAAATCACTTCTCATTCATGACAGAAAAGTAAAACTGCTATTGTTTGATCACGATGTGTTTGTTTTTATTGAAGGTTTTGTAGATTAAGTAATGCTGTCTGTTCAATGATTAGTGATAATAGTATAAGACTGTGCTTGTTAGTCTTCAAACTGAGATCAAGAAAATGGAGGGAGAATTTCTTTCTCTAGTCCAAATGGATTGACAAGGTAATTTGAGGAAGGGATGGATGCATTCAGATGCTGAAAAGTAAATTCTACTAATTTGACTCACTGGGGACGCATTTATGTTGATGTTAAGGCTTTTAAAAGAGGTAAAAGAACCAAAAGTCCTTATATCATAGCATGTTATAAATCACTTTTAACTACATTACGCATGTTCAAGTGTAAAGAAAGTATTGAAAAGAAAAAATTGTTTAATTAATGAATATTCAGATAACATAAATGAAAGAAAATTTAAAGTGTAAAGAAATTATTAATAAAAGCTACACTAATTGAAATATATAAGGGATTCTCCAACAACTGCAGCGTCAAAGTAGGTAAAGTCCTCTGAAACCCCAGTACAAAAGAAGCAAGTTTTAACAAATAAAATCGACCATAAACAGAAAATAGAGGAAAATCTGACTTCCTACCGAATACTAATTTTTTATATAAGATGCCACTTTTTTTATATATAAATATTAAAAAGCTTAGGGAGGGGATTAGACAAAGTTATCATCAGGGCTAAGCCCAATATTAATCCGATTATCAGGTAGCATTGGATCTTTTTGAATGACATATTGTATCATCTTTCAAATGATTGAGCAATATGCATTGAAGGTCGAAAATACTTTTTTATAGAATTTCATTTAAAGATTTATGTTTACTGTATAGTGGATCTAACTTTTATGAGTTTATGAATGATATGGTTAGTAAAATGAATGAATGTGTATTGTATTGTTCCTTAATCAGAAGGTTATGTTTAGAGTTATTCGAGGTGACGCCAAAGATTAGCTTTCATGATCGCCATGCTGTTACCGATAAATAATACAAATTAGAAACCAAATTCTTTAATAATACAAATTTATTATCGCTTACCTAAGCTTCTGGAAGTGTGCCTACAGTATTGCTCCGACATGAAGAGCATAGGGACATATTCCCCTTTCCCACACTCCAGCTAGGCAATCATCGGTGGTTCTGGTGTTTTTCAAAACACTATACTATTTTTCTGGCCGTGCGAAGTGCTGGGAACGCCCTCTCGCGGTCTACACGATATAGCTTATTTATTTAGGGGTTAGTTCCGTTACACTCCCCACCTTGAACTCCAAGAGTTCAATTCCCAAACCTAAATTGATAGACAGCAACCTCTTCCAGCATTCCGCACAACCAATAACACTTGAAAGCAATAATCATCAAAACTAAAATTTCAATACACAAACTGATAACATAATTAATTACTCATAATAAAATTAAACATTTAACACATAAAACACTTAAATAAGCAATTAAGAAAAAAATTAAACACTTTAAACAATCATCAAATGTAAAATACTGAAAGAGTTTATATAAAATATATATATATGTAAATTTGTCCATATAAAGTCAACAAAAAGTTTTAAGTCTCTAAAGGATATAGTAACTGTATTGGTCGCCTAAGTTGACCTTTTGCAGTGCGTACAATGCAAGATCGCACAAACCCGTCACGTCCATAAAAAACACTTTCTATGATTCCTATATCCCAGAGCAATTTCGATTTGTTTGTACCTTCCACTAACACTACTTGATTTTTTTGCAAGTCTTGTTGAGGCGTTGAAGTTTTGAGCTTGTGAGCAGTCCTCAGTTGGAACAGGTATTGCTCTTTCCATTTCTTCCAAAGTTGATTCAAGAGCCTCGATTGGTACTGCTGTCTCTTAGTGAGATGCTCTCTTGTGGACGTGTTCTCCAACATCTCAATGAAATGCACAGGGAGTTGGATGTTTTCTCTTCCAAATAGTAGGAAGTGAGCTGGCGTAAGAGGACTCGCTTCATCAGGTTCATTGTAAACGTATGTTATAGGTCGATGGTTTAGAACGGACTCTACCTCTGTGAGAGTAGTCAGAAGTTCTTCGAAATTAAGGAGGGATTTCCCCAAAATTTTTCGTAGGGGGTCTTTCACACTCCTCATGAGTCTTTCGTAAAGCCCTCCCCACCATGGGGCACGTTCCACAATGAACTTCCAGGTGATACCTCCCGTGGAAATGAAGTCTTTGATTTTAGAGTCCTTTAAAATGTCCATAAATCTACGTAGTTCTTTATCTGCACACTTAAAGGATTTGGCATTGTCTGAGAAAATAACTTTACAATGTCCTCTTCTAGATAGGAATCTGCGAAAGACAAGTAAAAACTTTGATGTGTTCATACCCGAGACCAACTCCAAGTGTACAGCCCTGGTGACAGCACAGGTAAAAAGTGCGATATAGGCTTTCTGTGACTGATCCTGATTCCTTACGTACACGGGGCCGGCGAAATCTAGTCCGCAAACTGTGAATGGAGGAGTTTCGGCTATTCTGTCTCTGGGTAATTGTGATGTGACCTGCTCAGCAGGCCTTGCGCTATACCTTTGGCAAATTAAACACTGTTTGATTATTCTTTTGACAGTCTGACGACCCTTAGTTATCCAATACCTTCTCCGAATTTTTGTCAATGTTGTGTCAGTTCCGCCGTGAAACACACTTTCATGCTCCCTCTTTACAAGCAGTTCGACAAACTTAGATTGTCTTGGGAGAATTATTGGTTGTTTCTCTTCAAATGAGAAGGCACTTTCTCCCAATCTGCCCCTTATTCGTAAAATTCCCTTTTCATCAAGAATGGGGGACAGACTATACAAAGGAGACACAGGTGAAATATGTTTGTTTTTCTGCAAAGCTCTTATTTCAGCGGCATAAAATTCCGCTTGGGTATTTTTTAGCCAAAAATTCTCAGCATCTAGAAGCTCTGACGTACTTTTATCACCACAGTTTTTGGATTTCTTTCTAGCACGTGATATAAATCGTATCACCCATGCAGTTATTCTTAAAACCTTCAAGAGTTTACTGAATTTTGACACGTCTATTAAGTGATCTTGTTTTGACACTATGCAATCTTGAGACACTACATTGTTGCGATATTCTAAATCGCCTTCGTTAACGTCTCGTAATTTCTGCGCAGGCCACATTTCTTCGTGTTCACGCAACCACTTGGGCCCTTGCCACCACAGTTCGTTATTTTTCAAATCTACCATGGATGTGCCACGAGATATCAAGTCCGCCGGATTGGTTTTACCAGGGCAGTGGAACCAGGCAGAAGTCTCGGTTAACGTCCGAATCTCTTTAACGCGATTGCTTACGAATTGTTTGAGGTGGATATATGGAATCTTGACCCAACAACATACAATTGAAGAGTCTGTCCAAAAATAATGCTGCATTTTTCCTTTTAAAGCTCTCGAAACACTTTTGCTTAATCTTACAGCTAGGAGAGCACCTAGTAATTCCAAACGGGGAAGAGTTTGTTGCTTTAAGGGTGCAACTCTGCTTTTTGCGGCAACAAAGGCTGTAGTCACAATTCCATCGCACGTAATTACTCTTAAATAAGCAACCGCACCAAAGGCCTTCGAACTAGCGTCAGAGAAAATGTGGAGCTCAGTTTTTTCTACCTCTTTATTCCCTATCTCGAAAAAATAATACCGCGGTATTTCCAAACTTCCTAGTTCTAAAAAATCTTTGTATAATAGCCTCCACTCTGAAATTATCTCTGGCGGGAGTTCTTCGTCCCATCCCAAGCCTAATTTCCATATATTTTGAATCAAGAGTTTCAATTTTACAGTAAAGGGACCTACGAATTCCACAGGATCGAATACGCGGCCGATAATTGCTAACAGAAAACGTTTAGTAATATCTTCCTCAGAAATAATTTTGGTTATATTTTTTACGTCAAAATTAAGCATATCATTTGTCGGTTTCCAACCTACACCTAGGACTTTAAAGGGAAACACAGACTGGCCTAAAGGTTCATACCAATCATCTTGCATGTGAACACCCGAATTTTTCCACATCTTTCGTAATTTAACATTATTTGTTAACCATTTCCTTAAATCCATCCCCGCCTCTTGAAAGATTTTAATACACTCTAAACTAGTTTGATAGGCCTTTTCAACATCTGAATGACCACCAATTACGTCATCAACATAAACATTTTCATTTAGAAACTCAAATGTTGAAGGAAATTTAACTTCATATCTTTTTATATGCTCTTTTATGGTAGCCGCTAACAAAAATGGGCTACAGTTGATTCCAAACAAAACCCGACAAAATCGATAAACAATAGTGTTGGAATCATCATTAGGATTATTCGTCCAAATAAATTTCGTCGCGTCTCTATCCTCCTCATGTATGCCTATCTGAAGGAACGCTTGTTTTATGTCAGCGGTAAAGACAATAGCATTTTTTCTAAACCTAATTATTAGATCAAAAATATCTGGATATAAATTTGGCCCAATGTGGAGGCAATCATTAATTGACAGCTCATTTCTGGCATGAGAACTTCCATCGAATACAATACGTATTTTACTTGTGACTTTGTCTTCACGAATTACAGCCCTATGGGGTAAATAAAACTCTACTTTATTATCATTTTCTGGGGCCTTTTCAATTATCCCTTCACGTTCATATTCTTCAATTACTTCCTTGTATTTATCAAAGAACGAGGGATCCTTTTTAAAGCGTTTACGTAACTTACCGAATCTCTCTGACGCTACCTCGAAGTTATTTTTTAACGATTCCTTAGCATTTGGTTTCCACATTAACCCAACACCATAACGACCATTTTTATATTCGAGATTGGATCTAAATTTTTCGAGTAATTCGTTATCAGAATCTGAAATATTTTCTTTTTCTACATCAATGCCCATACCTTCTAGTTCAAAAAACAGTCTAAAATCATTCATTTCAAAATCAGAACTAGCAGCATGATTCACAGTTATATATCCCGAAACAGAATTGTTGTGTTCACTAGTCTCGCGGCCCTGAACTACAAATCTAAATAGACTATCAGTCGCTACGAGCTTTTCACCCAGTGGAACAGATGTGCCCTTTAACACTTCAGATAAATAATCAGCTCCCACAAGTATGTCTATATCGAAACTTTCCGCAGTGTCAGCTAGTTGGATTCCCCTTTGCCAAGCCATATTTTTTACTTTCAAAGGCGGCGGGGCAATAATTCCGCTCGTAATGTTACTGACCGCAAGCGCTTCCAGCTCAATTTGTTGCGTTGGATTGTTTATGCTTTGCAGGTTGAGCCGAAATGTTTGACAGCTCAAGTGTTTCGGATTCTCGCTGCCGAACCCATAAATCTGTAACTGCTCTGATTTAATGGCCTGGAGGTTCAAGTCATGGCATATACTCCTTTTCACAAAAGTCCTATGACTGCCTGAATCATACAGTAATCTCACCCATTTTTCCTTATGTTTTGTTTTAAGAATTGCGCAACAAGTTTGAAGTAACGTAGGACCATTTGCCAGATGCGTTTCTGAAACCGAAACTTGTGTCGGGGTTTTATCTTCCTGTGAGGCTTGAGAAAGTTCTTTAGTTTCCTCTTTCGGCATTATAGAATTAAATTCTTTGTCACAGATCAAAGTATTATGCGACTGATTACACGATCCGCACGAGATTTTATAAAAACAGAATTTAGAGACATGGCCCCTTTTCAAGCATTTAAAACAACTCCGTTGATTTTTAATTGACGCCTTTTTCTTATCAACAGTTAAAAAACAGTTAGCCGTGTCATGGGTTTTGTTGTTACAAAATATGCAATATATATTAGAATTAGCTGATAACGCAGATGCTGAAGGCATTCTACGTGGAGAGCTTTTATAATTATTCTCACTTTTATTTCTATACTGAATTCCCGACTCAAAATCTTTACTAGTGGAATCTTGTTTAAGCATAAAAGACGCTTCACGACACTCGACTTCTTTATGGATAAAATCGACAAGCTCTAAAATATCAGATTCGGAATCATTACTTCGCTTTCGATTATACTCCAAACATAATTCATCGGGCAATTTTTTAAGTATTACGGGGCATAATAAATTTCCGTATGAACCAGCTGCTACGTTTAATGACTGCAAACTGCGTATTTGTATTTCGCAATTATCATAGAATTTTCTCAGAGCTCTCACATTAGACACATTTTTTACTGGCTCAACAGATAATAATTTTCCCATGTGTGAGGATATGATCAAGGAAATGCGTCCAAAACGCTCCTTTAATAATTTTATTGAGGAATCATAATTTTCAGCAGTCAAAGCTAAACCATAAACTGCACTAAGCGCATTCCCTCCCAAATACATTTTCAAGTAGTTAAATTTGTCAAGTTTGTTCAGGCAGTCATTGTTGTGAATCGCATTTTCGTATTGATTCCAAAAATCTAACCTCCCACTAGAATCACCAAAAAATTTAGAAATGACCAACTTTGGCAATTTTACAACATTAGATTCATTAGATGGGTAAACATTTCCCCTACGATGTGAGGTACTTTCAATTTGATTCGGAACTGTATTCTGTACAGTAGTTCCATTTTCTAAATTTACTAAATGACTAAAATGCCTACTGATTTTACCTCGGTATTTTACAATTTTCTCAAAATACTCCTGACTTTGTAAAACTTCATTCTCTAGATCATCCGCATCAATTAAGGGTTCAATTTCTAAATCCAATTTTTTCAATATTTCAGATTTCTCTCTTAACTGATCATCTGCTTCCCCTAAATCCTCATTTTTCTCCGCAAGTGTGTAATTTTGATCTACTGGTGTAACGAAAATATTTTCTATCCTAGTAATTAGTTTTGTTGTCAACTGCCTAATTACGCTACGCTTTTTCTTAAGCGTTTCTAAATCAACCTCTACACTATAACTAGAGTTGTGTACCGACATTTTCAATTCTCCTTTCAAAAACAGTTAAAGAAAAGATCAATGCAATTCTAAAATCATGCAGTTATACTAATTACATACACAACACAAAAATCAAAATATAAGTAATCAACCTCATAAGAATATATATAACCTTAATTTCTTTCAAAAATACAGTTGGAATTAATATTAACCAAAAATATTTTGTTAACTTATCACAACATACACTTCTAATGAGGTCAAAAACAATTATAAATCCTATACACCATTAAATCCAATCTCGAATTAAATTAAATTCTACTATTAACATCGGCATTTCCCGGCCGATGCACCATGACGCCAAAGATTAGCTTTCATGATCGCCATGGTGTTACCGATAAATAATACAAATTAGAAACCAAATTCTTTAATAATACAAATTTATTATCGCTTACCTAAGCTTCTGGAAGTGTGCCTACAGTATTGCTCCAACATGAAGAGCATAGGGACATATTCCCCTTTCCCACACTCCAGCTAGGCAATCATCGGTGGTTCTGGTGTTTTTCAAAACACTATACTATTTTTCTGGCCGTGCGAAGTGCTGGGAACGCCCTCTCGCGGTCTACACGATATAGCTTATTTATTTAGGCGTTAGTTCCGTTACACGAGGACTTCCAATATTAGTTTCGACAACATAAATCAAACCATACCCGACATCCTAGACAATAGGTCTGAAAACGTCGTTATATAAAACCGAAACGCTATTCCTAATTACTAATAGATTTTTTAACGTGGTTGAACTTACTGTATGGGACTCCAAACTTGTTTTTAAGACTTTATATTCATTTATTTTTTATTTTAACATTTAATAGTTATTTTTCTGCTTCCTATAAATGTCTTTCTGTTTCCATGCCTTAATGTCTTAATTTTAAAGAAGTCTTCACGCTACAATATTTGGAAAGTCATACTTAACAGGATAAGACCGGACTAATGCTGCGCGTGTTCTAAATTCTCCTTACTTAATTATATTAATTTTGTCTTTTTTAACACGAAAATTCAGTTCCGATCTCTTTCAATTCGATAGAAGATTAAAGTAAAATGTAATCCGCTCCGCTGGGTGCATCGTAAGCTCCCATTACCTTCACCTTGATCTTGGCTTAAAAAAGGGCAGCAAACGTCGTCATAGAGCGTGCAATACTGATACCAACAATTGTATTTGCGTTTTATCTATCCATCAAAAAATAATATGAAAAAATAAATAAAAAAAAACAAAGAAAGAAATAATAAAATAAATAAATAAATAAAAATAAATAATTTTTTTTAAAAAGGCCGAATGATGAGCTTTAGGAAACGCATTGAACGAATGAAAACCTTAAGTCTTTAGTTCGCAGTTATCATATGTACATTCATTAATTTTTTTCACCTCACATATTTCAAATTTGAGTCGAACATCTGTTTTAAATAATGCATGTGAGAACTAACGCTTTTTTCAATTTTGTCTGTTATGATATTTGCCCATCTACACCCCGAATTTGATGGCTTCTTTGTTTTATGGGAGCACCACATAGCTCCGGAACGAAGCTCTGTGCTTCCTGTACGTAGTTCACATAGATAGAATTTTATACTGCAGAAAACAGACAGCCTTGAAGACAACCCTACTTAAAAGTAATCTTCTTTGTATATGGTGAATTTTTTATGCCTTATTTTTCAGTTTAAAAATCGGCGTATTTCTTCATTCTTCAGAATGTTTTTCAAACTTTAAAAAAATCAAATAAGTAAAATATGAAGAATTTGGGAATTTTGTGGCTGGGTAAATACGTGACAATCTTCTTGTAAAAAATTTTATTCAAGTGAATTCAATTTATTTAAACTATCATTGTGTCGTGTTACAATTATTATGATTATTATGTGGTTTTCCGAATTAGCCAAAAACACCATTAGACGCCTTTTGTATGACAACTGACGCAAATCAAAGAGCATTAAAAGTAATGTGATTAGAGATTAGAAATTACGCAAATCAAAGAATCCAGAACCAAACACAAATCACACCAAATAACTTAATAAATATTTAAAATAATAATAATAGAACATAATAAAAGCAAGAAAATGATATAAAGTCTATAAAAAGAAGACATAATGTATGTGCAGGAAAATGTATGAAGAAATGATATAACAATAATGAATGGGGAGAAAGAACGAGGTTCCTCTATCAACATCTCATCGTCATCTGAATTTGTCAGATCAAGCGAGTTGCAAACGTCTACACCTTCTTTGCAAACCCTATACGCTATATTTCCTTTTCACATTTTTTTCCTGAACGCAAAGATCTCATTCGGATTTCTTTCGGTTAACTGCAATAGGATTTCATGTGTCTTTCGTGAAAGAGAAATGGCTTAGTGAAATCTTTCAGAAATTAGTATATGACCGTGGACATCATGTGAGAAATTTTTGTGAAGTTTTACGTTACCTGTTAAAGGGTAAATGAGTTGGTTTCATTGAATTGCAGAGTTAAAAGGTCTAATGGATGTCAATTTAAACAGAGTTAAGATTAGTGATTCTAATATTTTCTTGGTTTCGCTATACCGTACTTTTAGCGTGTGCTCTATTCATATCCATTTGGTAATTAACTCAGTTTAAAGAAACGTTTATGTGATCACTTCATTTACAGGTCTTTTTATTGTTTAAATTACACACCAAAGTCAGTTAAGATCTAGACTGTTGATGGTATTCACTCGTACGTATTCTCAATTATGACTTCATCACTTTTGACTACTATAGTTCGTTGTCCCTCTATGAGGTCAGAGACGGTGGGAGAGGGTACGATCCCCCCCCCAGATGTCACCCCTGCGGTTGTTCGTACAAAAATGAGGGGACAACTAGCTAAGACGGACACCGATCCTTGTGGTGCTATAAAAACCGGAGCCGCACACTTCCACCCGAAGCTTATATGGACCTGGTCTAAAACCTCCGGCCAGGGGACATTACAGATAACAACAACTGTAGTACGATACTATTATGGTACAATTATGACTATTTTGATCATATTTCTTAGATTTTGATCACTTATGATACTGTAATAACCACTATCATCTATATATATAAAAC
>OU015498.1:141704515-141844515 GCA_907164885.2 Dolomedes plantarius
CAGACCGTAAGTCAAGACTTTCATTTACTATCGGATAAAATAATTTTAAATATAAATATAAAGGAGAAAGTGGGTTGTTTTAATTATATTCTGTTCGTAGCTTTGCAGTGAAATTTTGAGATATCGTACAGATAAGACTTCGGTTATGCAAAAGGTCAACAGTCTTTAGAATTTTTTTTTCAATCTTTTAAAACTTTTCTTTTTATCGCTTTCACACAAAGCATCTTATTTGAGTAAGTTTATTTACTCGCAGTGAGCAGCTCAGAATTTTAACTTGAATAAAACTTTTGAATGAAATAAGCAGGAACTGCAAATTTTGAATTTCATGAATCAGATAGAATCCTCTTATTCATACTCAAATGTGTACTTTAAATTTTTATTCCGTTTTCATAAGAAATGGAATTCAGTATTTCTTGAATAAAAGGAAATTTTTTTCATGTGAAATTTTCCCAACGACAGAAAGAAAAAAACACTCTTGGGAAGACCAACTGACCAGAGATCACTCTTTGGAAGACCAAATTCCAGATCACTCGCTCTGCAAAAGTTACTTCATCTACAAGATGTGACTGATAAATATGGTGACTGATCACATAAATACACTCTGTCACAAAAAAATATATGCACTCAGAAGGAAACGAGCTACTATCACGAAATTTAACATGTATGTAGTGTATGAAGAGATAAGAAAATGATTACAAATTCTGAAGAACAACCGTTTTATTAAGAAGATATGGCATGAAAAAGGTTACAAATCAGTAAGTAGTAAATCCACCTCTGGCAGCTATACAAGCCGAAACACGGCGTGGCATCGAATCAGTGAGGGCACCTATGACCTCCTGCGGAAGATCATGCCATAATCTTTGCAACTGGGCAGTTAATTCACCAGTATTCCGGGACGGCTGCAGTTGCCTTCCAAGCACGTCCCAGACGTGCTCTATTGGCGAGAGGTCTGATGACCTGGCAGGCCATGGGAGTACGTCATATCCTTGAAGACATTGTATGGAGAGTCACGCAGTATGTGTACGAGCGTTTTCTTGCTGATAAATGGCACCTGGGTGACTTGATAGCATAACAACTGGCGTTAAAATATCGTCCACGTAACTGCGTGCCGTCAAAGTGCGTTGAAGGGCAACCAGAGGTGATCGTGTGTCCCAACAAATCGCTCCCCACACTGTCACGCCTTGTGTAATCGCTGTATGCCTCTCGACAACAAATGCCGGATCGGACCGGTGGCCTGGCCGCCTTCACACGCGTATCCGCTGGTTATCAAGCATTGAAACGGAATCGGTATTCATCGCTGAAGATCACACTCCTCCAGTCAGTCACACTCCAGCTTGCCCGAGGTCGGCAAAAATCCAATCGACACTGCCTATGATGTGGGGTCAGTGGTAGGCGTCTTAATGGACGTCGGCTCCTTATACCTGCCAGTCGTCTCCGAATGGTTTCCCTTGATGCCACCGGATATCTGGAAAGTGGTAAATGGCATCGAACCGATTCTAGCGACGTTGTTGGTACGGACGTGGCCGCTCTTACGATTGCGCGATCCTCGCGCGCAGTTGTGTTCCTGGGTCGCCCTGACCCTCCGCGACGGTAGACTATCCCTTCCGTGATCCACTGTTGACAACACCGAGCAACTACCATATCGTTCCGACCAAGGTGGCGGCCGATACGCCTGTTCGACCAACCTGCTTCTCTGAGGCCTACTATACGCCCCTTCTCAAAGTCCGACAATTGGTCGTACTGTCGCCGGTTACGACTCAGAGGCTTCTCTAGTCACAATACCATCCATCCAAGTCGACAGATTTGTTTGAATAACCCTATGGAACGAGCAATCATGCTTTTAAACTTTCCCAGCTGCGCATCTTATATGCGCATAGCGTTCTTACCCTTATCTCATTGGCGTCGAAATTTTAATCATTTGCATATCTCTTACCAGACTACATTCCTGCCAAGTTTCGTGATAATAGCTCGATTTCTTCTTGGTGCATATGTTTTTTTGTGACAGAGTGTATTGCAGTATTATATGTTTGCAAAAAAAGAACCTTATTGGCTTTCGAAGTACTCCCCGCTGGATGTAATGCATATCTGACAAAGTTCCTACAAGTGTTGGAAACTTCTGGAATAGTCCTCATTCGCTACTGCTGTAAGTTCCCTTGTAACAGCAACTTCGATATCTGAAATTTTTGCAAGTCTGTGCCCTTTCAGTGCCTATTTTAGTCTTGGAAACAGGAAAAAGTCTGGTGGCCAAAGATCAGAGAAGTATGGAGGGTGGGACAACTCAGTAATCTGATGCTGGGCGATTATTTACTTCACACACATAGCAGTATGAGGTCATGCATTATCGTGCGAAAGGTACCACTTGCATGATCCCGCAGCAGTGAATTGTGGCCTCACACGATGAATACGTGCAAAGAGTCGCTTGAGAACATGGCATTAAAAATCAGCCTTAACTGTTCAGCCTTCTGGTATGAATGCTTTATGGATTAATTCCTGTGCGTCGAAAAAGATAATCAACATTGACTTAACCTTTGATTTTTCTAAACAGATTTTTTTCGAATAATTTGAACCAAATTTCGTACTGGTTGTCTGCTCCATGACGTAATGCACTAACAACTGTTACATTAGAGCTACCGCATGAACAAACACCTTCAGAGAAATTTTGAAAACGAAGTGCATAACTACCCATTATCATGTTTTCCAATTGCCTAAAGTCCAACTGCCATCTCTCAAGATACAGACAGGGCTTTGTCTTTTATGAAGTCACTAGCTGAATACCCGTGCTTTGCTACGGAGTACATTCAAATTAAACACAGGGTGCGGCAGAAAGAACGTTCTGATTTGGAACGTCAACAACAAAAATGTAAAAGAAGATAGAGAAAGAAATATTTTATACCTGAGAAATATAAAAAAAATTAATTTATTCATTTATTATTAACTATTATTTTATCATTATTATTTATTTTATTTATTTATTAATTTATTTATTTATACCCTCGGAACGTTCTTTCTGTCGCACCCTGTACAACGATCAATGTATGCATTTAATGCCAAAAATTTACAAAAAAAATATTTATAATAAATACAACGGTCAATGTATGCAATTAATGAAAAAAATATGTATTTATAAAAAAATCGTAACGGATGTTTTTATAGACAAAATAATGTAGAAGAAAATGTTCAAATTAAATGCAACAGTCAATGTATGCAATTAATTTGTATGTTTAATATCCATAAAGCTTACTAATTTTAATTAAATTCTTAAAAAATTTTAATATTTTTTGTCTGTTTATTTCGTAATTATGCACGTTGCGCAAAATTAATTTAAAGTATCACAAAAAAGAAAAGAATCCACGTGATCAGCATTTAATAAATTAAATTCTAAAAATTAATCTTTAAAAATTCACCAAAAATCAGAAAATGGAGGTAAAGATTCGAAAAAGATTTCATTTTAAAAGAACTTTTATGATCTTTCTCAATTTTATAACCTTCAGATTATTATTTTAAATGCAAACTTAAAAAAAGTTACAAAAACAGCTTAAAAATTTAATTTTAAAAAATCTAAGAAGAATTTTTCAAAAAATCTTTCTTAGTGCTCCCCTATATTTGTTGTGATGATAATTAATAGTTTTGGAAGTAATTAAAGTTAATATTAATATCGGGTATTTAGATAATTAAATTAGTAAAGTAAGTGAATAAGTAAGTAAATTTTAGTAACGATTGTGCTTTGTTTTAATCAATTTATTAAGCCTCTGCTATATATGTAAGGGTTATACTTGTGGTGATCAGATATTAAGTCTTAATTATGAACCTCGTGAATGGCTGGTATATTTTTTTTTATTGTTTTTTTTGGCTGGCGTTTTGTATTTTAAATGGTAAAAGTCTTAGAAATATTCTTTGCTTTTCTTCTATCCTTAAAAAAATGACCCAGCGCCTAGCAACAGTTTTGAAAGCCTCCCCCACTATCGGTAACCCAATACGTCCGCTAAAGCCCTTTTTCGAACGGGGAGAAATTTTGGAAGGTCAGATGCAAGGCGCGCAGGGATACATCGCCGGGTGGATGACCAGGCCGTCATGAAATTAAAATAACCAACAAGAACGAGATGAGGGGTGGAAAAAAATTAATTGTATAAACAATTGCAGAGTGCAAGAGTGCCACCTGTAGCCTTCCCCCCTCATTTCGGCCATTACAATTCACTGAGCATCAAAGAACTATTTGGTGTGGAGGATGGTTTCACCGGACTGATGGAAAGGGTGACAAGGTGCTGACTCGGAGCGCGGGAGTTTGAAAACAAGGAGAAGATTTCTGGATCCTGGAGGTGGAGGCGAGGGCGAAAGACCGAGGGGTCGGGGCTGGAAGCTCTGGCCTCGATACAACGCTAAGATCCCGACGATGAAGTGACGCGACGGGTGAATTTCTTTTCCTTCCTTTACTTCTATAAATTCTATCCATAACCTCTCTACCTTTGATTAAAGCTGCAGCAACATCATTAAGATTAGATTTAAATGTAAAATTGAAATTAAGATGAGCAATTGCATATAGAATAATTCAGGTTTTTTTTTATATTCGCCAGCCATTTCATTTTGAATTGTCATTGTATATATTTTATTGTGTTGCGAGGATATAGAAGTTGGTTTTTATAGCAATTGTATTATTGATGATTTAATATTGGTATCCCAAAAAAATGTTTAATAGAACTGATTACCAGATTGGTGGTAATATTGTTAATGTAATCGTAAGGAATAAATTTGTTATGTTAAAGTATATCTTTGTCATGTCGGTCCTTGCCTTTTTAGTAAATTTGCTGATTTTTAGCTTTAGGTTTTATTTTTATTTCAGCAGATATGAAGCTTTTTCTTTTAGGTGAGATAATTTTATTTCTAGGTGTTTTCCAAGGTTAAGTAATTTTATTAGATTTAATTTCATTTTTCTTTTGGCTCATTATTCACCACAGTGAAGCATTCAGTTCGAACCAGTGTTAATTATAATTATTAATTGTTTATGGGTTATTGCATTTAAAAATAACACAACGCAATTTACCATCTAACTTAAAATGTACTAACCACTAACGGCCAAATGGCAAATATTGTTCTATTTAAATTTAACTGAAACCCACCCCTTAATTAGCAAGAGTTCATTCCTACCTTCATTAATTAATTAGTAAGTAAATATAAATATAAAATAATAAGTTTTAAATACACCCCAATACAAAAATTCAACGCCACACATTATAAGAAAAATTGCCATGGAAAATTTGAGCTCTTTGGGTCCAGCGGTTTGGTCTGTACGTTATCTGTCAGTCAGTCAGTCAGTCACGGAACTGTTTTATGTATAAGACTATATAAAAAATATCAAACCTGTCATAACAGTAGTAAAATGGTATCATTTCATAGTCGTTAATAGTATAATATCGGAACAGTCATAAGTTCTTCTGAACGTGAAAGGAAGTCTCTCTTTGAATACCTTTCTTGCTGCTCTTTGTCTATATGGCACAAAATCTCTGAGTTATTTTATCAGTACTCTAAAACAGAAAAAATGGTACACGATCATGTCGTATTAGTAAAAATGCAGTATTCCTGAAATGAATATCGAACCAGAAGTTTAAAAAAGTTATTAAATTCGAATAAGAGGTTACCAAAATATGGATATTTTTAAGACTTTACTTTTGATTAGATGTACCTTTTGGCATTTTTAAAAGTTAGCCCTGACTTTTACAGAAAGATCAGGGAATACTCGATGCCCTATTGAAAACGTTTAAAGCAAAAATAAAATTTAAATTTTGCCAGATTTGGTAAGAAACCGCCCCGAAAAAATATAGCAAAAATAGCAACTAAGTCGAACTACAACCATATTTAAACAGATTCCATACTTAATTTATCGTCTAGGGGTTCATTTCAAATTTTATTGTTACTTCTATCGGCAGAAAAAGGAACCCTTTGATTTATGACAAAACTAATTTCAGAAGAAAGAAAAAAAAATGGAATTCGGCGGTGTGGTTCTTAGTCATAGGGAAAAGGAGAGGAAAGTGTTCAGGTACGTTTTTAAGAGATGACAAATGTACAAAAAATTAAATCAAATTTTTGAATTCAGCTGTTTGTTCTCAAAGAAATAAAAACTAATTGATCCCTATTCTTGAATTATCAGTAACAGGAATTGATTGAAATCTTTAAAAAATATTTTAAAATGTACCAATATTTCGGTGCAATACCGAAATCAGATTAAATTTTCTGTAACCCATGAAAAAATGATGACGAAATGTGTAATGGGTTGTCTACTTATAGTTATTATGCAGGCTCAACAATTGGATAAAAAAATTTCAAAGCTTAGCTAACAACTGTCAGGAAAAAATTTTAATCCCATTCATTTCGTCATCACAGCTGTTTCATCAAATGGTCTTTCGACATCCTAAATTTTTCTATAAGTTATTTCTTCAGCAATATTTTATGAAAAATCCTTAAATATTTCTTAGTTCAGTTAGCACCAGTAAAATTTAAAGCTCCAGCTTGCAATTACGGAAAAAAAGCACGTTTCCCACGCCTAAACGAAGGATTTAAGGTTTTTTTTCTAATTTTTCGCAACGGTAATAAAGAATTGTGACACATCCGAATTTCAACAGGCTTAAGCGGATCTATTCAGTATTTAGCGGTATTGATTAGATTCATATAAAATGTTTTTCTTAAAATATATATCTGTGAGGAATTTTAACAGGTTTTTATGAATTAATATTTGTATATTAAAGTTTAACAATGAAATTATTCAATACAGCAGTACATACGATATAAAAGCTAAAATTAAATCTTTAAATATGTTGATATTTAATCACACTGATGATTAAAATTCCAGAGTCAGCATTCATTGCCGCGAGAGGGTAATAAATGCGAACGTTCCTGAAATGATTAATATAGAGAAGAACTTTGATGAGTTAGACATTAACTCAAAATAGGCTGTGGGTCAAGATATTATTTCGGTAATGAAATAAAAATGTCGAATTATTTATTTTCTATAATAAGAGAAATTTCGATAATTTATATTAATCACATTTTTTTTTTTGTCAATCGGAACTAAATGTAGGAATACCTACGGATGTCTAGGAAAAACGTTCTGTTGTATACCCACATCGCACCCACATTTTAAAATGGTTATTCTTGTTAATGATGATTAAAAGAAATTTTTGAACTTATGGAATATGTATATTATAACATCAACTTCATTTCAGATCATATTTTCACTCTATTATCAACCATTGCAATTAAAACATATTTCAAGATATTTATAAGGTATCACATTATTATTTCTTTGCTAACTACTTATTTGTAGTTTAGTTCACGTTCTCTCTCCAAATTCTCCCGTCGCCAATTTTTCCGTAAACCTTGAACTTTTCTCCTCGGAGAAAAAGCAAGCAGTCATTCGCAAATTAAATAGTATGACTTAGGCAAAAAAGAAGATACGCATTTGTAGGACAAAGCTTGGAGTCGAAGTAAAAGTGAATGATCCAATTTAGCGTCGTAGCACAAGAGGTCGAGCTTGATTTGCTAAGCTGACTACCATCGTGGTTATTCAATAGGGTGGAATGAAAAAAACTTTTCTTTGAATTTCAATATGCTCTAGTTTTCAAAAGTTGCCTTTTAACAAAATAAAGACGGAAATTAAATATTACCGTAATTGGTGCATGTTTTCAGTTCGCGCAAGAAGGGCAAACTTTTGGTTTTTATTAAATTTTTGACAAATTTCGCAATTATTTTGAAATTGAATACACTTGTAGTACAAAAAGTGGCAAAATATGTAATTTAAGCATTCTTTTTAGTCAGGAGACCTGCTAAACTGATTATATAATACGTTTTACTTCATAAAAATAGTACACATAAAGGCACTTAAGGACGAGGCACTTAAAAGACACTCGGACATCACGGTGGAACGAAAAAAAAATTTCTGAATTTCAATATGCTCTAGTTTCCAAAAGTTGTATTTTAAAATTAAATTAAGAATATAAAATCTTTTTGCTCTACTAAAATATTTTCAAGTGCCGCAAAGGGGTTTCAAAATGGATATTTTTGTGAAAAAGTGATTATATTTGTATTTTTTGTTAATTTCTTTAATAGTATATTAAAATAATGTATATTTTCTGTACATAAAATATTCAAAATATGATATGTTGACAGAAAACTTGCATATTCTAAGTATTTCTAATTTTTAGATGCCATAACAGAACAACTGATTTTGTGGAATTTCGCGATTTTCATCATATTAATTTTACAGTAGCATATTCTTATAATACACATTGAAATAAAAGAAAAACAATTTTTAATTGACGGACCTTAGTTAAAATAAACAAATCACACTTATTTTGAAAAATATTAATGTAATGTCTATAAAAGCAAAGCGTTATTTTGAAAAAAATATTCATGTTTTTCAAAAGTCCATAGTAATCACACATGGTTTCCATTACTTATTTCACTGACACATTGAATTGTTTTATTGTTTCAAATTTTGGCATTATCTTTTGAGAATGTATTTTTGTTTTTATCAATGCATCTCTTGCAGAAGTACCATGAACGAAGAAGGATGACCCGGTAACTAATTTAACAATCCTTTCTACTACTTGTGTGTGACATGGAATGTTGTTGAAGTCAATAATTTAAATGAACTGCCCCTACGTCACCTATTTTGTTTCCTAGATGGAAAAACTAAAGGTCCAAATGAATTTGGAGGAGAAATAGGTAAACAACTAGAAATCCGCTATGAACTTCCTGTGATTGAATTTTCCCCTATTGAAAATAACATTCCAATACTAGAAATTAAGGATGATTTAAGTGTGGACCCAAAATATTTGTTAGAAATGTGTAATGCAATCTCTGTTGGAAAGTGCTCTTCTGATTTGTCCATGAGAAAACCAGGAAAATGTTGTCATTCACGATGGCTTACATTAGCAAACCGAATACTTCGCTTGTATGTGGGAATAGAATGTCCTTCAAAAAATCTCCGAATACTGACTGAGTACGTTTTGAAAGATTATGCAGCAATTTGGTTTAACATAAAGCTGAAACTATCTTGTATCCATGGATCGAAGCACTTGTGGAAACTTGTAAGATATTCACGTTACCTCAATCAGACTCTTAAAAATGTAATTGGCCCTGGCATTCAAAGAAATGCATACTTTGCCGCTTCTGAAAATCTCCTCCTTTGTATGATATTAGACGATCGCAGTCATGTAAGAGAGCTTGGATTACGCCGGATTCTAAAAGAAAGGGCGGAAAATGAAGGAGGCATCAGAAAGAATTTAGTTCCACGTATAAACTTTGATGCCAAGGATTATATTGATATGATTGAACGGAATGATGTTAAAGTAACAGAACCTCCTATGACGTGGCATGTTTCTGATGACAAACTAAAACAGTTTATAAAGGAAGCAAAAGAATCTGATCACGAGAAACAAATTATTCACTTCAACAACATTCCATGTCACAGACAAGTAGTAGAAAGGATTGTTAAAATAGTTACCGGGTCATCCTTGTTCGTTCATGGTACTTCTGCAACAGATGCATTGATAAAAACAAAAATACATTCTCAAAAGATAATGCCAAAATTTGAAACAATAAAACAGTTCAATGTGTCAGTGAAATAAGTAATGGAAACCATGTGTGATTACTATGGACTTTTGAAAAACATGAATATTTTTTTCAAAATAACGTTTTGCTTTTATAGACATTACATTAATATTTTTCAAAATAAGTGTGATTTGTTTATTTTAACTAAGGTCTGTCAATTAAAAATTGTTTTTCTTTTATTTCAATGTGTATTATAAGAATATGCTACTGTAAAATTAATATGATGAAAATCGCGAAATTCCACAAAATCAATTGTTCTGTTATGGCATCTAAAAATTAGAAATACTTACAATATGCAAGTTTCATGTCAAAATATCATACACTGCTGGCCACTGTTAATGCAACACCCTGAAGGAAACATGCAAATAACATGAAATTTACAACATGCATTAGCGGAGGTGAGATATGCAAATGATTAGAATTTCAGCGCTGACGCACATCACGCGCGCCTGTGGCGCCACTTCAAAGCGCTATTTAAGGCTTGGAGATTTCGACGATTTCAAGTTCGGCAATTGTGTTTTTCTTGTGGTTTTTTCAAAAAAACGATCAATTATGCCTCGTCGAAAACAGCGATCATCTTTTGGTCAAATATCCGAGTTCGACAGAGGAAGGATAGTGGCCTACCGAGATTGTGGATTTTCTTTCAGGGAAATCGATAGTCGTGTTGGACGAAACCAAACAACTGTAATGCGGATATGTGATCGTTGGATGCAGGAGGGTACGACGGACCGGCGTGTTAGATCGCATCCACCTCAGCGCACCACTTCACGTGATGACAGGCAAATTGTGTGCATGGCAGTGACGGATCGCGCTGTCACATCACGAACCATACCATAGCACAGCACATGCAGTGTGTAACGCATCATCCAGTGTCTGTGCGTACCATTCGACGCCGTTTACAGCAGAGTGGTCTGTCCGCAAGACGTCCATTGCTTTGTCTACCCTTGACGCAGAACCACAGACGTCTCCGCCGCCAATGGTACGATGACAGAAGGATGTGGACGGCAGGAATGGAATGAAATTGTCTTTACTGACGAGTCACGCTTCTGTCTGCAACACCACGATGGTCGCATACGAGTCTGGAGACACCGTGAAGAGAGGATGCTGAACAGCTGCGTTATGCACCGCCACACTGGTCCTGCACCGGGTATTATGGTATGGGGCGGTATTGGATATCACTCTCGCACACCTCTAGTACGCATTGCCGGTACTTTAAACAGCCAGCGCTACATCTCCGAGGTGTTGGAGCCAGTTGTCCTTCCTTACCTTCAGGGCTTGCCACGAAATATTTCAACAGGATAATGCGCGATCACACGTGGCACGCATTGTCCAACGGTTCTTCGTCAATCGCCAGATTGAATTGCTTCCCTGGCCGCCTCGCTCTCCGGATCTTTCGCCGATAGAAAACATGTGGTCCATGGTTGCTCTACGATTGACCCAGATTCCATCCCCAGCTGCCACAGCAGATCAACTTTGGCAACGTGTGGAAGCTGCTTGATCTGCTGTACCCCAAGAACTCATCTAAAGTCTCTTTGAATCAATGCCGAGTCGTGTGGCAGCGGTGATCTCCAACAATGGCGGCTACTCTGGCTACTGATTTTGGCAGGAACCACACTTCACAGAAGTCTATAAATTTAATCATTTGATACTTGGTCAACATGTTATCTACAAAATAAATTTTGTTGTGATATCTCTTGTCTTTCTTGGTGTTACAATTTGGGTGGCCAGCTGTGTATTTTGAATATTTTATTTACAGAAAATATACATTATTTTAATATACTATAAGAGAAATTAACAAATAATACAAAAATAATCACTTTTTCATAAAAATATCCATTTTGAAACCCGTTTAAGGCACTTGAAAATATTTTAGTAGAGCAAAAAGATTTTATATTCTTAATTTAATTTTAAATGACAACTTTTGGAAACTACAGCATATTGAAATTCAGAAAAATTTTTTTTTCGTTCCACCGTGAGGTCCGAGTGTCTTTTAAGTGCCTCGTCCTTAAGTGCCTTTATGTGTACTATTTTTAGGAAGTAAAACGTATTATATAATCAGTTTAGCAGGTCTCCTGACTAAAAGGAATGTTTAAATTACATATTTTGCTACTTTTTTGTACTACAAGTGTATTCAATTTCAAAATAATTGCGAAATTTGTCAAAAATTTAATAAAAACCAAAAGT
The DNA here is from genome assembly GCA_907164885.2 of Dolomedes plantarius. Lineage (NCBI taxonomy): Eukaryota > Metazoa > Arthropoda > Arachnida > Araneae > Dolomedidae > Dolomedes > Dolomedes plantarius. The sequence goes on from OU015498.1 coordinate 141,716,303, forward strand.
TTGCCCTTCTTGCGCGAACTGAAAACATGCACAAATTACGCTAATATTTAATTTCCGTCTTTATTTTGTTAAAAGGCAACTTTTGAAAACTAGAGTATATTGAAATACAAAAAAAAAATTTTTCGTTCCACCCTATTATTCAACAAGGCCAGCAATCTAGTAAGTGGAGAAAAAACCTTTAGCTAATGTTAAAAGATGTTTGTCAAAATTAATGAACTCTAAGTTAACGTTAGAGTTAGAAGTGTTTGGGAGTGTGAACTCCAAGACAGATGATATTTTTTAAACTCTGACACATTCCTGTATTTTGTTCACAAATTCTTGACTGCATGCTCAAGTAAAGTTGAAATTAACTTCAATTTATTGTTAAATCACTCTTCTAATTTCTAACCATTAGTACTTGGTTCCACCAAGTCAGTAACTAAGTTGAAGGAACTTTTAGTCAGTAACTTTTAATTTCATATATACACTGCTGGCCACTGTAAAAGCAACACCCTGAAGGAAACATGCAAATAACATGAAATTTACAACATGCATTAGCGGAGGTGAGATATGCAAATGATTAGAATTTCAGCGCAGACGCACATCACGCGCGCCTGTGGCGCTACTTCAAAGCGCTATTTAAGGCTTGGAGATTTCGACGATTTCAAGTTCGGCAATTGTGTTTTTCTTGTGGTTTTTTCAAAAGAACGATCAATTATGCCTCGTCGAAAACAGCGATCATCTTTTGATCAAGTATCCGAGTTCGACAGAGGAAGGATAGTGGCCTACCGAGATTGTGGATTATCTTTCAGGGCAATCGGTAGTCGTGTTGGACGAAACCAAACAACTGTAATGCGGATATGTGATCGTTGGATGCAGGAGGGTACGACGGACCGGCGTGTTCGATCGCCTCCACCTCAGCGCACCACTTGACGTGATGACAGGCAAATTGTGCGCATGGCAGTGACGGATCGCTCAGTCACATCACGAACCATAGCACAGCACATGCAGTCTGTAACGCATCATCCAGTGTCTGCGCGTACCATTCGACGCCGTTTACAGCAGAGTGGTCTGTCCGCAAGACGTCCATTGCTTTGTCTACCCTTGACGCAGAACCACAGACGTCTCCGCCGCCAATGGTGCGATGACAGAAGGATGTGGACGGCAGAATGGAATGAAATTGTCTTTACTGACGAGTCACGCTTCTGTCTGCAACACCACGATGGTCGCATTCGAGTCTGGAGACACCGTGAAGAGAGGATGCTGAACAGCTGCGTTATGCACCGCCACACTGGTCCTGCACCGGGTATTATGGTACTAGATGAGTGGCAACCCGATGTGTTGCATTTTCGATTTAAAATGAAATGGTTTTATTTCTTTAAGATTGAAAGCTGTTTAATCACTGTTAAAAATATATTAGAATTTTTATTAAATGAAATAATTATTTAAAATTCTCTTTTTCAAATTTCGGTTTCTGGCTTTTGAAATAATTCTTTCAAATTTCCATTTTCAAATTTTGCTTTTTAAACAAAAAATTTCATTCAGTTAGAAAAAATTCTAAAGCTTTTAACTCCTCATTTCCTAAAACTAAAATTATTTGGAACAGCTTTCTTAGACGCACCGCCCTTGGCGACAAATTGGCGCCAAAAATATTTGACGCCAACTTGACGAAAAGTTGGCGTCAAAAGTTTTTGGCGCCAACCTGACGAAAAATTGGCCTAATAAACTGTCCAGTACCTATATAAATAAATACCCAATAAGGGTGGGCAGATTGGGGCCTCAGACTTTGTGAAGTAAAGTCATAAAAAAAACCCTCCTGATGTAGGCATATTTCTTATAGAATCTGCAGGGAAATTGTTACACATTTTCGGCATTGGTTATTCAACTTTTACGGCAATAAATTCTATATATATTTTTGCATGTTTCTCTGTCTCTATCCCTCTATCTATCCATATATATATATATATACATATGCATATATAATTGTCAATTTGCTACACGAAAACCAAGACCCAAACAGTAAGCTTCTCGGCGCACCACACTCCTACCCATCGATCTTATTTCTGCACACCCAAACATACCCATCAGAAACATTATTCTTTTTTCTTAATTTCATTTTTAAATCACATTTCACGCAAAATATATCAGGCTTTAAAGACTTCAAATCCCACAAGAATTCGAAAAATATCATTCGATCAGCATTAATGAACTCATGTACAAGTGACTCATTTACCACCCCTTCCATATATCTATCATAAGAATAACGCCCTCTAACATTACCCAAACCTTTCGCCTGGTATTTACTAACAACATCCTTCACACTGAAAATGGCAGCCATCATAAATCTCGTAACAATTTACAATCAAAAAACTTTCTAACTAATCCAAGCAACAACAAAAAACGATTAAATACCCATAATTGGTCAAAATAAATCACGTCATACATCCGTCACGAAATAATCACATGATAAAAACGTCACGAATTTACAGGAGCCAGAACATTGGAGCCTTAACCGCCTCAACTTTTGCCAAATTTTGTCAAAATCGCACGGTTAAAACGCCATACACAAAATCGCCAAACTTGGCAGGGCGGTGCGTCTGCGAAAGCTTTACCAATTAGTTCTGGTACTTTAAAATTATTTCTGGATTTCAGTTATTAAATGACTCGTGCTCAACTAACAATTTTTCCTTTCGCAACATGGCCGAAGGTAAATATTAAATCTGATGTTGGAAAAAGTGCTTTAAAAATAGAAAGACAGGGAAGAGTTCCATATCCAGTGCCGCTTGGCGCTATTTGGTTCGGTTTCTGATTTTTTTTCGCGTTTGGCGAAAAACTCAGAATAATGCAACCTACCTAAGCGACGCCATTTTTTCTGCGGCACTTAGGCTTACGGTATCCGACTATCTACGGAGCACGTAAAAAAAAATACTTCCGTCAATTTCTGTCTTATTTTTCGAAGGGATATAAACACAAAAACACTAAAATGATGAAAAAATAGACCATGACTGTGCAACTTTTAACAAAATTTATCAATTTGCGTCGAAATTCATCAAATTTTTACAAAAACGGCTCTACCTCTGAAAAAAAAATATGCATATAACAAATTCTTTTCGTAATATGTACATAAGTACCTCCTTAGTGGAAGGAACTAAAAGCTAATCGATATCGCGAAACCTAAAAAAATTACAGATCATTATATGCAATTACATGTAAAATTTTAGTAATTTCTTATGAGATTTTCTATAAATGCAGCTATAAATCAAGAAATAAAATACATAGAACTAAATCTGTAGTTCATTGAATTCTAAATATTAACAAAAACATACGTGAAAAATTTCATAGACATATCACAACATTTATTTGCATTTTTTATGAAAAATGAGTTCTTCAGAAAACATAATTAAATTTTTCAACTTGTATTGAAATTATAGCTGCTGCTGACCTTTAAATCGCTCTCATTTCATTTCTAATGATCATTCTGAAAAAATAAAAGCAGATTTAGAAACACAAATTTACAATCTTTAAGAAAATTAATAAAATCACTTTCGGAATGTTCGTTAAAATCGACGTTTTAAAGGTAGTCGGATACCTAAAAACGGTATTTTTCCGTTATAAGCACTACAATCGTTTTGACGCCAATTTGGCGCATTTTTAAAAATCACCGCAGCGAGAGAAGAGTAACGCTATATAATGACACTAATGATTGGTAAATTACAATATTAAAATATGCAAATCTCGAGATTCAAGGATCAAGAGACGATATAAGATATATTATTTTCGTGGTCATGGAGATAACGAAACTTCATGGAATGCCGTAATTTAATACGCTTACATTAAATTGCAATGAATTTACAGTCCGTCAGAAAATCGGACCGTATTTTTACGTAATGGATTTTAAAATATGGAATTTGCCTAAAGATGAGCAGGCAGCTATTACATTACTTCAAGAATGGCAACCCGATGTGTTGCTTTTTCGATTTAAAATGAAATGATTTTATTTCTTAAAGATTAAAAACTGTTTAATGACTTTTAAAAATATATTAGAATTTTTAAAAAACGAAATAATTATTTAAGAGTCTCTTTTTCAAATTTTGGTTTTTGGCTTTTGAAATAATTCTTTCAAATTTCCGTTTTCAAATTTTGCTTTTTAAACAAAAAAGTTCATTAAGTAGAAAAATATCTAAAGGTTTTAACTTCTCCTTTCCTGAAACTAAAATTATTTCTTCTGCTTTAAAATTATTTCTGGATTTCAGTTATTAAATGACTCATTCTCAACTAATACTTTTTTCATTTTGGCAACATGGTGATTGTAAATAGAAATTCTCATGGGCGAAAAAGTGCTTAAAAAAATAGAATGACAGTTCTCAGGAATTCAAAATTGGTGGCGGAAGAATCCTCATCAGTTGCTCATTAATTAGAAACAAATTTCACGAACTTGCTGGAATTATTAGTGAGTAAAATAATATGTCGAAAAATTACGAACTCCCCATTCAGTTACATTAAAATACTATGGCGATGAGCGCGGGAAATTTCAAAAGTGAGTTTTGTAAGTACGCTTTTTTAGAATGATAACATTTTTTCTATTAAATGTATTTGGTATATTTTTGAAGCTGAACATCTAGGCAATGCTGATAAATTATAAAATTTACATTAATAGGTGCAGAAAACCGAAATATTTGTCCATCAAAATTGTCGATTTCGTGAAATTCGGAAAAAAGCTTTGGGGAAAAAGCTTTGTTTGCAGTGAAAAACATTTTTAACTTTTTGAAAATGTGCATATGCTTAAAGATGAAGAGTTGTAGAACACATGGAAATAAAAAATTTGTCGACTGGTGGGCGGAAAAGTTTAATTTTACATGCATTAAAATAGTGGAAATTTGCGAAACGGAAAGGAGCTGGCCCACCCGGAATGACATGTTTCTATTACCCGCTTCTTTTGAGTTCGGCGGTTTTAATTGAATAATTTAAAGAGTTAAAAGTTTTGAAAGTCGAGGATGGTACCAGTGCACGTGCCTCGTCCGACCGCGTCCGTCGGTACCAGTCCGGATATCCTGCTATGCTCGGTTCGCGAGATTAGCCCGTCCCCGTGTCTGCTAATTAACAAACTAACATTTGTTTACCTTCAGCTGTTATTATATAGACTAGCTGAGTGGCAACCCGATGTGTTGCATTGTCGATTTAAAATGAAATGGTTTTATTTCTTAAAGATTAAAAGCTGTTTAATCACTGTTAAAAATATATTAAAAATATTTTAAATGAAATAATTATTTAAAATTCTCTTTTTCAAATTTCGGTTTTTGACTTTTGAAATAATTCTTTCAAATTTCCATTTTCAAATTTTGCTTTTTAAACAAAAAATTTCATTCAATTAGAAAAAATTCTAAATCTTTCAACTCCTCATTTCCTAAAACTAAAATTATTTGGAACAGCTTTCTCAGACGCACCGCCCTTGGCGGCAAATTGGCGCAAAAAATTTTTGACTCCAACTTGACGAAAAGTTGGCGTCAAAAGTTAATGGCGCCAACCTGACAAAAAATTGAACTAATAAACTGTCCAGTACCTATATAAATAAATACCCAATAAGGGAGGGCGGATTGGGGCCTCAGACTTTGTGAAGAAAAGTCATAAAAAAATAAGCTCCTGATGTACGCATATTTCTTATAGAATCTGCCGGAAAATTGTTACACTTTTTCGGCATTAGTTTCTATATATATATTTGCATGTTTCTCTGTCTCTATCCCTCTATCTATCTATCTATCCATATATATATATATATATATATATATACATATGCATATACAATTGTCAATTAGCTACACGAAAACCAAGACCCAAACCGTAAGCTTCTCGGCGCACCACACTCCTACCCATCGATCTTATTTCTGCACACCCAAACATACCCATCAGAAACATTATTCTTTTTTCTTAATTTCATTTTTAAATCACATTTCACGCAAAATATATCAGGCTTTAAAAACTTCAAATCCCACAATAATTCGAAAAATATCATTCGATCAGAATGAATAAACCCATGTACAAGTGACTCATTTACCACCCCTTCCGTATATCTAACACAAGAATAACGCCCTCTAACATTACCCAAAACCTTCGCCTGGTATTTACTAACAACATCCTTCACACTCAAAATGGCCGCCATCATAAATCTCGTAACAATTTACAATCAAAAAACTTTCAAACTAATCCAAGCAACAACAAAAAACGATTAAATACCCATAATTGGTCAAAATGAATCACGTGATACATCCGTCCCGAAATAATCACATGATAAAAACGTCACGAATTTACAGGAGCCAGAACGTTGGAGCCTTAACTGCCTCAACTTGGCAACCAAAAAATTTCGCCAAAATCGAACTGTTACCCCGCCATACACAAAATCGCCAAACTTGGCAGGGCGAAAGCTGTACAGTCTGCGAAAGCTGTACCAATTATTTCTGGTACTTTAAAATTATTTCTGGATTTCAGTTATTAAATGACTCGTTCTCAACTAATAATTTTTCCTTTCGGCAAAGTTGGCAGGGCGAAAGCTGTACAGTCTGCGAAAGCTGTACCAATTAGTTCTGGTACTTTAAAATTATTTCTGGATTTCAGTTATTATATGACTCGTTCTCAACTAATAATGTTTCCTTTCGGCAACATGGCCGAAGGAAAATATTAAATCTCATGGGGGAAAAAGTGCTTAAAAAATAGAAAGACAGGGAAGAGTTCCGTATCCTGTGCCGCTTGGCGCTATTTGGCTCGGTTTCTGATTTTTTTTCGCGTTTGGCGAAAAACTCAGAATAATGCAACCTACCTAAGCGACGCCATTTTTTCGGCGGCACTTAGGCTTACGGTATCCGACTACCTCCGGAGCACCTAAAAAAAAATACTTCCGTCAATTTCTGTCTTATTTTTTGAAGGGGTATAAACACAAAAACACTAAAATGATGAAAAAATAGACCATGACTGTGCAACTTTTAAAAAAAATTATGAATTTGTGTCGAAGTTCATCAAATTTTTACAAAACGGCTCTACCTCTGAAAACAAATTATGCATATAACACTTTCTTTTTGTCATATGTACATAAGTACCTCCTGAGTGTAAGGAACTAAAAGCTAATCGATATCGCGAAACCTAAAAAAATTACAGATCATTATATGCAATTATATGTAAAATTTTAGTAATTTCTTATGAGATTTTCTACAAATGCAGCTATAAATCAACAAATAAAATACATAGAACTAAATCTGTAGTTCATTGCATTATAAATATTAACAAAAACATACGTGAAAAATTTCATAGACATATCACAATATTTATTTGCATTTTTTATGAAAAATGAGTTCTTCAGAAAACATAATTAAATTTTTCAACTTCTTTTGTAATTATAGCTGCTGCTGACCTTTAAATCGCTCTCATTTTATTTCTCATGATCATTCAGAAAAAATAAAAGAAGATTTAGAAACACAAATTTACAACCTTTAAGAAATTTAATAAAATCACTTTCGGAATGTTCGTTAAAATCGACGTTTTAAAGGTAGTCGGATACCTAAAAACGGTATTTTTCCGTTATAAGCACTACAATCGTTTTGACGCCAATTTGGCGCATTTTTGAAAATCACCGCAGCGAGAGAAGAGTAACGCGATATAATGACACTAATGATTGGTAAATTACAATATTAAAATATGCAAATCTCGAGATTCAAGGATCAAGAGACGATATAAGATATATTATTTTCGTGGTCATGGAGATAACGAAACTTCATGGAATGCCGTAATTTAATACGCTTACATTAAATTGCAATGAATTTACAGTCCGTCAGAAAATCGGACCGTTTTTTTTACGTAATGGATTTTAAAATAGGGAATTTGCCTAAAGATGAGCAGGCAGCTATTACATTACTTCAAGAATGGCAACCCGATGTGTTGCTTTTTCGATTTAAAATGCAATGGTTTTATTTCTTAAAGATTAAAAACTGTTTAATGACTTTTAAAAATATATTAGAATTTTTAAAAATCAAAATAATTATTTAAAAGTCTTTTCTCAAATTTTGGTTTTTGGCATTTGAAATAATTTTTTCAAATTTCCGTTTTCAAATTTTGCTTTTTAAACAAAAAAGTTCATTCAAGTAGAAAAAATTCTAAAGGTTTTAACTTCACCTTTCCTGAAACTAAAACTATTTCTGGTGCTTTAAAATTATTTCTGGATTTCAGTTATTAAATGACTCGTTCTCAACTAATACTTTTTCATTTTGGCAACATGGCGAATGTAAATAGAAATTCTCATGGGCGAAAAAGTGCTTAAAAAATAGAAAGACAGTTCTCAGGAATTCAAAATTGGTGGCGGAAGAAACCTCATCAGTTGCTCATTAATTAGAAACAAATTTCACGAACTTGCTGGAATTATTAGTGAGTAAAATAATATGTCGAAAAATTACGAACTCCCCATTAAGTTACATTAAAATACTATGGCGATGAGTGCGGGAAATTTCAAAAGTGAGTTTTGTAAGTACGCTTTTTTAGAATGATAACATTTTTTCTATTAAATGTATTTGGTATATTTTTGAAGCTGAACATCTAGGCAATGCTGATAAATTATAAAATTTACATTAATAGGTGCAGAAAACCGAAATATTTGTCCATCAAAATTGTCGATTTCGTGAAATTCGGAAAACTGCTTTGGGAAAAAAGCTTCGTTTGCAGTGAAACACATTTTTAACTTTTTGAAAATGTGCATATGCTTAAAGATGAAGAGTTGTAGAACACGTGGGAATAAAAAATTTGTCGACTGGTGGGCGAAAAGTTTAATTTTGCATGCATGAAAATAGTGGAAATTTGCGAAACGGAAAGGAGCTGGCCCACCCGGAATGACATGTTTCTATTACCCACTTCTTTTGAGTTCGGTGGTTTTAATTGAATAATTTAAAAAGTTTAAAGTTTTGAAGTTGAGGATGGTACCAGTGCACGCGTCTCGTCCGACCGCGTCCATCGGTACCAGTCGCGATATCCTGCTATGCTCGGTTCGCGAGATTAGCCCGTCCCCGTTTTCTGCTAACTAACAAACTAACATTTGTTTACCTTCAGCTGTTATTATATAGATGGGGCGGTATTGGATATCACTCTCGCACACCTCTAGTACGCATTGCCGGTTCTTTAAACAGCCAGCGCTACATCTCCGAGGTGTTGGAGCCAGTTGTCCTTCCTTACCTTCAGGGCTTGCCCACAGCCATATTTCAACAAGATAATGTGCGACTACACGTGGCACGCATTGTCCAACGGTTCTTCGTCAATCGCCAGATTGAATTGCTTCCCTGGCCGCCTGGATCTCCGGATATTTCGCCGATAGAAAACATGTGGTCCATGGTTGCTCTACGATTGACCCAGATTCCATCCCCAGCTGCCACAGCAGATCAACTTTGGCAACGTATGGAAGCTGCTTGGTCTGCTGTACCCCAAGAACTCATCCAAAGTCTCTTTGAATCAATGCCGAGGCGTGTGGCAGCGGTGATCTCCAACAATGGCGGCTACTCTGGCTACTGATTTTGGCAGTAACCACACTTCACAGAAGTCTATAAATTTAATCATTTGATACTTGTTCAACATGTTATCTACAAAATAAATTTTGTTGTGATATCTCTTGTCTTTCTTGGTTTTGCAATTTGGGTGGCCAGCAGTGTATTAGTAATAATTTCAATTTTGCTATGAAGCAGTATTATTAAAAGCTTTTTTTATATTATATTTTTAACATCTTTATTCAAAATTGTTTCGTTCAATACAGATTTTTCGTATTAAATGATAATCTGTCATAATTTTAGTCATAAATTTGTTATCGCAAATATTGATTATCTACAATTTTAAAACGTTTTTCAAAAGTTATGTATATTGATGGTCATCAGGTATTTCAAATATTAGAGACGCTTTATATCCTTACTAATCAAATTCAGGGACAATGCATTTCTTAGTCTTTCTGAGATAAAGTAGAGATTGTACATAATTCCTGAGACCATAAAGTTTATATAAAAATACAACTTGAATAACTTCAAGTTTCAAAATACGCGGAAAACGATTGCAAATACCTCCATAAAACACCTCTAACTTACCCAGCACCCTAAGACCTAGGTTTAGCCCTTGCTATGGGTTCCTCAAGAAGGCATATCTACGAAGTAAGCCAGAAGGGGGGAAATTCCAAATTTGGATTTTCTCTAAATTTTTACTGGTTATTGACGAAGGGCAGTCATACAGCCTACAGTGGAAAGAACCATCGTCTATCGTGATTTGAACAAAACTGCACTTTGTCAGTCACTAGTAAAAATTTAGAGAAATTCTGCATTTGGGATTCATTTCCCTCCAGTTTTATCAGCTATTTCTTGCTCAAGAGCCCTTATCGAGGCTGAAACGTAGGTCCAAGGTTGCTAACTGCGCTGGAGCTGCATTCAACTTCCTTCACTTTCCTTGACGAAAAGTCAGCTTCCTTCAGCTTACAAAAGTCTGTCTCTGTCTTGAACACTTTTTTTTTTCAACGTTACTCGTGATCTAAGATGTCGTTCTTATTTACTATATCCGTCTACTTTTGTTTCTTCGTTATGCAATCAGGCGAGAGTAGTAAGGAACAGTGCAAAAGACTTGCGAGGGTTGAAAAAGAAAAAGACTTAAACAAAAACCGGTTAGTATACTGGTTCTCATTCATATTTTGGTTAATAAATATTTAATTACTCAACAATAAGCTTGTTGAGTTTCATTAAATTAGTCAATGCAGTTGCTGATATATATATACGTATATATTAGGGTGGGTCGAAAAAATAAATATTTTTGTGCGAAACGCTTTAGTGTGGAAAAGTTTCCTATTGTTATAAAAAGAAAAACGGCACAAAAAAATTAAAATCGGTTAACATCTTCCGTTCGCGCATCGTACTTGAAGTTTATGAAAAATTGCAAATATCACAATATTTTTGTAATTTATCTCTATTAGTTAAAACTTTTAAAATAAACATGTTTAGTTTTTATGCTTGTTTAATAGTTTAAATGACCTAAATAATTTAAATTCTGATCATAAATCTAATTTTTTCCGTTCGCACAACGTCTTTGAAAAACAGAAATTTAACAATTTTTCGCAGTTTTCACTGTGCAACTCTTCGCTCGATTTGCTAGAACAAAACGACCCAGAACTCACCACGGGTAGATGGTTGCACGTCGAGTTCCACCAACATCCTACCCAAACAACCATCCAATTGTTGGGTGTGATATTTAAATTATATTTACATCTATTTACAAAGATTTTCCATAGAGTAGTATTCTTTGGCTTACTCTGTTTTTGACTTTTTATTTTTAAATCTCTACACATTTAAAGTCTGATTTTTTGGAGAAAAGAGGCATAACTGATCTAGAATTCAGTGTTGCTTGGATATAGCCATCTCTGGCTTCATGTCCACATACTTTATTCGAGGCCTCTGTCACAATTTTGGACAACCTCTCCACAGCCTGGGTATGACAGGGAAACTTAGTATTTCTCTGATGGCCGTAGTGTCAGAATTGATGAATGATTTAATATCATCTTCACTTAGGTTCCGCACCATTGGGGGAGGATACACCACACAAGAATTCCAATTAATAATTTCAATTCAATGTGAAGCTTGAAAGTTTACCATCGGAGGTACGGAATTTCTAGCTGTCTTCTTCTTTGGGACGATTTGTCTTGCTTTTATGATCCTTCTGTAACCAAGCTCCCGAATATGTTCTCTTTCATCAACAAGAATTGCCAGTAAAACATTGTCTGGGTCCGCAAAGAATGCTCGTTGAATGACTGGATCGACAACTTGAAGTAATTCGTAGGATAAATACCGTGATGTTTTGGATTCCTTGAAAGACATGTTTCGGTCCGTCAGTAAAATATATGCTTTTTTTATGGCAAACCACATAGGCATATATGATTTCAAGATGAAGCCAACTATTTCTTTTAAGTATCCGGATGGATCTGATGAACTTATATACAACCTAAGGACTCATTTGGTCGCAGTTAGCCATCTGGGATGAGACAAATGACCATGGTCCCTATTTGCCAAGTCTTCTGGACAATGTTTGTAATGATGCGCCTTCGAATAGGTGAAAATATTATAAAAATATTAAAAGGATAAGTCGATTCGAAGGCTTTTATCATTACATTCATTTGATAAAATGGGAAACGACGGCTGAAGCGGTACGATAATTAAAGAGCGGAGCGGTCTTGTGTTAGATGTAGCGTATCGAATAGGTCTTTTGGCGACGGTGAACGTGGGGGGTTTTGATCGCCAAACAAGATAAGGCGAGACTGTCGCCGAAGTTGACATTAAACGACAATGAGCTTTGTACGAGGATTTACGAGGAGAAAACTACCAGCAACTTGGGAGGTTTGCGTGCGGTTTCCGTGTGGGCGTACGACGGTGAAGCAGGGGCGGCCAATTAAATAATGTTGGAGTGAAGTAAGCGAATGAGATGATGGCAGAATCGGGAATGGGGGAAAAGTAATTCGAAAGAGGAGTCAAAAAAGAAGAATGGGATTTAAAATATATAAATTTGGGAGTTTGAAAATTTAAAAAGGCCCCTCTCTCTCAAATAGCAAGCTCTCAGATCTCTCAGGGAGAGACTTCTGATTGTGGTGGTGTCGGGTCGAGCTTCGGTTTCCCGTTCTTTCTTGAGTTTTGGCGTATCGGATCGAGCTACGGTTCCCCTTGGTGTCATTACTGTTTTGGGTCAAACTTAGAGTTCCCCAAATATAGGTGCTTAATAGAATAAAGTTTGTGTGGTGGTGTGAATTCACGAGAAATTTTGAGAAGACGGAGGAGAAGGAAGTTTATGCCCCTGCCTATCAACGGAAAGACTCAACATATCTCAACTAACTAAATCAGAGGAATCGTCAATCTGCTAAAGGTCAACTGAACCGAGTGAGTCGAACAAATATTATTGTTTTGCTCAGTCCCTTTTGCTTTTAGTTGTTTTTATTAAGTTTGGTTTACGGTCGGTAGACGAAATTTGATAGGAGAGATAGTGTTGAATAGATATTCTGAGTTTTGGGTAATCATCGTGTGCTCCCTATTTTTCTTGAAAAGTAATTGTTGAATGCTAATATTGTCTTAAAGATAAGTTTTGTGGATAGCTAAGCGTTCCTGGTAAAAAGATAATGATTAAAATAAGATGTAAAAATGTAAATTTTGTAAATAAATTTAGTTTAGTTTAAATTTAACTATTTGTCTGCTTTAGTTTTCACAGTTGGTTTTCAGGGTACTGAATGAAAAGTTTCATTTTTTTTAGTCTAGGTTTTCGCTATCCTTCAATTTGTTATTTATTAATAACTACATCCAGAACATTTGGTTATAAACAAATAAATCTTATACAACGCACCCAACTACCCCTTTCTAAAATAATAACTAATGTACTACCACAAAATAATCATGCCCTATAAAATAAATGGACGAGCAATACAACAATGTTCCAAGGTGATTGCATTTGAAATGTCCAACAAATACTGTTGGTCTTTGCTCAACAAATTCCTGTCTATATCAGGAATCGAACAATCTATGGTTTCCTAATCAACCACAGGGAGTTTTTCACAGTAAGTGAGCTACTGCCCGATTGGCCCACTAAAATAATTAGGTACTGAAGTTTGACGGTCAATATGTTGGAAAATGTGGCGAAAAGGAAGCTCATTAAAATTCAGGAAGCATATGCTCCACTGTAGTGGGCTTCCTACATGATTTACTAGTTGGTGGATAACACCGTTCTTCCATCCATTGATCATTACATTGCCATTACACCTTACTACTTCTAGTTTTTCTAGTGATATTGATAGTTCAGACAAACGAGAAATAATGCTTTGAGTTATGTCATTAGATGAACTCGAGGAAGAAGATAAATGTCCAATATAAGTTCATCCAGGTTCCTGGATAAGAGAATAGTGTTCTTCTTTCACATTCCTGCGAAATTGCTTGGCATTCAATTTTTCGACGAACAAAGTATCATCTTTTCGTCCGTCAAAGAAAAGACCTCAGCTTTCCTCAGGAGGTGTGAATTGACTTCAATTGAGTTCAAACCAGTTCAACCTATTTCAAGTGAGTTCTGGTTCGTTTTGTTCTAGCAAAACGAACGAATAGTAGCACTGTGAAAATTGCGAAATATTGATAAATTTCTGTTTATTCCAAGACGTTGCGCGAACGGAAAAAACTAGATTATTGATCAGAATTTAATTTATTTAGGTTATGTAACCCATGAAACAAGCATAAAAAAACTAAAGCGTGTTTATTTTAAAAGTTTTAACTAACAGAAAAAATTGCAAAAATATCGTGATTGTTGCAATTTTTCATAAACTTCAAGTACGATGCTCGAACGGAAGATGTTAACCGATATTAATTTTTTTATGCCGTTTTTCTTCTTATACCAATAGGCAACTTTTCCGCACTAAAGCGTTCCGGGAAAAAAAATTTTTATGACCCACCCTTATATATATATATATATATATATATATATATATATATATATATATATATATATATATATATATATATATATATATATATATATATATATATATATATATATATATATATATATATATATATATATATACATATATATATATATATATACATATATACATATATATATATACATATATACATATATATACATATATATATACATATATATGCATATATATATGTATATATATATGTATACATATATATATGCATATATATACATATATATATGCATATATATACACTCAAGAGCTAAAACATTATGACCACCCCTACATTTTGCAATGAATTCGCCTGGATGACGTGGAAGGCACGCGATAAGGTGGAAGTGGTATTTAACTGCTGCTGGAGAGTCTGAAGAATCATTCTTTCACTTACTTCTGTGTGTGATGGGAAAGGCTGCGGATCTAAGCGACTTTGATAGAGGGCAGCTTGTAATGGCCCGAAGGCTCGGAACAAGTATTTCCGAAACTGCACGACTCGTGAGTTGTTCGCGACCTACAGTTGTTAGTAGTTATGCAAAGTGGATGAATGACGGTGAAACCAGCAGTAGACGACAAGGTGTTGGACGTCCACACGCTATCAAAGAAAAGGATCGTCGGAGAATGTCTCGCATGGTGAAGCAAAACCGGAGCCAGACAGTGGCTCAGCTGACAGCCCAATACAATGCCCAATACATATATACATATACATACATATATATATATATATATATATATATATATATATATACTAGCTGAATACCCGTGATTCACTACGGAGTACATTTTAGGATAATTCCAACGAAAAAGTAATGAAATTGCTTTTTAGAGGATTTTCTTATAAACAATATATTTTGTTTCTTCATTGGGCGGAACTAATATTACCAGGCTCGTCCGCGAACTTACGCGTGAGCAAGCTACGTAAAACTGACCGTGGGAGAAACAATTTTCTCGTAAATGTACGCCAGCATATTTTAAAGTTTGGCCTTGGGACTTATTTATCGTCATGGCGAAGCATATTTTGAGAGGAAATTGCAGTTTTCTATATAGATTTGATTTAATATCCATAACACATGCTAATTTGAACTAAATTTTTTAAAATTTCCATCTCAATTAGTCTAGTGGTTAAATTTTATCTTTTTCTGTATTTTAATATTTTCTTTGTCAATTAGTTTCGTTGCTATGCACATGACGCAAAATTAATTTAAAGTATCACAAAAAGAAAAGAAATCTCGCGATCAGCATTTAATAAATTAAATTCAAAACTTTCCAAAAGATTTCTGTTTTGGAAGCTAATGTTCTGCTAATTTCCAGTAAAAGTTAAAATCATTTGAAAACCACACACCAGTGTTCCACTCACACGCAACACCATAAAACTGAATTACAGTACTCTACGTTTATATGGGCATTGAAATTTGTGGCTAGTAGAGGGCAATACGGGACAATCCACGCATTGTCTATAGACACTTGCTATCCTTGGCTATTATTTGATCCGTAATATCTGCCTCATATGCCGTATGTTTCTAAACGCCATTCCCGAATGAAGAAATCGTGTAGAGGAGGCTTCTGCAACGTGTGGACAGAGACAGTTGTTTTGTGACAACTGACTGAAGTGGTGTCATCTTTGGCTATTATTTGATCCGTAATATCTGCCTCATATGCCGTATGTTTCTAAACGCCATTCCCGAATGAAGAAATCGTGTGGAGGACGCTTCTGCAACATGTGGACGAAGACAGTTGTTTTGGGACAACTGACTGAAGTGGTGTCATCTTTGGCTATTATTTGATCCGTAATATCTGCCTCATATGCCTTATGTTTCTAAACGCCATTCCCATATGAACCACAGCCTAATTCCTTTAAAATGGAACAAAATGAGTAACTCCAGTTAACCATGTAATCCACTACTTCTACAGGGGCATCAAAATGTGAGAATACAGACTTTAAATCAGCCAAAACTGCAATTATGGTGTACATATGACACCCAAATTCTCCAAAAATCTTCGCCTTTGTGATGAGACTCATAAGTGATTTTTGTTTTTGATGAAACACTTGCTAACAAATCATGACGATTCTGTGGTTTTTTCTCCAACTATTCTTTGCTGTTGTTTGATTTCTTCCAGCCTCGCTTCTCTTTCCGGGGTAAAGATTCGGATAAAGCTGAAAAGTAAACAATACCAAATCAATTTAAAAACTAAATACAGTATAAATAACGTAGAAAAAATAACAGTATAAATAACACAGTATGAATAAAAAGTGCAAGCTGCGGCCAGATATGCTCAGGCCAATAATACAAAAAAAAATTTTAATCGTAGTAGGCAATGAAAAACATTTTACACACTTCAATAATAGCAAAACAAAACATGATGGTAAAATTGAAAGGAAAGTTAAAATAGAAGTAAGAAGTTAAATTCTAAAAATTGAAAAGAGGTATAAATCAGCTATCGATTCTAATTTATGAATCATTTATCAGGACATGAAAATATTACTGCATGTAAAAAAAATTAACCTTACCTCCATTAATTTCAACACTTCTTGACCTGTGACTTGTCCAATCATGTGAAATATAATTCTTGACAATAAATCTTGTTAACCTAAACTGTTATTTGTGTTTTTTTTAATTTAAAAAAGTTATGTTCTCAAAATATGACAATTAAGGAAAAGATATCATCGAGAAAAAAAAATCATGCTACTTAAGAAAGTCATACCACAAATTTCTATAAAATTAATGTGCAACTATATTTGACGTACAAAATAATGCATATGTAATACATTGCTAACATGTTTTAACATAAAAAATTTCCACAATCAAAAGCTATAATTAGTTTAAAATATTAGCTGTAGGATTTTGTGCAGAATGATAGGTGTTTTAGCTAAATTTCATTAAAAATTACTTCAAATTGATCAATTTATAAAAAAGGTATGCTATTTACAGGTAAGTGTTTGTTTCTTTTTTTGATTTTTAAGTGCTATTTTAGCATAAAAGACCAAAGAAACCTTTACAAAATTATTTTTTCTCAAAGCTAAACACAAACATAATCAAAGCTAAACAAAACATAATTAACAGTTGTTTTAAAACACCCCTGGTAAACATTGTTAAGTTTCGAAGTATTAGAATGATAATAAAAAATATTCCAGAGTTTCAGACAGAAGCATAAAAAGAAAGAATATGCATAAAAGTAACTAAATTAAACAAAAATTGTCAGAATACAGAAAAAGTGAACATCGGAAAAAGTAAATAAAACGTTTCCTTGTGCGCATGCGTAGTTCTTATGAATGATTGATTCCAACGCCTAGAGTACCGCGTTGGAAGAACCACATAAAATTTGTGTTGAAGTATCGTTCTTTAAAATTCAATTAAAAATCGAAATTTTAAGATAGAGACTTGAAATGAGGTTTATATGAATGAGAAAGCTTTCATCTTCCAGATGATGTAAATATTTTCTTTGTAAGATAAAAACTCGAAGAGCATCGACCGTAGATCCTCAAAAGTCGTAAATTTCTCGAAAAAGTTGGTTTAATATTTTGATGAAAATATTAGTCTGTTTTAAATTATTTTGATGAAAATATTAGTCTGTTTTAAATTATTTTTAAACAAATGAGGTCTTGTTTGAAGGAGAAATATCTGTAGTCTTAGATTGTAAAAAGATCAAAATTCTACGATCATTTTTTGTCGAGATATCGTAATCTGAAATTTAAAAAAACATAAAATATCCCACAAAACATAAAATAAAAAATTTTCTAGAATAAAATTTAAAATTTGGGCCTCGAGGTGCACCTTCCCATAGTCTGCACTACCCGTGTGCGAAATTTCATGGCTGTGTCACAGATTCGCCTGGGGGCCGCACACACACACACACACGCACGCAAACATTCGCTTTTATTAATAAGATATATATATATATATATACAGTGGACGCTCGTTAATTCGAACTCAAAGGTTCTCGGAAAAAAGTTCGAATTATCCGAAGTTCGAATTATCCGATGTTAAGAGAAAATAATATAACTTTAAATGTGTATCACTGAAGAAGAAACTCTCCTAGTATGTATAACCCCAGAAAATATATTATACTATGTTATCTAAAGTTAAACATATTAAAAAGCAATACAGACTTACCTTAATCATAAAATGAAGCAGAAGATATGCAGTATAAAGAAAACTTTTATTAAAAATATGAATTACACTTTGGGGAAAAACTGTAAAATGGATGTTTGGTTCTGTTTTATGATGCCTACATTGTTCAGCCATCTTCTCGATTTGAAGTGAACATTTCAATTCATTTTCAGAGGAAGGTTCCATTTGAATAAATGCTTTCAGAGTTTTAATAGAGTCCATTATGGCCGCATTAAAAATATCTTTCGGCAGGTAAGTAGAGAAAAGCCCTGGCAGTTTCCTACCGAAATTAGTACATACGTTTTCGATTACATCAGATTTTTGGCCACATACAGTTTGATAAGAAATATTGTGCCTGAGAAAGCCATCCATCACTGCATTTAAAATCTTCAATACCCATTCGAATTGCCAATTCATCAGCCTTCGTCAGCACTAGGGGTCCATTTATCGGAAAATTTCGAGATCTAACATCCTGGAACCATAGCAGTAGAGCTTTTTCTAGAACTTCTTGGGACGCATTTCCCATATGTTTCCTTCCTCTAGCAAATTTTGATTTTCCCATGAATCTAAAATTGACTCCTTGTTTTTCAAATTAGTTGACAAGACATTTTTTTAAATTCTATAGTCAGCTGCTAACTTTGTTTTACATTCGCCATTCTCTACTTTCTTTAAAATTTCTACCTTTGTCTCCAAAGTTAGGGTTTTGTACTTTCCACGTGTAGACATCCTGAATTTTTACACAATGGGGAAGAAAAACTAGACCACATTAACTTGTCTGCATTGCAGTTATAACTGACGCAGCTCCCTAGAATCTGTAGTAAGACTAGTTTTTCTGAAATTCTAAGAAAATCGATCCAAATAAAGGAAAATTGCTTTTTCCGTTTAGCACTAACAAGAAGGACAATAGCTACTAACGTTTAGCGGACATGCAATAGTCTAGGAATGCAGGCATGTGCCTCTTTACACAGAAAAGAAATTTTGACACACAAAATAATAAATACAGTGTGTATTTTCTCCATTAAATGAGGAAAGAGAATTTTTTTTGTCAATTTTTTAGTTCGAATTAACCGAAGTGATAAAAATTTAGTTCGAATTAATGAGATATTTTTAACATTAACTCCAATACAAATTTTTTGAGGCCTTTGGATTAGTTCGAATTAACCGAAAGTTCGAATTAACCGAGTTCGAATTAACGAGCGTCCACTGTATATGGGACAGAATAGCCGTGCGGGGTTACAAATGACTAAACTATTATAATCTATACAAACATCTATTAAATATTACTTATTTACAAAAAATATTATTTACAAGCCTACGTCATTAAATAACATAAGCAGTCGTCTGCTGCTATCAGACAAAACTCGTCATCGTTTTGCCATTGTCTATCCGCTGATTGGGGTTACCAGATCTCTTCTTCTTTGGTTAGGCTGAAGCGGCGCAGAGGGATGTTAGTGTCATCATCTGACGTATATAGGTACCACAGTCCGATGTAGGCTCAATCACTATATATATATATATATATATATATATATATATATATATATATATATATATATATATATATATATATATATATATATATATACTAGCGGCCCGTCCCGACTTTCTCCGGGTTGAACAATTATCGATCTTAAGTAGATATTAGGAAGGTATAATTTGTTTTAAAACTTTACGGTATACCACATTTTTCGTTTTTCTGAAGTTTTAAAATAAATTGATTTTTTGCATTTCCTGACCTAGAGAGACCAACATGTAATTGTCCGTGAGTTAACCAATCTTCCCGTAAGTCAAGTCCAATATATTTCTATGTTTGATCTTGGGATTTATTGATGGTGATGGCAAAAGAAATTTTTATTGGAAACTGTAACGTCAGGCACTGAATTGTGTCCGGGGCCACCCGCATGCCGATTTTTATACGATTTAGCCCCATAGCCTAATCGCTACAGAGTCCACACACACACACACACACACCAAAAAAAAGTAATAATAAAAAAAAACCACCAAAAATAGCACAAAAATTTTAATAACTTTTTTAAAATTCAAAATTCAAAATTCCGGCTACGTCAGGCACTGAATCGTGTCCGGGGCCACCCGCGTGCCGATTTTGGTACGATTCGGCCCCATTGTCTCGCTGTCAGCGAGGACAGCCGCGGAAGCTGTCGAAATGAGCAACTTTTAGGGGCAAAGTCATTAAAACATTAATCAAAAAACTCCGTGGCCTGATTTTCAAAAATTAATATTCCAATGTTTTAATCTGAACTATCAACTATATCTATACAAAACTTCAGCTCAATTGAAGCAATACATTTTCACTTATACAGGAACAAACATAGACTTATTCGAAATAATGAATAAATTTCACAGTTTCAATGAAACACACTGATTTTTGAATAAAGTTCAATAATTCAAGTTCGATTTACGCAAATTGTGCATAAAATTGTACATAAATTCAAAAACATAAAGTTTATAAATAAAGTTCTGCAGTATTATACCAATAAATTTCCAGTTGATAGCCAATAAATTGTAAATATTTTTACCTTAAATGTCCTATAAAAAGCGTAGTTCCAAATGTAATTTTCTTCAATAAACCCTTAAACGTTGCCAATTTCAAAAATTCTTTTTGTAATTTTCAATACCTCCTCCTCTTGAATCTTTAAAATATTAAATGTTTTACTGATAATAAATGAAAATGTAGTTTGATGAGTTGCTATGGTTGCTTGACTATGGTTGACAAAGAAAATTCAAATGTTAAAAATGTGACAAAGGAAAAGTTGGAATAATGTACCTTTCAAATAGATGTTACAATAGATTTCAAATAGATTTCAAATATGGTTACTTGACTATGGTTGACAAAAGAAAATATGTTAAGGTAAAGCATCAGCTCAACATTTAGGTCCCTAACTTTCTTTCTACTGATCAGATATACATAATATATAGCCTATGTCCATCTGGAATAATGTACCTTTCAAATAGTAAAAGAATTTTTCAAATAGGTGCAGTGGTTCCGGAGATTTCCCTCCACATACAAAATCCACTCTCTCTCTCTTTATATATTAGTATATATAATAAATGAAAATGTACAGGGTGGCTAATAAATACTGTGACAAATATCGAATCATTCAATTACACACAGATGAAATAGAAAATGGAAAATACAACAATATTATGAACATTATACATGAAAGTTTACCATGAAATAATTTTACTCGAATCGACCGCCATCTTTATCGATTACTAAAGATAATCTCTTACGCCACTGTCCTATTGAGGCACGAATCATTTTATGAGGAAATTTGTCCCATTCACTCCGTATGGAATCTTTGAGTGAGTCCAAACTTCTGTGCTGCTTAGCATTTACTTTAGACTCTAAAATCCCCCAAATGCAATAGTCTAAAGGATTTAGATCTGTGAAGAAGGTGGCCAATCTTCTTGCTTGATAAACTTCGGGCAATTGGCATGGAGCTATTCCTGTGTTGTTTTGGATCAGTGGGACGGTGCAGAATCTTGCTGAAATATCCAATTCTTTTTGGGATACAATCTGTTAGCATGTGGTAATAAACGTGTAGTCAATACTTCCTGTTTGTAATATTCAGCATTGATTTTTACCCTTTTATCGATGAATTTCAGACGCAGTTTTCCATTGTGTGACACTGCATCCCAAACCATAACAGAATTCTTGTTCTGAAAGCGTTTAACAGTTCGAAGATTTTCAGGTATATCCTCGAAGGTTGCTGAATATACAACATCATTTTTAGCATTATAACTTTGTTTTGTACAAAACAGCTTCTCATCAGAGAAAATTATTTTTTCAACACTTTTGCTACCGTGCCGGTTCAGCAATTTCTTACATCTTTGTAACCTTTTTACTATTTGTGCAGTAGTCAAACCTTGAACTTTTCTTTTGCGATAAGGGCGAAAACCCAGGTCTTCATTTATGATAAGTTGCATAGTTCTGCGACTGATGTTCTCTTCTGCAGCCATTTTATTTGCAGAACGTTGTGGATTTCTTCGTATCTTTTCACGAATTCTTTTGATACGTTCTTTTGTACGAACAGTGCGTGGACGACCGGACCTTGGTCGATCTTTACAGCTATTGGTATCCAATAATCGATTTATAGTTCTATATATAAACGTCCTATTAAAACCAAGGCATTTTAATTGCTTAAATATTTTACCTGCAGAAAATCCGCGATCAAAAAGCTGTTTAACCATTAACCTTTTGGCTTCCATCTTTCAAAATATTCTACATGTTTTACTTTAAACAAAAATCGTCTGCGTTTACAAAAAGTTGTCAATCACACAAATAGATAGATAAATTGTTTTTCCAAACGATTAAAATTAACTCTTATTTTTTGGAGTGTTACAGTATTTATTAGCCACCCTGTAGTTTGATGTGTTTCTATGGTTACTTGACTATGGTTGACAAAAGAAAATTTGTTAAGGTGAAGTATCAGCTCAACATTTAGGCCCCTAACTTTCTTTCTACTGATCAGATATACATAATATATAGCCTATGTCCATCTGGAATAATGTACCTTTCAAATAGTAAAAGAATTTTTCAAATAGGTGCAGTGGTTCCGGAGATTTCCCTACACATACAAAATCTGCTCTCTCTCTTCATATATTAGTATATATATATATATATATATATATATATATATATATATATATATATATATATATATATATATATATATATATATATATATATATATATATATATCGAATGATGTCAAATTTTCTGAAACACCCTGTACATTGCTTCATTTTGATTTTTTACCATTTCACAAGGTTATCTCTTTCATTTTTCACCCTGCCCTTGAAATCTAACGTTCGATAATGACCTACTTTCGTCTTCGAAATGATAATGAAATTCCCCATGAGGGGGGGGGAACTAAATGCGTTCCCCCTGTGTGCCGCGAAGAGCTGCTGCCTTGGATTGATTTTTTTTTTGTCACAAAATCAATGAAAGATAATTTTGTTCGTTAAAAATAAAGTGTGAAGGGGGGAAAATTTCAACCAATATGTCATTCTCTAAACCAACTTCTGTTATTAGCATTTAATTAATAAATGCGTTTCCAGCAGTTTCATCAATATTATAGGTGCAAGAAGTATGTAAATTTTTCAAACAATAAATAAGTATAACCCTTCAGGAAAAAAATATCAATGATATCTATGTTGCGAGTTGATTTAACTCGTGATTTAGTAAAAACTTCTTAAAATAAACTCCCAATGCGCTTATTTCAAATATTAAAAGCTCCTGAGATTTCCGTAACACGAGCACTTAGACTGTCTCACAGGAGCATTCTAAAAATAGATATGAAGTCTTTTGCGTTCGAAATACATTCTCAGAGACAGTTTTCGAAACCTTTTGATGTCATCCGAGTAGGCAATACAATGCATTAAATAATGCAATATCCAGAAATTTTGCTTATATTATGAATATATAATTTAATCATATAGACTTAATAAGGATCTTAATTTATAAGTGATTTAGATAGAATTTTAAATGAGTAAATATTACTTAATTCTAGAAAGAATTTTTATGTTTTCATAACATTTACTAATCAATTTCAAATGGTATTTCATCTACATTCTAAGAAGTCTAAGAAAGATTAATGCTCAGTTACCGTTAACTATTTTCTGCATAATACAGATTACAACAGACAAAGGCAGTGGAATAGTTAACATACTCACATATTAAGAACATTATTAGATCAGCAGTACATGACAGTAATTTAAACGTTATTTATAAGGACCTTTCAGGAAATAATACATCAAAACTCTCGAAGTAATATTAATTGGAACTTTTGTCAGCGTTCAGCGATGGAGTAAAAAACTGGGGGGGGGGGGGGGGGGGGGGGGGGGAGATCTTTAAGGCTGCTGTGTACTAACCCTATTGGATTCGTTCACCTCAATGTTAACCTAAAGAAAATGTCTATACTATTGACAGCTACATAAATGCGGAGAATCCAATAAAAGTGATATTTTCAGATATCCTGAACTTTTCTGCACCTTGCAGTAGGATTCGTTTCATACAATGCGTCCACCAAAGGAATTGAGGAGCGTTTAAAACACACTACACCAGATTTTTTCCTGAATAACTTAAATTTTAAAATATTATTTGAATTTTTTTAAACGAAATATTCCCCAAGGGCTAAAATTTCTTCCTCTATTACGGAGTACAATTTATAAAAAAAATCTTTCAATCCATGTAGACAATCCTCGGACACATTTTCTCCGCAGGTTACCATAGAGGTGAGCGAATCCTTAAACTGCATACGACTCTAGTGTCAGGAAGATTTTTATGGCGTCACTTTTCGGATAATGCTTGGATAGAAAATTGCCCGAGGGAAATTCTTTGCAAAATGTGGGTGCTACATTTGCGTTTAGATGTAGTTTAATATTCTAAGATCGTTTAGGTAGATCTTGATATGACTTGATTGTGTTCTAGTCAGCACTCCGTTGTGAAAAGCAGGGGATCAAGATTCTACTTCTGAGTCTGCCAAGTTGTTTTCGGATGAAAAAATAGTTGGCAGAGTATACATAGGTTAGTTTGTTCCCGTCATAGTGTATGTATAACTTGTAATCACGAAAGGGTTTTCAGTCTACCGCTCTCTTGGATAATCGTTCACTCCATCTGTAGACGAGCATGTCAACAAGTAAAAGTCATCTCGTGACCATTTTTGTAACACGGCATTCTACTGGAACAAGCCTAATTTTTCAAAGAGAAAAAAAATTTTAAACCTCTCATTCTAATCTTTTATCTCCGGGGATGTATTAAGTTTTTACTTTTGAGCTCTGCTCTCAATCCCTATCTTGATTTCTGTAATTTCTTGCTTTCGTTAAATATTTTTAGGTTATTTTTACTGATTTCATAAAATTTAGAAAACGGCTGCCAGGAATTAAGATGAGCAATGCCTATCAATAAAACAACTAGCTCTGATGTAAGTAAAATTATAGGTTTACGATTCATAAACAAAATCTTTCGAATATTCTTGAATACTTGCAGTCTTTTCGATGCGTTTCACTCTGAAACTGATATCTCACATTAAAATACCCTGCTGTAATTTTCTCCGCTCAGTTCAGCCCGTAAGCCGTACCAGGCAATAGTGAACACAACTGCTGCCTTATTCAAGAGTACAGAACATTGATGAAGGATTTAATCCACCGGATCTCCTTTTGGTGGATCATTGCACATTCTGGCTTACTTGGAAATGAGAAAGCGGACCATTTGACCAAGATGGGTGCAGAGGTTTTGCAGAAACTGAACAGACCTTAAACTTACCATTCCTCTAAGCTTTTTATAAAAATGATCTGCAAAAAGGCTTTTAAATTGAAGTCTATTGAATCCTTCAGAAAAAAAGTTCTGGGCTTCTCTATGTAAGGATTTTTTTCCGACTTACCGCGTTTTGCTGCGGCCGCTTGTTTTAAACTTTTCATCGGCCACAACTGTCTCCTGGCGCATCTTTTCCTGATTGGCGTGGCTTGATTCGCTCCACTGCGTCTCGTGTCATTCTAATCAACCAATGGCTGTATTACATATGAACGTGTGCCCTGCATTTTTAAATTATAAATCCCATGTTTTAAAATATTGGAGACCACCTGGCCTGATGGCCTAGTGGCCATGACCGATATTTCTCAAAGAATAATAATAATATTATGCTTTAAAACTAAAATACCTGAAACTGAAAAAAAATTGCCAAAACAGTTAAAATATTTTAATGGCCGATTTTAAAATTACTGATTCGTAAATTTATAATTCAGGTGAAGTTCAAACACAACAGTTATAAGAAAATGTATGTACCCCTTTTTGGTTGGCAAAGGTCTTTAAAGTTAAGCGAGCCGGTCGCAGTAATGGAAAAAATTCCATTTTTTTTATAAGGAATTCTTTTTATGACGATATCTATTTTAAAAAGATACCAAAAAAATCAAGAGACGTTTCTTCCAATTGTCAGGAGCACCTTGATTGCACTCAGACAAACATAAATGTGAGACCTGTAAGTCAAGATCATCACGGGACTCAGATGAATTGCGTCACAGCCCATCTGTCCGTTAATAAAAATATTTTGGGTTCGATTCCTACGGAAGCCAGATGTACTACATGGGGTGAAAAGTCCCAGGACAAGCAATGAAAGAAACATTTTTTTGTCAAGAATCGATTTTATCCTTCAACATAGTTTCCTTCAAGAGCGATACACTTATTTCAAAGGTCCTCTAACATTTGAATACCTTCCATATAGTACTATTTGTCAAGGGCTTCAAAATGCATATCAGTTTCGCATTTGTCATCCTCATTTGATGAAAATCTCTTCCCCTGAAGCCATCTCTTCAAGTTAGGAAACAAACAATAGTCGCTGGGGGTCAGATCTGGAGAATACGGGGGATGGTGGAGCAATTAGTATTTTAATTTATTCAATTTTACCATCGCTTTCACTGATGTGTGAGACGGTGAATTCTCTTGGAGAAACAGCACCTTTTTTTCGCCATGTGCGGCCTTTTTTTTCTTGATATCGTCCTTCAAGGGGTCCAATAATACCGCTTAATACTCTCCTGTGATTGTTTCACTTTCTCAAGATAGTCGATGAATATTGTGCCCCGTGCATCCCCAAAAATACTGGCCAAGACCTTTCCAGCCGATTGTTGGGACTTTGATCGCTATGGTCGGCTTTTGCGAGCTTCCAACCACCCTGCAGACTGCCTTTTTGATTCAAGTGTGCAGTAATGGATCCACGTTTCATCCATTGTTACGAATCGGCGGAAAAACCCGTTTGGATTACGCTTTTATAGCCAAAGCGCGCTCTGAATTATCGACACGTTGCTGTTTTTGGTCAATTGTTAGAAAAAGCGGCACCCATCTCGCACAAAGCTTTTTCATATTTAAATGCTCATGCAAAATATGTCTCACCCATACTGTGGATATCTTTACTACGCCAGCTATCTCCCTTACTTTCACTTTGCGGTCTTCCAAAACAATACGGTGGATTTTTTTGGTGTTCTCTTTAGTTGTTGCCTCAATTGGACGTCCAGAACGTGCGTCATCATCGGTGTTCTTACGACCATTTTTAAACTCGCTAAACCAATGACAAATGGTTGTTTTCGACTGAGCAGATGTGCTGCAATGTTTTTCGAGCCATTCTTGGGTTTGGACGGTATTTTTTTCATCAAAAAGCAATGTTTAATTAAGACGCGAAATTCTTTTTGATCCTTTGTTAACACAAAATCAAAAGTAGCGTTACTTACACGACCACAACTCGTAAATAAATGGCCGACATGTCATGAAACTTTGATGGCAGTCTTTTGAAGGTTAGTACTAATAGAACATTATATGGAAATTTCATTGCGGATGCCATTTAGTGGCGAGTCCCGGGACTTTTCACCCTATGTAGTATTTTTAGGCGAAGCAATATCGATGAATGGGAGAGATGTCGCTCATTGCAATGTTAAAGAAGCAAAAATATCGATTTGTGTAAAGTATATTACACGTATTGATTATATAGATAAAATGGGATAATACGGAAATCTATCTTCATCGTTATGAAGCTATGTTGGTCGACCTATATGGTGTTCCCATAATAACAGTGATTCTCCACCAGTGTGCCTCGAGATTTTTTGGGGGGATAAATAAAAAATATCTTTAGGGCCGTCTTAAAATAAATATTGATATCAAACATTTGTTCTCTAAGTACCAATTGCAAGTCTCACATTAATAAAACAAAACTATTCTTAGCGATTTCCATTGTAGTCCTCCAGTGTAATACTACACTGAATCCCATGCCTATTTTTGAAACTGTATTAATATAGTCCATTCTGGTCTTTGTTATTTCTGTATTTCAGTAAATAAATAAAATCAGCAGTGGAGCAAGTATATATTTGAACTTAAAATTGGCACGCTCCTCATCTAAATTCCGCTTTGATTTAATATTTAAAAAATTCAAAAATCAAAAATTCTAACAAAGGTACCCCTAGTCTCTAAATCTCATTCCCAAGGGTGCCGCAAACGCAAAAAGATTGGGAAAACTCTGTATAATAAAGATGCTAGCAAAATCGTGGAATATCTTCAAGACAAGTGTCTCCACGTTGGGAAGAAAATCCTTTTTTTCGCAGTCATTTAATTGAAAAAACAGCATGCTTTATTCAAACGTACGCTTTTACACGAAATGCCGACATAAAAAACGATAAACGTGCAACGTAAATTAGAAACAGTGTATTTATTTCAAATTTTGAGAAACAATCCAAATTCTTTCCTAAAACTTGCAATAAACAGGGCCCTGCAAAATAAACACATTTCTAAAATAAGAAAAATTAAATTTATCTAAAAATGTCTCTTGCCTAATGTCATTCTCTGGCAATCAAAGATTTAATATATACACGCATTGATCTCTCTTCGCCACGGAAAGATTAAACCACCAATATTTGGCTTACAGTATTAAATAAATATCCCCCGATTCTATAGAAAATAATCTAAAGCAAACCCATTCAAAACTCAATACTGGAGAAATCACACCTTTTATGTATGACAATAGCTTTCATTTCACAAAATCTAAGTAACAAAAAGAGGTGACATAAAACGAATAAATGTTTTCCAATACTTGTCCGCGATTCAGCGATTGGGGGAAAATATTAGATATCTGCCTCAAATGGTATATGATTCTGGCAACGGGAACAATTTTAGGGTGTCAGTTTCCTGACACTGTTTGGATAAAACACCGACGAAAAAGAGATTTCCCGCATAACTTTTTTTCAGTTATGTCGATCTGTGATTTTAAAATTCTTTGAATTTTTTTTACTCTTGAATGATTTTACTAGCCTATTTTATTCTTAAGGTTGCACTACATCAAAACTTTTATTACACATTTATTACAGCAACACTTACGGAACCATCGAAGTCAGATGGATCGTGTCAAAAACAGGCTTTTACACTGTAATATATGCGGGAAAAGCCTCGCTTCGGAGAGTAGTCTCGGAGCTCACAGATGAAAGGTAAGGGCCTGTTCACATAGAATACGTCAGCGTCAACGTGAAAATTTTTAACCAATCATATGCCAATCAATGATCCATTTAACCAATCAGTGTCAACGGAACGCTGACGCTGATGGATTCTATGTAAACAGGTCCTAAGTCGTGAAACCAATCCCTGATTTTCAATTAGGCCTGATAGGCCCGAGTTTAAGGGCCCCCGAATGTTGGGGGCCCCCAAAATTTTAATTTTAAAAGAAAAAAGAAAAAATTCCCAATTCAATTTTTTTTAATTTTACCTTTTTTAATAGCAATTTTTTATGTATCCTTTCAAATTTGATTGATTGATTCGTTCATCATATGTATAGGTGACTTTTGGAACTAATTTATTTTTTCGCGGAATCCTTCGTCCCCCGTCTTGTTTAATCTTCCTACAAAATGTGGCGTCATTCTCGCAAATAGATCGCGCTACAGAACACTGTGAGCACTGTCAGTTTAATTATGGCCACCCGGTATATGTTATAGTGTATATAAGGGATTAATAAGTTTTTCTAGTTTCATTGTATTCATAATTTAATGATGAAGTTAATATGTTGTATTGCTTTTTGTTATCTGATAATGTTTTAGGCAAATACGCTTCAAATAGCCAATTCTTGGTAAAATGGTCCATTCGCAATGATTCATTATTAATTTTTTTGTGTGTCAATTTTGGAAATTTTACGCCCACATCAGTGTTAGGGGGCCCCCATCGCAAGTTGGGCCTATAGTCAAGAATTTTCTAAATCGGATCCTGCGTGAAACTGCTCATTATAACGCATTATATGAATAATATGTTTCATTTTTATATTAACTTTCTGCCGTCGAGGAAATGGCTGTTTTGGTACTGTAGAGTACTAGATGTATGGTCTTATTTTCCCCAAGACCCCACAGTGCTTGAAACACAGCTGCGTGGTTTTCAAGGAAAATGTTACCCGTTTCCACCGGTTCTGAACACGTGGGGGGATTAAAAAACGTTTTCCGACAGATGCAGCCAGTAAAGCTGTCGTCCTAACGATTCTGGAATGCAATAAAGTTACGAAGGAACTGTCACCAGTGATTTCCGACCCCCTGTCTGGGAGAGAGTCGCTAGTTAGAACGCGGCCTGGACGGATGTGTGTTTATTTAGGCTCCGTACGTTGTAAATCTACACGGAGTTTAATTGAATATGTTGCACTGTTTTAATGTTAAATTTTTTGTAAATAAATTTCCTCGTTAAGTTTTTGTTTTAAACAATTGGCCTTCGCTTTTTAATTAGGACTCTGTCTTTCTTGGTATGGACCAGTAGTTGTGAAAATTTTTCAAGATGCCTCAGAGAGTTTTAGCCTTGTCGTGACACCACAGTACAAAATTTCAAATTTTTTTTTATTATTAATACTCTGTTTCAAAGGCAAATCTTTTAGGATTTTACAATTACTTTACTTTTATTCGTACGATCATAGGATGAGAACTTATGGCCAATTAAATAAACCGAAAGTTATAGTAAAATAGAATCGGAATTAGCATCTTTCATTTTTCAGTTACTTTTCTAAGCGAGAGAGCTTATCATTTAAAAAGTTTTCAAAATATTTAAATAAAATTTTGCAATGGTGTTTTACAGATTACTAACTATGTTTTGACGTAAAAAAGGCAAATAATATTTTGAAATTTAAATTATTCAGGGAAAAAAATCTAGTACGGTGTGTTTCAAACGCACCTAAATTCCTTTGGTAGACAAAATTTATAAAATGAATCCTGTTGCAAGGTGCAGAAAAGTTGAGGCTATCTGAAATTACCATTTTTATTGGATTATCAACATTTATGTAGCTTTAAATTATAGACAAATTTTCTGCCTTAAATACAGTGATTATGTATTTCAAAAATATTTTTGTTAACACCAAAGTTCAATTGTTATCCCCTTTGACAGATTCGCGTTTTTTAAGTTCGTTCAAAATTTCCAATAAAACATAGAAACGCTTTGGTAACGTTTAACAGAGAAAGATAAAAACAAGTTATATGCAAAATTCTTGGTGAGTTTAACAGGGGAAGAAAAAACAAGTAATATAGAAAAACCTTGGCGAAGTTTGAAAATGAAGCCAGAAGCATCCTTATTGTTGCATCCAGGTATAGCAAAGTTATCATTTTCTATCTTTTCACCATAACTCTAGAACACCTGGAGTAATTTCAACCAAACTTGGTACATATATGACTTATAATCTGGGAAAAATTCTGTGGGGGTAAGACACCCTTAACACCCCTAAGGTTGGGGTAGGAAGGAGTGTCACGTAAAAATTTTCGAAAACGACTGATATCAGTATTAAATCCATAATTTTCGGGGTCGATGAGATGAATGGTGATACTCTCGATGCCGTTTAAATCCTAGTTCAGCCTCATCGGCATAGGAAGTGGGAAGGGGTGAAAAATAAAATGTCCAAAATGACTGGGATAAACCGAGATGTCTGAAATACTCGCGCAACGCCGGGCAAACAACTAGTAATATATAAATACGTTCTTAACAACCGAATGTTTCGAATGACTCATATGTCGCCAATGCAACAGATGTCGCCTATCAAAGTTATCAAACAAATGAAATCGATATAAAAAATTAAAAAAAGGAATACGAAGCGAATCCAGAAAATAAATACAAAATACTACCTCCACCGCTCTGAAAATTTAATTGAATTGAATACGAAGGCTACCCCGTTCAAAAAGAAAAGAACTTTGCGAACTCGAACTTCTGCGAAAAGACAGTCACATAACCCAGGATCTTAATTAGGGGTCAATAACATCTTAATTAGGGATGAAGACCCCTTATTTCGATATAATAAAAGGAATTGTAAAAGAATACAGTATACTCAAATTCTCTCTTATTCCGTTTCTCTTTTTATCGACTTCCATTTTTAAAAAAAACCTCGCATCGAAAAATAAACATGAAACAATGTCAATTCTACTCATAAAATGGGTTCTGGGGGATTTTTTACGACGTAGTTCCAACATATCTGATTTTGAAAATATTAGATATTCATATTCAAATAAATACTCGTGAATGTTTTAAACATCTTGAAACTGCTCCTCTAAGCTGTTAGTATTAAAAAAAAAGATAAATTTTGCTTATCAACCTTTAAGCAATAGAGTCAGAGATGCAATTATAAATCAAATAAATGGTTTCAAACATAGACACTGTTTTATTTATATTGGTTGAAAACGTTACAGTGAACTCTCTGGAGTATTTCTGATAACAAACAAAAAGAAGTTCTATTTATAGCGTCATTGTGCTCTCGGTGAATAGAATATGGCGAGTGAAAAAAGGCATGTAACGGAAAATATAGTTCTGGATATCCTTTGATCAGTTGTACCTTTTTGGATTAGACAAGCAATCGTTTTAATATTCTTATTTTCAGGGTATAGTTAAAAGGAAATAAATATTTCTCTTCAGTTTAAAAAGTATGTCTCGCAAATTTAAGATTCCATTTACAAGAAGATAAAATTTTTCAGGTGTTCTAAAGTTCCAAGGACAACCACTTGGTTTTCTTCGTAATGCACATCCACTGGCTTTGAAACCCATTGCAGGATTGTTTTTCGATCAGGAACAGCACCAGTTGCAGAACAAAGCGCGTCTTAGCCCGTCTGCACACGGAGCAACTCAAAAGAAACTGATAACCGACTCAAATCACAAACCAGTCCGTGATGAGTCGCAACCTATGTAATTGAATGCAGCCACGCACACGGCGCAACTGGTTACAAACCCGTCGGACGGGTTTGTAACCAGTTAAATGCGGTACTGACGAAAATTTTTGCAGTACTGGCCGGTACTAACTGAGTACTAACGAATGAGATATGTTTGGATTAAAATTTGCTTAGGTGCAGAGCTGGTGAAATGTAAAGTCCCTGTATTATGTTTAGAAAACATCCGATTCACTTAATTGCTTTGATGTCATCTATCAGCTGAAAAAAGAATCTTTTGACTACGGACAAAACTTCCTCACCCAAAACTAGTCCAACATATGCTAAAGACTTGTGTATGTCTATCTTAGCAGCCAGAGAGAAAGGAAGTAAAGTACACTGCTGGCCACCCAAATTGCAACACCAAGAAAGACAAGAGATATCACAACAAAATTTATTTTGTAGATGACATGTTGACCAAGTATCAAATGATTAAATTTATAGACTTTTGTGAAGTGTGGTTCCTGCCAAAATCAGTAGCCAGAGTAGCCGCCATTGTTGGAGATCACCGTTGCCACACGCCTCGGCATTGATTCAAAGAGACTTTGGATGAGTTCTTGGGGTACAGCAGACCAAGCAGCTTCCACACGTTGCCAAAGTTGATCTGCTGTGGCAGCTGGGGATGGAATCTGGGTCAATCGTAGAGCAACCATGGACCACATGTTTTCTATCGGCGAAAGATCCGGAGAGCGAGGCGGCCAGGGAAGCAATTCAATCTGGCGATTGACGAAGAACCGTTGGACAATGCGTGCCACGTGTGGTCGCGCATTATCCTGTTGAAATATGGCTGTGGGCAAGCCCTGAAGGTAAGGAAGGACAACTGGCTCCAACACCTCGGAGATGTAGCGCTGGCTGTTTAAAGTACCGGCAATGCGTACTAGAGGTGTGCGAGAGTGATATCCAATACAGCCCCATACCATAATACCCGGTGCAGGACCAGTGTGGCGGTGCATAACGCAGCTGTTCAGCATCCTCTCTTCACGGTGTCTCCAGACTCGAATGCGACCATCGTGGTGTTGCAGACAGAAGCGTGACTCGTCAGTAAAGACAATTTCATTCCATTCTGCCGTCCACATCCTTCTGTCATCGCACCATTGGCGGCGGAGACGTCTGTGGTTCTGCGTCAAGGGTAGACAAAGCAATGGACGTATTGCGGACAGACACGTGACCAGTGTTACGCGCAGACACTGGATGATGCGTTACAGACTGCATGTGCCGTGCTATGGTTCGTGATGTGACTGAGCGATCCGTCACTGCCATGCGCACAATTTGCCTGTCATCACGTGAAGTGGTGTGCTGAGGTGGATGCGATCGAACACGCCGGTCCGTCGTACCCTCCTGCATCCAACGATCACATATCCGCATTACAGTTGTTTGGTTTCGTCCAACACGACTACCGATTTCCCTGAAAGATAATCCACAATCTCGGTAGGCCACTATCCTTCCTCTGTCGAACTCGGATACTTAATCAAAAGATGATCGCTGTTTTCGACGAGGCATAATTGATCGGTTTTTTTTTTTGAAAAAACTACAAAAAAAACAGAATTGCCGAACTTGAAATCGTCGAAATCTCCAAGCCTTAAATAGCGCTTTGAAGTGGCGCCACAGGCGCGCGTGATGTGCGTCTGCGCTGAAATTCTAATCATTTGCATATCTCACCTCCGCTAATGCATGTTGTAAATTTCATGTTATTTGCATGTTTCCTTCAGGGTGTTGCATTTACAGTAGCCAGCAGTGTATTTAAGTATTTTGAAGTACGTCAAATGAACCGAAAATATTGTCATCAAATCTTTGAGGAACACTTCTCAAAATTATAAAGAATAATTTATTCAGATTCTTAACCCTCAAACGGTACAGTAGGGGTCGGATCCGACCCAAGGGTGAGTCTTCCCCCTCCCGTTGTCTCCCCTCTCATTGCAAGAGATCGAGTTGACAAGGAACCCTACCAGATAGACCTACTAGAGCACCCTACTAGATATAGAAATAAGTAAATACGAGCGTCTTAGTTGAAAAACAAGATTCATGATCACTAGTCATTTTCAATTAATTTATTTTTTATTTTTATTTTATTTTTATTTTTTAAGATTTTAAAATTTATTTTGTTTTAGATTTTTTAATATTTTTATTATGATTTTGAAGGCCAAAAATGTGAGTATATATTATTTTTTACATTTTGTGCTCAGAAAGTTGGTTTCACTAACTTTTAAAACTAGGTTGACAAAATTACATTTTAGACCTACTATTTACAACATTCTTGTAAATGCCAAAGATATTTTCTTTGTTTAGCCAAATTTTAATTCGTTGGTCATTACCATGTTTTTATTAACTCTTGTTTGTTTGTGTGTGTGTTTGTCCAGTAAAAATCTTGCAATCGATTTTTAACTAACTTCCCGACTAGCTAGACATTTGAAACTTTTAGAATAGCTCAGAACACGATGACAATGCATTATTTTAATACTTTTAACCATCATTAAGCAGCATTGAATTCATTTTCAGTTAATTTTGCTTTGTAGACTGGTGCAGCCATCTATCGGCCGAGACGGGAATGAAAAGTTAAACGCAAGTTAACTTCCAATTAACTTCATTTTCTTTCAAGTTGATGGGATAATTCGTCAAAAAAATTTTAAAAAGTATTTATTAATACATAGAATTGTCAAGTTTATATGATTCAACAGAAAATTTAAAAACATGGTATATAGAAAGTTCTTTTTATCTTGTAATTATTTTTTCTCCAAAAAGGGTTTTGTTTCATGTAAAATATTATCAATAAATGTTATTATACAACAAAAATTCTTATTGTGTACTTATTTCTACCAAAAACCTCATCAAAAGAGAGATCGGGTCGGATCCGACCCTACTATATACCATACCATCCTACCGTACCATCTATTTCGTCTCAAACCACTGTACTGTTTGAAGGTTAAATTAGAAATTTCATGAATGGAGTGATATTTTTAATTCGAGTATCTCAAAAAAAGCCGATTATTATGCAATATCGGAATTCGTTTAAATTCTTCATAACCTGTGAATTGTTGATATCCAGGCATCCAGTAGGTTTAACAGGTCACCATGAAGAATTTTGAAAAGTTAACAGAATTTAAACACTGTATCTGAAATTCAATAAATTTTTTTAATGTTCAAAATCGATAAACTAAATAGCATTAAGATCATGAAAGAAATTTCGAATGAAACTACGGTTCATTGAATATCATATAATATTTGGCATATTTCACATGTAAATATCCTCATATTTTCAAATTAATGCAAAATTAGAATATTTAAGTCTTTAATGTCTGTAAGCTGATCAAAATCTCAAGACTAAATAATATAATCTAAACTCTTAACATCCATTGGACTCTTACAATTCTATTAAGATTTAAATTTGAAGTTATAACTTAAAAACACATGCTGATCGTATTTGTATTTAAAAAGACTGTTCCTTTCATAAACAAACTAGAACGCGTTTCCCCCCAAAAAACTAAATATAAAATAACTCAAAAGGCGGTTTCAAACGCAGTTTTCTTGGAAACAATGAAATGGAATTTCCCTTCAAATATTCAGTTATGCCGAACAATCTTCTAAACTCAGAATATTCAATTTACAAAATCAAATAAAAATTTTTTCAAACCCCTGCAAATACACCTAAAATATTTTGGAAACGTCGCACTCTCAGAATCGTATGTTGCGTATATATATCTTTCTGAACATAAATATATGAAATATAATGAGGTTACGCACATAAAGCAATAAATGTTTTCAAACACTGTACCCGCATCGCAGAGGTACAGGCGAAGAATTCCCTTCAAACTATGAAACAGCTCTCTTGTTTCAGTAGAATATATTTTCAGATATTCCCTTTATGAAAGTGCAACAAAATAACATATTTCCTAAAGAGAGCAAGCATATACTTAGATTTTCGTTTGTATATATATATATATACTATCTACCAATAAGTATTTGGACACCTGTGATTATTGGTAGATAGTATATATATATATATATATATATATATATATATATATATATATATAATAATCAGGTGTCCAAATACTCAATAAGTATTTGGACACCTGTGATCCGATCCTTTCGGCCTTAAACAAGGCGTTCCACAGGGTTCTGTTTTAAGTCCCGTCCTGTTTTCTCTTTAGCTTGCTGGCATTGAAAGAGAGATTTCTAAATATTGTAATGTGGGAATATTTGCCGATGATATCATAATCTGGCACTCTAGCTCTGACATTAGTGCAATTGAACTTAATCTCAGCTGTGCTCTGGGAGAGGCTCATAATTTCGCAGAGCATCATAAACTGACTTTTAATGCTTCAAAATCCTCGGTGACTTTCTTTACTACTAACAAACACCTCTACAATTACCAGCCTTTGATCTTTATGAACGGAATTCAATTAAACTATATTAAAAATGCTAAATATCTGGGTTACATCTTGGACCAGGAAATCACAAGCAATAAACACATTGAAGGCCAGGTGGTCAAGGGCAGAAAAAGACTCAATATACTTAAATTTATCTCTGGTCGTGACTGGGGGGCAGAAGCTAGCACCCTTCGAACTACCTACATTTCTCTTGTTAGGCCAATACTGGAGTATGGTTTTCCCATCTATTCTTGTGCTTCCAATACCAATCTGAATAAACTTGAAAGGGTGCAGTTGAGCGCTGCTAGAATCATTACAGAACTTCGACACAGTTGTCCAAATGACATTGTGCTCTATAAAAGTAATTTACCTCCTCTTTCGTTGAGAAGAACTTATCGCCTCTCAAAATATTATAACAAGCTTTACAGTTACAATGATCAGCATAGAACTTCTGCATACCTTCATGCTTGGATTGACAACCAGCGTTTGAGGAAGCATAGCCCCTTTTCCTTTGCAAAAATGCTGGGTCTGCCTTCTGCTAATGTGGAGCCCCACTCTTTTAAACATCTGGGCGTCGGTTTGAAACTTGATGGGATCCATTTCCATGAGGGTCTCTTAACTAGTGTTATTAAAAACTCTAGTGTGAGATTCCGGCCCTCATCAGACAATTAGCTCTTGAGACTATCCATGGAATCCCTCAATCTTCTTTGAAGATATATACCGATGGCAGCAGGGGTGATGGGGGAATTTCTGGTAGTGGAGTGCACATACCAACTCCTACCGGTGCTGTGGAATTTAAAATTAAAAATACAGATTTCTGCTCGGTATTTAGATCAGAGCTTATTGCTATGAGGAAGGGCTTGCAGTATGCGTGTCAAGTTGAGGATCAATTTCACGATGTCTGGATTTTTACTGACAGCCGTGCTTCAATTCAGCACCTCTCTAATTGGACAATTATTGGGGACCAGACTAGCCTGGACATCTTAGATCTTCTTGACCGGCTTTCATCTGGACACACTATTCATTTTCAGTGGATCCCTTCCCATGTTGGGATAGACGGTAATGAAAGGGCCAACTTTTTAGCCAGGACTGTGGCTGAGGAGTACGTGAGTCCTTGTGAGGCTCTTACTTTTAGAGAGATTTACTCCCTCATGAAGATCAAACAAAACCATCTATGGAGAACTCCTCTTTGCCACCCATGGTACTTTGGAAGAAGTCCGAGTGGGTCTTTTCAGATCAAGCCCAGAAAGTACCAAACGGCCTTCTCGCGCTTCATGAGTGGCCATATAAAAGCACTCACTTTTCGGCAGGGACAGAAGATCTTCCCGGAGTGCCACTGGTGCTCTGCTAACATGGCCTCCCCTGCCCATATTTTAAATTGTTTGGGTTTTACTAAGGACGAGGCCCTTCTGGACCCTCTACTGATTTTAGACTTTTTGGAAATTTTTCATCTCATGAAAATTAGTAAAAAAAAAAAAAAAAAAACCTGTGATAGAAAAGAAAAACAAAATATATACATATTCAATAGTTGGTAGAACCTCCACGAGAGGCAATTACAGCTTCAGCCCTCCGGGGCATACTTTCCAGAAGTCCTTGTATGACGGCTAGTGTTATTTTCTTCCACTCGGCTTGAAGAAGACATGTAAGTTCCTTCACTGATTTTGGACGCTTGTTGTACCCTTTAATTCGGCGATCCAACTCTTCCCAGGGGCTCTCGATAGGGTTTAGGTCTGGGCTCTGGGTAGGCCAGTGCATTCGGTTAACCCCCTGTCACCAATGCAATTCATGACGGACCTCGCAACGTGACAGTTGGCGTTGTCGTCCTGGAAGTAACATGGGTCCAACCCGTAAAACTGCCACAACGTAGGAAGCACACTGTCATCCAAAATAGTGCAGTAACCGTCGGCATTGAGCTTACCATGAATTGGAACCAAGGTTCCCAGTCCATACCAGGCGAAACACCCCCAGACCATAATTCCACCTCCGCCGAACTTTACTGTGGGCACAATGCATTCTGGAGGAGGCGTTCTCCAGGCAGACGCCAGACCCAGACCCTGCCACCCGAACGGTAGAGGATGAACCTTAATTCGTCGCTCCAGAGAACCCGTTTCCATTGATCTACGGTCCACTTTCAACGTTCTTTGCACCACATTAACCAAGCAGCGTGGTTAGATTTTGTGATCAAACTCTTATGGGCGCAGCACCACCAGGAAAACCAAGCAGATGTGCTTCCTTACGGATGGTATTCATCGAAACAACACACGCGGATACCTGTTGAAAGTCCTGGAGTATGTAGGCCATCGGTTGGGAGCGGTTTTTCCGAATTTCTCTGGACATATATGTCTCTGGACATGTATGTGTAGTACATGTGTCTTTTGATGAACTTCACTATAGTTCAAAGTGACTGTTTGATATATTTCAGATCTCTTTGGCCCTAAAAAGCAAATATACTTGTCTCTGCTATCTGTTCAAATGAGTATTCGAATAAGCATAAACGGAGAAAAAAGAAAGGGTCTGTTCACATAGAATCCGCCAGCTTCAGCGTTACTCGTATTGACATATTTTAAACCAATCACAGACCTTAACATTTTCGTGGCTAATCGTTTAGAGGTTTGTAATTGGTTAAATATGTTCAATACGAGTTACGCTGAAGCTGACGAATTCTATGTGAACAGGCCAAAAGTATATCACCGTTGTGTTGAGTTAGCATATCGCATAATTTAAATTTATTCTTCACATTTTCATGACGTGTTGCAACATTAAAAAGAGAAGAGTTAGGGCCTGTTCACATAGGAGTCCGTAGCGTTGCGTTAAGGAAAAGATGACGCTCAGACGAAAATAAACCAACCATATGCCTCCAAACAATTAGCAATGAAATTTTTAACGCCTATGATTCGTTTATTTTCGTCTCAACGTCATCTTTTCCTTAACGCAACGCAACGGACTCCTATGTGAACAGGCCCTTACCGTATTATTTTCCTCATTAATAGAATGTAATAAAACAACCTGAAAATAGAGTGATCTGAGACCATACAAAATTATGTTAAATATTTGTAATAAGGCTGTTTCATGCGACGTCACTGCCGCAAACACGTGAAATCCGAGGGGCAGAAAATGGATTCCACTCGTTTTAAGAGTGGATGTTGTGAGCACTGCTATGAGTTTTAGGATCTGTTCACGGCGAATCCAGAGCGTTACGTTGCGTAACTCCGTTGGCTCCAAAATTGTTGACAAGACCTGTGATTGGATTGACGTATCACGTGGTCAACGAATTCCGCTCTGTAGTTGGTTAAAATTTTTAACGTTGACCCTTCGTAACGCTCCGGATTCAGCGTGAACAGGACCTTAGTAATCTTATGTGTTAACAGCAAACGTATTGCCATTCGTTTCTGCACAAGTTCACGTGATATGCTGCGAGCAACTGCTTTATTAACATCAATGCTCATTTATATATATATCACAATTGCACATCGTATAATTTTTGCTGGCTTCAAGTTAAGCTCCCAGATTACTCTTTCCCTCAGGCTATTACATTCAACAAATCCCAAGAGAAAAAATTATTAACTTTTTCTATTTGGATTGTAGCGCCATCTCATGACAATTAAAGCAACTATAAGTGTAAAAACTGCATATTTTTTTTAGCTTGATGAAACAGTCACTGCTAAGAACTA
Organism: Dolomedes plantarius; assembly: GCA_907164885.2. Lineage (NCBI taxonomy): Eukaryota > Metazoa > Arthropoda > Arachnida > Araneae > Dolomedidae > Dolomedes > Dolomedes plantarius. Next base: position 141,757,614 of record OU015498.1, read on the forward strand.
GAAATAACAGAAGATCTAGAAAATAACAGCATATAAAAAAAGCAAAGTGTAGAAAGAAAATTTGCACACCAAAAAAAGAAGAGAGGAAATGAGAATTATCCTTCCGCACAAGCGTTTTATGCGGAGTGAAACGGAAAAGTGAAATGGAAAGTCGGACAGCAGGACTCGAGGGAAATATAGCTTCTAATAAACCCTCGCGAATGAATGAAATGAAAAATATAATTAAACACTCGAATTTGGAGTAATTAGAAAAAAACCAAGAAATTTTAAAGCACTCCTTAATTTAGGCATTTTTAGGATATTAACCAACCTTGGGAAAGATGATCTAAACCCCAAGCTTGAGAAAAAAATAAGAGGTATTAAAATTCATGTAAAAACTTCGAGATACAATAGAACCTTTATACATCGATCCTCGATATAATCGAATTCCTTGATAAATCGAAGTTTTTCCATTCCCCTTGAACCTGGCTAACACTATAAATCGAAACTCAGTATATCGAAATCCTCGATAATTCGGAGTTTTCTCGTTCTCCTTGAGGTTCGATATATCGAGGTTCCATTGTATAATGTTGAGAGGAAAGGAATTTGAAAGATAACAGTCTTACACATCACCGGAACTGTTCATTTGGTGGAATACAGGTCTTCAGGTTAGAAGACTTTATTCCCGTACATTATTCCCTTACTTTCTTCCCTTACTTGGCATGCGATCATTTAAATGTTAGTATTATTGCTTCACCATGGACTTGAGAACTAAAACGATGGCAACAGAGGGTGTTTATGATAAACTGATTGCTTGGCAACGAGAAAATAAAAGAATTTTGATATATGTGTAGTATTAGTTGAAATATGCTGGTCTTGTGTTGTGTTCGTGTTCTTGTATGTAGAATAAAATGATAAAAAGAACGGCGTGGCATGCGTTTTCCTTCTGACAGTAGGCTATGCATACGTTTTTAGGAGCTTAAAAGAACGGATCTAGCTCGGCAAAGTGGCAGTCGAGAAGTACTATACAGGTAAGATACCTTATCTCTAGTTGCTACGTAACAAGTATAACTAAGTAAAATTTTCTAATTATGTACACTGGTGAAATAAATTAAGAGAATTTGCATATTTTATCGAATTTCATGAAAAGAACTGAACTGAATGTAAAACCACTGCTTCTAGACAAAAATGCAAATCTTGTACGTCAAATACATAAGCGTACACGTGTGTGTAGGCGGAGCCAGTAGAGAAACAGGCTTTATAAGCGCGCGTAAGTTAAGACGCATTTCGTTCGCTAGCACACCTCGGCGAATTTCTTGGTGTTATTTTGCAGCAATTGGTTAATTTCAAATTGTAACAGTAAAAATGAGTAACCACCAACGTTTAGATGATGAAATGAGGTGGCGAATTGTGGGGAGGCTAGAAGCAGGCCAATCTCAAGTCCAAATTTGTAGAGACTTCAATTTAACGCCCAGTGTCGTGTGTAACTTATGGAAACAGTTCCAGGATACCGAATCCATCGAGAGAAAGCCTGGGCAAGGTGGTCCAAGAGCCACGACGGCCAGAGAAGATCGCCATTTGTCGATTATAGCGAGGTGTAACAGCAGTGCTACAGCTTCTCAACTCTCGTGACTTGTATGCAGACAGGAACCCGTGTATCAAGGTTGACTGTTTCCAAAAGACTTCATGAGAGAGGGTTGTTTGCAAGAAGACCTGCTGTTTGCGTCCCGCTCACTTCTACGAACAGGAGAATCCGTTTATCATGGTGCATAGAGCATAGAGATTGGAGTATGGATCAATGGGCGACCGTTCTCTTCACTGATGAGTCCCGATTCAGCCTTTACACCGATTCTCGTTGTACGTTCATATGGAGAGAACCAAGGACCCACTACCTACCCACTGTAACGTCCTCGGTGGAAAAAGAAGACACACGAGAGACTATTAATTATTACACAGAGCTTGTATTAAATAAAAAACTGTACACTATGTACAAGACAGAGAGTCTATGCTCCTCTGCATATGAGAGGTTCTATAGGAACCTAAATATCGTTTACAATAGCAGATGTATCTCTCCACTTTTAAAAACGGGAGCCAAGAGAGGAACTTTCAGGCCTTCGGTCCGCACAGCGCCCTATCGGCCCTGCTTGTCGACGGACAGATGCGAGGCTCAAAATCAGCTACCTCTCTCCTTGCTTCCCCAAAAATCTCTGCGTCTCCTTTTCAGCCAGCTGGCCGGCGTGAGGGGGTTGCAGGAGCCACCCCCGATCGTTTCTTGGAAACGGGAAGAATTCGCAAAGGGATGGGCTTTTGCTTGGGTGGCCATTTTCCCCCGAAAAGGGCCAAGACGTAACAGTCTTTCCTTCCCCCTTCAATAAGTTTTCTTGCAGGGCTGGAAGAAAACTCGCTCACAAACACAAGAAAACTGCCCATGAAGATATTCACGGTAAAAGCACTTAGCATTAAACATAAGGCAAGTGACCCACTAAAACATAATGGTACTAGTACTTTTACCATGCGAAACACATTATTAAGAAATTAAAAAATATATATTTATACACTCCACTTAACCTGCAATTAACTTACTCCACTCTATATATATATTCAAGAACAATTTTTTTCTCTTTTAAACATAAAAAAAACACAGTACACATTATTATTACAATTAATTCCTAAATTAATTTGTACATTAATAGGCATAAATTTTAGCGCGTCGATTGACATTGACATGAAATAATAAACTGCCGACCGGCTCAGACTGTCCGCGTTTTTGTTCAATCTACCAGGCCGATGTACAATCTCAAAGGAATACGGTTGCATCGCGAGAGACCAACGCATCAATCTTGGATTATTTCCCGAGTTTGTTTTCAACCACGTCAATGGGTTGTTGTTACTACCGTAAATTTTTGCCCATCTAGATAATAATAATACAACCCTAATAATAAACACGGCACCCGCTTTTCCCGTAATGCCATAAAGGTTACGAACATCGTTCAACCCTTGGTTCAGCCTAGAACACTCTACTGGCTCTAAAATTCCACTTGATAATTTTTGCCTTTTAAGTGCCTGATAATCCAAAATTCTATTCTTTTCAACCAGACCAAGCTGCCAAGATGCTTTCCATTTTATAGGAGTTAGCGAAAACTGCCCAAAATTTAAATTTCTCCTACTACCAGGACCCATTAATCGGTTTAGCAATTTTCCCGGTGGTACAAACCATTTCTTTTCTGGAACTTTACGTCGTGTCCGACTCCCTTTCAATATTCCCCTTTCTACAATGTACTTCCGTAATCCAACAGAATAATTTCGTGGTTTATCCCTTCCGCAGCTATTCTCCGCAAACTTTAAATTTCTGCCACTACAGGGGCTCACCATTCGGCTCCGTAACTTTCCCGGTGGTACAATCCACTTCTTAGTTATGTCCGTGAGTCGTTTCCGACTCCTCAGTAAAAATCCCTTTTTTCCAGAGTACATATTCGTTAAGGCACGAGTCGGGAAATCCTTCTCTTTAAGCACCTGTACTCTAAATTTCTCAATCGCAAGCGGACAATTCTGGGTCGTAAAAGACGTTACTTTCCCCAATTTTTCGCTTCCGCTAAACTCCCTTTCGTTGACATTATTCTGAACCAACAAATGCTGTGCTTTCCACACTGGTCCCTAACTGAGTGGGGAACCCGTTTCTCATCACTGCTTTCGATTTTCCCGCGGATTTTGCACAAGACGACTCCTACAGATAAGAACGCCTCATCTCTGGACTCAACACAATAGCCGTTGGTCTTTAATTGACTCGCGTCCCCCGTCTCCGCACAATATCCCGTGGTCATTATCTGACCCTCGTTTTCCCCCCGCTCTGGACACAACAATCCAGTTTTCACCTCTTGCAAATGAGCGAGCGAAAAACCCTCTATGCTCCGGGGCAAAGTGGATCCTGAACCATTAAGGCCTCCGGTTTCGGGGTTACTTTCAGGAAAACTAACCGCAAGGTCCCCTTTGTTGTTGTCGCAAACGGAAAAGTTCGCCCTTTCGACTAATGGAGAATCACTCTCCTCAGGAAAAATCAATTTAGCGTTTTCGCCTAACGGGGAATCATTTTCCTTTCCCTCCATAACTTTACAGGGTAACTCAATTTGTTCATCTACGATTTTGATTTTTTCGGGGGTGTCCGTAAAAGACAACTTATCGTTTCCGCCGCTAATACTAGCCGAAACAGTATCCAAGCAACTACTATTAATTGCCTGCTCCTCACTAGAAGAAGACTTCATGTGTGTTTCCCGGAACTTTCGCAAGTGCATTCTTAAAAACATCAATTCTTCCGCTGTCTGCTTCCGAACCGAATCACAAACAGAGTATTTGGACTCATATTCCAGGTCATGCTCAACTCTTTTTAGCACCCACTTATAGCTTAATCTGAACGATCCGGGGTCCGATTCAAATTGCTCGAACATTTTAGAGATTACCTCTTTAAAACAAGGATCCAAGGAATTTTCTACCCCTATCCTCAATTTTGCCAGTTCAAAATCTCTGTCCTCCTGACGTTGTTTTTCTAACAAATCATCCTGACGTTTTTGCTCTAATTGGTCCCGAAAAGCTTCCAGACGTCCCTGAATTATTTCTTCATCAAATTCGGGGCTTTTTTTAATGAGAGAAATTAATTGAATAGATCTTTTATTTTCCGATTCAATCCCTAATTCTTGCGCGAGATGCGCCAATTCGTGGTGCCGTGCTTTATTTAAGAAAGCCATCTTAAATTTAAAAACACCCGGAAACAAAATAAAATTTGCCTTTAAAATTCACAAATTAATTTAAAAGACCGGAATGTGTTATACAAAATACCCTCACAATATACTTAATAGTAATCCGATAAAACAGATTTTAGAAAAAACCACAAGAGTAACTCAGTTAAAAATTAAAGCATAACTTTTAAACATAACTTTAAAACTCTTAAACTAGCAGTTAGAACACAATCAAATATCCTATTCTTAACATTTCACACAATAAAAAAATAAAGAGAACTATCAGGTTTTAAATTTTCAAATGGCCTAAAACACTTAAACATAACTTTCAATTTTGAACTGCAATAAGTTTAGAACACAAAAAAAACATAAAATTTCCTATCCAAAATTTAAAAAATGGTCACTGCCTTAATGATTAGCTAAGCACTTACCCCGTTTTGCAGAACACATCAGCAGGACAGGCACCACACTTCTACTGAACAAGGAGACAGTTCTTGTAAATTCAAATAACACCAAATTTTTTTTACACGTTCACGGCACGCACAGTTTTTTTTTTTTTTTGTTGTTGAAGATACTTCGATGACACACAGGAACCAGGACTGGTTGCGTCGTCACACCTTTTAACGTAAGATGGAAATCGAAGATAGCACGAGAGATAAGACTCTCAAACAGGACAGCGTCCTAAACACGTTCGAACTGAACACAAAATGAGATCTTGGCGTGATTTGCACGTATCTCGCCGTGGCGCCTCCAATTATAACTCTGTAACGTCCTCGGTGGAAAAAGAAGACACACGAGAGACTATTAATTATTACACAGAGCTTGTATTAAATAAAAAACTGTACACTATGTACAAGACAGAGAGTCTAAGCTCCTCTGCATATGAGAGGTTCTATAGGAACCTAAATATCGTTTACAATAGCAGATGTATCTCACCACTTGTAAAAACGGGAGCCAAGAGAGGAATTTTCAGGCTTTCGGTCCGCACAGCGCCCTATCGGCCCTGCTTGTCGACGGACAGATGCGAGGCTCAAAATCAGCTACCTCTCTCCTTGCTTCCCCAAAAATCTCTGCGTCTCCTTTTCAGCCAGCTGGCCGGCGTGAGGGGGTTGTAGGAGCCACCCCCGATCGTTTCTTGGAAACGGGAAGAATTCGCAAAGGGATGGGCTTTTGCTTGGGTGGTCTTTTTCCCCCGAAAAGGGCCAAGACGTAACACCACCAATGTCCGCGAAATCGATCATTATGGCGAAGGAGGTTTAATGGTCTGGGCAGGCATCATGTTGGATGACCGCACACCTCTCCGTGTCGTTGAAAGAGGCTCTGTGACTGGTGTGAGGTATAGGGATGAGGTCTTGGAGCCCTATGTTCGCCTTTTCAGGGGTGCAGTTGGCCCTGAGTTCATTTTAATGGACGATAACGCGAGGCCACATATAGCTCTTCTGGTCGACGAATATCTAGAGAGTGAGGATATTCACCGGATGGATTGGCCAGCCATATCTCCAGACCTCAACCTTATAGAGCATGTCCGAGACGCTCTGGGGAGGGCAATTGCAACTCGCAACCCCCTACGAGAACCATCCAGGGAATGAAAACAGCGTTGCTGAACGAGTGGAACCAATTGCCACAGGAGATAATAAACTGCCTTATTTCAAGTATGAAATCACGCTGCGAGACCTGTATATCTAAGAGGGGACCATACCCCCTATTAACCCATCTATTAACCCTTTTTTTTTGTTTATTCTGCAACCGCTGTTTCATACCTTCCGACTCCAACGAGTGTTACGCACGATCATGAGTGTGTATTACAATTATTGAATGGTTATTTGTTTTGTATTGTATCAATGTATGTAAATATCAAATTTCATTAACATCGGTACAGTAGTTCTAGAGATAATTGACCAGGTCTGCAAATTCTCTTAATTTCTTACACCATTGTATTATAATCTATTGTGTATTATAAGTGACCAACGGACTCTTAAGCAGTCCCTTGGTCATGATTTATGGTTCCTCCACAGTGAAAAAAAATTAGGGCCGGATGATGGTCGAATGGCTAGGGCACTGGCATTCGGTACCAAACTCTGTGCCATGGACTTTTGTAGCCCTTCGGAATCGACTTTAAGCAGTAAGTCCCGGTCTAACTAGCCAATGTTTGACCGTAGTCCTCCAAACCAAACCAAATCACAGTAAAATTACTAACTGCCTAATCACGATCGAATTTTATTTTTGCAACTTTGCCAGTATTTCCACAAATGCGCGCATACCGCTTGAAAGTCCCATACAAACCTTAAAAGGTACGGGTATCACAGTTTGAGGTTCGCTGCATAAAACGATACACGTGACTTTCATATTTCTCTTACACTCAGAACAACAGAAAAAAATTATCCATCTCTACTTTAGAAAGTTTTGTCGCCATCCCAAAAACATTTTCTTCTAAACTTAGAAACCTTACGAACAAAATTCCAGTGATTTCAAACAACTAAATTTAAAGAAGGGGGTTTTATTCAACAGTTTTTTTTTGCTGTTTTTGTTCGTTAGGTTGCTTTTATTTCTTTCTATTTTAGACTAACGGAATTTCCGTATAAAGAAAAAAAATGTCATTAGAAAAGTCTTCAAATATTTTTAAAAGAAGTTTGATGTATTTACAATGTACATGAGAGATAATGCATTTGAATCACGAAAATTGATGATAGATTTTATTTTTATGCTTGTAAAAGTTAGGGGAAACAGCTAAGTGTAATTCAAACGTCTCACCATGGCTATTTTGTACTCGTTAGCGTTACTCGTATTGAAATGTGTGACTCGTGTGAATAGGCCGTGTACTAGCCTTCTGATGACGTTTCATCCACGTCATAAACAGGTTTTGCATATGCACGCCGATAGCGAATATTTCTAGAAGATCTCATAGGTTTCTAAATCTTTATTCAGTGTGTGTGTGTGTCTATGTATATATATATATATATATATATATATATATATATATATATATATATATATATATATATACAGTGGAACTTCGATCTATCTTAGGGACCGGTAATTGAGCGCCATTGAACGGTAAATGCGGGGAAAACTATAAATGTCGGAACATAACAAAGAAATATTATCATCGGAACTGGATGAAATAAACGACACATACGGGAAAACGATGATTCGGGGGATGTTCGATCGAGGTTCCACTATATATATGTATATGTCTGTGCATAAATACTTGTGCATTTTTCTTCACCTATATCTGTGTATTTTATACAGTGTTGTTTTATTCTTCATTTTCTGTACGTTTTTAATAGGAAGATCTGCGGACTCTTCTCTTTCATTGATTTCATTATAATCCACTAGATTTTATGATACATGCGAGGGTTGTAAGTAAAGTAATGGCAACATACCCGGAAAACACTTTTTAATGAACGTACAAGCAAAATTACATTACATTCCTTCAATTTAATCACCAGCAAAGTCTTCTTTTGCCAGATGTCAGGAAGCAGTAGGATACCGTTGGCAAGGTCTTGTGTGTTGATGTCAGCGACGGAGCGCCTTACTGCTCGAATCACAGACGGCACTTTAGGAAATCTGATGCCTCGAAGGGGTTCTTTCAACTTAGGAAAGAGGTGGTGTTAGGGGAGTACGGAGGGTGTTCCAACAACTCCCAAGACCACCGTTGCCAAGACCACAGGTGCAGAGAGTGCTGTAGTCACGGACAAACTCGATTTTAATTCACGACTGCTGATCGCTTTTTGTAAACATGATTTAGAGCGGTAGAAACGACACTACCTTTCTACTGGATCGACGGTTTTATGTACTCTACACATCGACAACAGATCCACCTCACTCTTCCGATATCCTGTTTGAGCATACCCGATGTTCTACGACTTTCTGGGCTACATTACCACTACTTTATTTACAACCCTCGTATTTGTCGTAAAGAACAGTGAACTATAAGTATGGGGCAAATATTGTGACTAAGTATAAATCATTTTACGTGCTCAATATATAGTTTGTCTTAATAATTAGTAGCAGTTTCAACTTTTTCCAAAATGTAAAATAAACGTCAAATGAAATGCAGGATTCTAATTTAAATTACTTTAATGTTGATTACTCTTTAAATTAAAAATGCTTTATGTCTTACAAAAAGACGGAAGACTAAACAGGGATCATTTCTATAAACAATAAATCTCTTTATTTTTCTTTTTTTTAATGTTTTGCTTACGATAACTATTTAGGAAGCTTAAAAATAGGGGGGGGGGGGATCTGTATTTTCCTTCAGTACAGTCTAACAAGTCTGTGTTTTTTAAAGTAACCTAGGTTACTTGAACATATAAAATAAAATTAACAAGCAAGTTTGTATGTCATCTGTAGAGAAACAGCATTTTCTTGGATTCTCTTACGGCCTTATATCCGATGAATTATCACATTCCTTTTCATAAATCAGAATAAAAGAGTTCTGAAGTAATCTGCATTCCCCCCTTTTCCCCCTTCTGGTTCTTTTACCATTAATTTCACAGAGATGTACTAGTACAAATTTTCGTAGTCCCAGCATAGGACTGCTAACTAAAGGCATTTCCTTAGTATATTATCCTTGATATATATTATTCTTGATATTGTTATTGTTTGACATTTTAAAGTCTAACTCGCATCTCAGAATTCAGTTCTTCCAAAAAAATTTACATTGGGATATTCTAAGATATTCTGCTCCATAATCTCATTTTAACTGCTGAAACTTTGGAAACAGCTGAGGACAAACATACAGATTCGTAGATACCATTTCAGAGTACACAAATGCTTATTGACATTGACCGCTAAGGAAAGACAGCCCCCATATGATCATAGAGATACATATATGGGGATGCCCAGAGAACTGTCCCGGCATTAAGGATAGAGAAACCACACAGAAATAGATTCAAAGTTTTGGTATGTCTACGCTAGACAGAGTAGTAGCAAGATGCCAGAGGACAGAGAGTGAAACTGGTGAAACTCAGACAAGATAAACACTGAACATATTGACGACAAATGCATTCCAAGGGTCATAATGGACTTTTAAGTCTTAGGTTGCTTAACGCTGCAGAGCTCGAACTTCACAGAACTGCGAAGAAGGGGAAGCGTGCAAAGGATGACAATTGATTCAGGATTAGCAGTTGGCTTTGAACTTTAACAACTACGATTAGCATTTCTACTTCGCTCCTGTGTCGTCAATAGTGGCTGTGTCCGTTGACAGGGATTATTTACCATAGAATAAAATGACTCACCATACCACGGGTGTTACGGGGGTTAGCCGTTACTCGCAATAAAGATCGCCAGGTTCACCGGCCATTCCCCAACACTTGTATTTTAAGAACATCCGCGCCAAGTGTGAAAAGTGGTTCATCATTGAAGTCAACCTAGATGAAATGGAACGTACATTGCTTGGGCTCAGCATTTCTGGAAACATTGCCTAGATGCACACTCCTGTCTGATAGGCATTGGCCAAAGAATTCTTAGGTCTGTAAATAGCCACTGAAATAGTACAATGTTAGAGATGATACATAAGTATGAAATATTGTCAGCGTGTATCAACACCTGATAATACATCTCAGAAGGAACTTATATAATTAATATGCTAATTCGCGGATGTAAAATAGCATGAATCTACTTTGAACGCAGAGCTAAACAACTCTAGACATAGTAGTTGAAACTGTGAGAACGAAAATTTAGTCACAAGGATTCGAAGTGAGCGCACGGTAAGTGCACGTGGTAGTCTGCGTTCGGAGATATTTGACTAACAGATTAAAAGCAACAATAAGGTTTTAGTACTCTTAACAACATGTCACCTCTCCCAATTGGATAAACTGGTCCAATACTAGACAAGGTACTCCCACTGCAACATGTATATCATTGCAGTTTTAATGACAGTCTAACCCTCTGTTTTATTTGAGGGAAGCTAAAAACACAGTTGTAATTCGTGATTTGTAATGTGTTCTCTACCTGTTTCTCAGTCAGGAAGTTTCTTTTTGCATTTTGACTTTATCTCCTACACACAGTTACACAATATAATTTAATTTGGGATATCTTTCTCGTCCTCAGCAATAAAAACTAACACCTACTGTAAGAATAGATAGTTTACAGGCACATGACACTTAATGTTTTTCCTGGTTAGGGTCGTAAACCCTTGGAGTAACAAACTATGAACTTCTCATGCATAACAGAAACGAAGCGTCAAGTGGCAAATAGGATTAGAGCCAAACGTTTTCATTCTACCCTATCCCTCTGCAGCTAGCTTCAATATGCAAGTGATTAGCCTTTTATAGACCTTTTTTCGAGTTTTAACTCCCATTTAACTTAAATGACATGTACATGAGTTAAAGACACCTGTTCTGTATAAAGTGATGGATCAAATATTAACTCAAAAACATTTTGAAATTTTGTTCTCAACTTAGCCTTTTTATTTCATCATTAGATTCTACATTCAAATATTTATTAAGCTTCATAGTATAAAATTTTCTTTATGACATAGTGTAAAAATATCGTTATCTATCTCATTCCTTTACTACAAAGTTTTTATGACGGATTCCTGCAATAAATCTGTCTCATCACTTTAACCTTTAACATATTTTTTATGTCATATACGAGCGTTTTATGACCACATTTATTTCAACTCAACATGCCATAAATTTTAAATACCTGACATCCGATTTTACTACTTCATTTCCGCGTTTTAAGACAGTAAGTAATATTTGAATGCGAAATGCATTATTAAAAATCTTAGTTCTGTGAAGCTTAAAAATTTTTGTTTTTAATCCATCTCAACATTCCCATTATGGCAAAAAGATACTTTTATCGAAATCCATAAAGATAAAAATAGACATCAAAATCCATTCTTACAAAAGCTTTACGATAGACTTCCATAATAAACTTCTCTAACCCCCAACCTTTCGCATTAGTATTAACGGCATTTGTGTGACGTCAGCCGAACGTCATGATGACGTCACGTGAAACCTGGATATATCGATTTTTCAGAGAATTTCTCACAGAAGTGCATTTCCCATGTTCTATCAGAAGTGGGATCTCCTTTTTTTTATCATGTTTTTAAGTCTTGTCAAAAGACCTTAGGTTTTTCGTTTCTCTTTTTAAATCTATTGTTTCTTTCTAACCGAGTTCCGAAGCTTCCATTTTTTTCCTTGTTTACAATAAGAATGGTTATTCCAAATATTCGTGGAGCGTGCTAAAAGCGTGACAAAACTGAAAAAACTTGAAAGTTTGCAACTTTGCTAAACTTTGATAATTTCCACGAGAATAAGGCAAAAGAAATGGGATGAAAAAAGCCACTTGAGCATTAAACACTTTATAACTTTCTATTTTATTTCTATTCTTCCTTTCCAAATACGGCAGTTAAAAAATAGGAAATAGAGAAGACATCGTGCGTAACAAAAGTTATGTATAAAAGAGAATGGATTTTTTCACGTAAGGTAAATAGGTATGCAAAAAAAAATATTTTTTTGTGAGCTGGCATAATCAACATTTTTTTGAGGGGGGGGGGATGGGAGATCTAAAAAGTTTCAATACATGGCTGTGAAAATACGGACACAAAAATAGTTTGATTTTTTTTTTTTTATGTAAATTCCATTTATTTTTGTATCTTGCTTTCACGTACTAATTTCTCTTGGCTACTTCATCAGGGAACAAAACTATATGTAAAGCAATATTGCCTCCTCGAGGGGACACCTCAGGTGTGACTATAAGCGTAGTGCTTATGCGGAAACATTATTTTCAGTGCCTTGGATGTATACTTTCTCTTGTATCTAAGCTTTCAAGTTTCTAAATCCCTCTAAAATTACACAACCAAAAAAAAACTCAAGATTTTTACGATCGCATTTTAAATGCATTTAAAAACAAAGCAACAATGCTTTGAAGTTTCTTCGTGGCAATGGCCATACGACACCCCGTGAACATGATCTGTTTGAACCTGGGAGCCAGCAACCTCCTTTATTAGCTCGGGAGAAGTTTTCTACACTAACCACCCTTAAATACGGGCGGCTCACAGAAAAAATAAGTTAGCATTGTTGGTAAGGCCAGATACAATAGATGGCCTAAGAGTTCCCAATCAATCAATTCTTCACGTTAGATAACATTTACTCCTGACACAAGGACGCCTCTGTGGAAAAATTATAAGTTCAAACTATCCGGCCAGATCACAGCTATGGGGATAAATAACGTTCTTTATAAGCGAAAAATATGCAGAGGTAGTGTTACAGCGCACGTTCTTCAGAATATTTTAAAGTGCGAAGATAACTGCCCTGAAAACAAAGGGAGATAGCTAAAATTATGGGTTTATCTTCTCCCGTATGACTAATACAGATTGTTTGCAAATAATTGCCGGTATTTTCCAGTGTTTAAAGTATCTTATTTGCAGTAGATAGTAAGGCACCGTGTATGAAATAGAAGGGATGCATCACAAGCATTTGCGTCACCCAGTGGCTAAGTGGTTAAGGCATCAGCCCGCCACGCCGGGGGCGCGGGTTCGATTCCCGCATAAGACTTGGTTGTATCCTGGGGCACTCGTAAGTCTTCCGCCTGCATCTAGAAAGGGGAGCTGCAATCCATCACCGGTGTCATCGTTCGTTAATAAAAAAATTCTTCTGATATTTTGTGATTTATGTTTGTGTGATTTATGATTGTGTGATTTATGAACTGTGGAAAGATTCATATATACACTGGACTGGGGTGTGACAGTCGTCAGCCCCAGGAACCTTAGCCCCCGCACACACACACACAAGCAAGCATTTGCTGCAATGATTTGAAGGACTCCGATGTGAGCTTATCATCTTCAAATTTCACGGCATTTTGCATAGGAAAATTTTCTTCCGCGTTAAAAAAAAAAGCTAAGAGTTCTCATGTTCCTTCATACGTGAAATCTTAATACTTTACAAACAATTTTCTTTACGCCAAATCTACGTTACTCCAAATGGCAAGAACTGTGTAAAGATTTATATTTCAGACCCTCTAATTCAAAACTTTAGAAATTTGTGTAAAAAACAACCTCACTCTGGGAAGACTAATGTAATTGTTAGAACTGATGGCTCTATGGCTTGGGATGACAAGGAAGCCTCTGAAGTATTTGGCCAATATTATACAAAAACCAATAGTTTGAATTTTACCCATTCAGACAGGCTAGTGGCCGGAAGAACAAGAAGACTGATTCAATCTTGACGTCAAGTTTCCCTTGATAATATAATTTTTAAAGATGCCTTTACTACTGCAGAATTAAGATTTGTCCAGCAAAATATTAACCTTAGTAGATCTTCCGGACAAGATGGCTTACACGTCCAGATGCTTCTACATCTTAATGACTTCGGCAGGGGAAGACTTTTACACCTATTTAATCTTTCTTGGCATAATGGCAAATTGTCATTGCAACTCTACAGCGGTTTTACACTCTCACATTCTTCAATATAACGGGTGTCCCAAAAATGACCGACGATTTGAAAAATCAATTAAAGAAAAACGGATGGTGATAGAGATGTACGGTTTGCTGCATTCTGCTTAGGTAACCAGGGAATTTATTCTCACCAATTTTCAAAATTAGTTACAAAGTTCGTCAACAGATGGCGCTGCTGACTGGGAAAAACTATAAAACAATGTTTTCAAAGCAAGAAGCATACGCAAAGTGGCATGGATTGGCCTCCCTATTCGCCAGATTTGACGCCATGCGATTTTTTCTGTGGGGGTACTTGAAAGACCAGGTGTATCGTCACAATCCACAAACTGTAGATGAACTGGAACAATGCATATCTGCTGCTTGTCAGAACATTCAAACTGAAATGTTTGCACGGGCGTCTGCAAATTTTGACCACAGACTGCGCCACGTTGTTGCTGCAAACGGTGGTTATTTTGTAAACAATGTTTTATAGGTTTTCCTAGTCAGCAGCGCCATCTGTTGACGAACTTTGTAACTAATTTTTAAAATTGTTGAGAATAAATTCCCTAGTTGCCTAAGCAGAATGCAGCAAACCGTACATTTCTATCGCCTTCCGTTTTTCTTTAATTGATTTTTCAAATCGTCGGTTATTTTTGGGACACCCGGTATCAGGGTCTCTTCAAACCAACTTGCTCCTGGTCCAAGCGGATTAGAAACAGCAACAACAGTAGCCGCACACTACTTCAATTAAATTTAACGACTGTATTGTTTCGAAATTATGAAAATCGTTGCGATACTAAGCCAGCCATTGGTTCCGGTATTAACACATTTAAAATAGAAGGGTAACTGTTGTTCGTTCAATTAATTCGTCCTTTTTGGATCTGTCTTCGAATTCGGATGTTTTTCAAAAAATGAACTTTTGTAAACAAAAAAAAAAAAAATTGTGCAACCTTAATGAAATCAAGTGTTACTTCAATTGCAGGAATTTCAGATAGTTTTCTAAGCAAAAGTTATTAATAAACATTTTGGCAATCTACAAGTATGTCTCTAAAATTTCTACAAGAATTATGACTTTAATGGATTATGGCTTTCATAATCAAGCCAAAGCGCATTTTATGCAACACTCCCCAAAGATAATCTAATCATATGCAAGATTGGCGTAATTCTTTGATATACCCAAAATCAATGAGAATAGATAACCGTACAAAGGAACATAGTATAAGGCGAGAATTCAAAAGGTAAAAGGAGTAATGAACTGAATACTAATTTGTACCCGTCAAAACATGACGGCTGGATAGTAAATGAATGTACTAATACACAAATTGTACTCAACACATCATTTCCAAGTATTAAAAATCGTAATATTAAGAATAGAAAAATACACTTTAAAAAATTACTAGTGTACCCAATAAAACGAAATATGGTTACTCAACAGCACGAGATAAAAAATTTCGGTCAGGTTTAATTCTATATCTCACAAACATAATTTTAAAATATGGCAGAGAGAGAGCTAGAGAGATTCCTCGGAATAAACAAATTAACGTGTTTATTCGGCCTCGTACTTAGTATCTAAAGTCAGATTTAAACATGTCACTGAGCATGCGCAAAAACAAATTAATGGGTTTATGCGGCCTCGTGCTTAGTGAGTATGCAAAACCAGATTTAAACATGTTACTGAACATGCGCAGAAAGAATAATTTATTGTAAATTATCGCTAATTAATAGAAATTTCGTTTACAAAAACTAAATTTGACACATTTATAGATTAAAATCTTTCGTTTGAGACCAAAATGAAGTAAATTGATGCAGTAGTTTTCTCACACGGACTGCCCAAAGAATCGGCTTAACACCTTAAATATATAGATGCAGGGCCCGATTTAGAAAATTCTTGACAATAGGCACAACTCGGGATAGGGGCCTCCTAACACTGATGTGGGCGTAAAATTTCCAAAATTGACACACAAAGAAATAATCATGAATCATTCTGAAAGTACCATTTTACCAAGAATTGGCTATTTGAAGCGTAGAAGCCAGTATCAAATAACAATAAGCAATACAACATATTACCTTCATCATTAAAACACCAATACAATGCAACCAAAAAAACTTATCAATCCCGTATATACACTATAACATACATATGATGAACTATACATATAACTATACATATGATGAACAAATCAATCAATCAAATTTGAAAGGATATATAAAAAAATACTAATAAAAAAGGTAAAATTTTTAAAAAGTTGAATTGGGAATTTTTTTCCCCTTTTAAAATTAAAATTTTTTGGGGGGCCCCTAGGCCCGGGTTTACCCGGCCTAATGGAAAATCAGGGCCCGATGACAACTGCCGAAGTGGAAATTCAGATTCCTGCGTGTTAAGTCACCCACCTCTTTGGAATAGGATGTCACACTAGAAACCACTCTATTTTCAGAAAAGACAGGGAAATAATGAAAAATAAAATATATCCTCTTTAAGAAATATATAGTTCGGATTTATAAATGTTAATTTAAAAACTAAACAATGTAAAAAATCAAAAACCTTTCGGATGTCTATGATTTTCTGAGATGGTGACAAAAAAACGCGCTCTTGCTGGAAGAAATATTCTTCAAACAATAGCAACGTAGAAATTTTCGTAATATTCAAGTGAAAGAATTTGAATAACTTTCATTCAGTGGTTTTATCTAGGTGGAAGACAAGTTCAATGATAGCTTTTTATGTGTCACAAAAGAAATTGGATAGAAATAATATGCGATTTTCCCGAAAAGATGCCTTGTAGACAAAGGAATAAAATAGTCTTTCTCTAGAAGCAAAATATGGGAATATGTGAGTGAGAATTAATATTGTTAAACGTCAATTAAATCGTTTAGAACCTCTGTATATTTTCTTTTTGATCGTATACGCAGCAAATTTCAGGTTTGTGTTTCTGTGTTTTCTATGTTTTGTGTCTTGTTTCGTTTTTCATTCTGTGCATTAATTAGCTCTGACAGTTAAAATTTTAGTTTATATAAAGCGTGCGATTTTCTGTTTAGTTCGTTAATTTTTGTTCATTCAAAATGATATGCAATTTAGAAAGAAAAATCTTAGAGTATCTGTCTGAAGCTTTAGAAATATAAATCTTAAAGCACATATCTGGATTTTTAGAGCGAGGAATTCGTAGCCTTACTCCGTACATGCAATATATATATATAAAATTTTATATATGTATATATATATATATATATATATATATATATATATATATATATATATATATATATATATACAGGTAAACTATGGAGGCCAAAAATGGTTCGAAAAATGGTGGCCGTTTAGAGGGGTAGCCGTCGAAAAGAGGTTTCTTCCATAACATTGGCTCTATAGGGTCTTCAATCGGTTCTGAAAAAAATATGGTCGTTTAGAGAGGTGAATAGCTATGGAAGTTTCTTTGTATATATATACGAGTGCGTGTCCAAGAAAAATTTTGTACATCTGTCTCAATTTAATAGTTTAACCTCTCTTCTAAATTTTAACCCTTTTGTTGTCATGGGAAATTATTGCACTTCATATAAATTTTTTCTCTTTTCCAACGCACACTCAAGAGGAAAAGACAATGGGAAAGATAGTCATAACTAAAGAGAAGTAGATTGTAATTCTTAGCAGTGACAATAAAATAAATGTGTGGAAAAAATTGTTTGGAAAAAGTCATTGAATTATTAAATTTAAACAGAGATACAACATTAAACACAAAAGCATATTTATATACGGAAATCTCTAATTCATCTACTGGAAGCTTCATTCAATTTTATTCAAACTCTTAACTATTTTTTTGTTAATGTAAAATATACTTTGAAAATTTGAAATGCCATTTGAAAGTAAGCGGAATAAAATTGAAAATAAATGGAATTTTCTTAAAGAAATATTTCTCTAAGTTTCGCTGTGTACTCTGAAAAGGAAAAAAATTTAAAATACTCCTATTAAATCGATAGAGTTAACAATTATCCAGAGCAAATATCTTACATTACACGACATTCAAATATAGTTTTCAAGTTTTTAAACATTATTTTGAATAATTTTCTATTCATTCGTTCATTTTCGTTTTTTCAAAGTGTTGTGCAATTTGGCAAGAAAAATCTTAGAGTACCGTGTCTGCGTTGAGCCGATATTACAGTATGTTGGGATGTTCCATCGCAGGTTCGAATCCTGTCGACTTATACTGTCATATCGGCTCAACACAGACACGATAGTGAACGTAGGTAGTCGTGGCAGAAAAACACTCGAGAAAAGAACAGGAACACATTGATGAGCTGGAGTACTATATTCCATGGAAGTATACTTCAGACAGCAGACATCAAAGAATGTACTCAGAAGTTTGAACAATGACGGAATCGTGCTGCAGCGGCATAAGGACGACGCGAGACAAGAGCAAAGAAGTGGGGTCAAGGGATAGGGTAGCGAGAGAACAAGCGAAAATCTTTTTTATAATAAGCGGTTCTTGACTTTTACGCTAGGAGACGCTAGGCGTTTAGAATTCTAAAATTGGTTAGAATCGGACATATTATTGCCACGTAAAGGTATGATTCAAAGTCTCAAGCCTCTGAATCTTCCTGACTCATCGTTTCACGCGCCCGTTAGTGGGTAGAAGGTTAAAAATAAGTTTAACGTTTCGCACGTGCAGTTAAGGAAACAGAATAGTTGTAATTTCGCTTATTCCTAGGTCGCAATTTGGAATAGGGGTTGTGCGTTATTGAGGAGAATTTAGAATACGCGACAAATAATAATGATGGGACGTTATCATTATATATATATATATATATGTATGTATGTATGTATTGTTACATGTTTGGGAGCCAATTTGGCGTTTTATCGCCAAAGTGCGATGTTTCGGGAGTTGTGGAATTAAAACCAAGGAGTAAGTGATAAATCCGGATTTTAGGTTGATTGTTGGAAAATCGTTTGGTTGTGTAGTGTGGCAACGCGGGTTTTGTTTTGCGAGATAAAATAGGTTTTTAGAACTGCAATTGAGTTGAAGCGATATCCTTGACGAGATAGGTGATTGATTAATTTAGGTAGTTTGTCGTGACGGATGTAACGTGAGACCTTGGCTTGGATTTCGGAGGCCTCGATATAGTTGTGAAAGGTTGTATAATTTCACTTGCTTATATTTTTATGTGTTATTAATTAAAGCTCTTTTAAATCACAATTTGTCAAGAAAGCTACCTAGAGGCTGGCGATTGTTGAAGTCCAGCGAAGATTGTAAAAAGAAGATTTATGTTAGTTTTTGATGTCTATAAAAATCTCTGTTTCTCATTTGTGGTAACTGGCATATTTATTTCATTTCGTTGAATGCACTTGTAAAAAAAAAAAAAAGAACTTTCCGTACCACGATTTTGGTACATTTTTGGTGTCAGAAGTGGGATATTTTTAAGTGAATGCCAGTTACCCGAAAAATGGAAGAACAGCTAAAACTAATTTTAGAAAAGATTGGCGAAAGCCAGAATCATTTAGAAGCAAAACTTGGCGAAAGCCAGAACCAGTTAAAACAGGAAATTGGCGAAAGCCAGAACCAGTTAAAACAGGAAATTGGCGGAAGCCAGAATTTACTCGCCAATCAGTTAGAATCGAAAATTGGCTAAAGCCAGAATTTGCTCGCCAACCAATTAGAATTAAAAATTGGTGAAAGTCAGAATTTGCTCGCCAACCAATTGGAAGTAAAAATTAGCGAAATTGACGAAAGCCAGAACTTGCTCGCCAATCAATTAAAAGAAGAAATTGGCGAAATTGGTGAAAGCCAGAAGAAGTTGGAAACGGGTGTTGGCGAAATTAGCGAAAGTCAAGAACAACTAAAAATTACCGTAGGCGAAAAATTTAATGAAATGGAAGAACGCGTCAACACTATCGAGTCAAAACTTAAAGCTACGGTCGAGACTGTTGACCAGAAAATTAGGGAAGCCATTAAGAAACAAATAAACGGCCTAGAGAAGAAATTCGCAGAAGAATCAACGCCAGTTACTGTACCTTACTACTCTGACGCTAGTATTGAGGAGGCGTACCCGGTGTCGAAATCGTCCCGCCCTGCCGTAAAAGTGTCTACTTATGACGGCAAAACGTCTTGGCAGGTGTTTAAAACACAGTTTAATATGGCATCGACTGCCAATGGATGGGACATTGCAATGCAAGCATGCCAATTGGCTACTTCACTCCGTGGCGAGGCTGCCGATGTACTGCAGACCATCGCAGTAGAGAAACAACTAGATTTTGAGGCCTTGTCGAGTGCTCTCGAAATGCGCTTTGGCGAGAAATGCCGTAAAGAGTATAGCCGCTTACAGCTGAAGTCCCGCCAACAGAAATCAACAGAGACATTACAGGAACTTGCGTCAGCTATTGAGGGATTAGCTCAATTAGCTTTCCCAGAATGTCCGACGGAAGTTAGGGATAACCTAGCATTAGAATACTTTGTGGACGCCATCCGCGATTCGGAGAGTCAACGAGCACTAAGAATGGCGGACATTAAAGACTTGAAGTCAGCTTTGGTGTACGCAATGAAGTACGAGTCCGCTCAGAGGGCGACTCGCCGTGACCGCCAACTAGTGAGAGGGGTGACCGCCGCCGAAAACGACCCAATAGCCGCTCGACTTGAAGAAATAGAAAAACGAATCGGTGCCTTGGCAGGGGTGAATTCAAACATGCCGCCAAGAAGAAATCCTTTGAAGTGCTGGACCTGCGGGCGTGAGGGACATCTCAGAAGGAATTGCCTAACGCGCCAAGCCGACGAATCAAAAGACGCCAAGGCTCAGGGAAACTAGTTCCCGGCCACCTTAAGGGGCGAAGGCAGCCGGACGAGGAGAAGCCCTCTTTTATTACACTGCATGTGTCGTCGACACATCGCGAAGAGAACGGACCGTTTGTAGAAGGGTTCGTGAATGGACAACAGTGTTGCATGTTAGTTGACACAGGTGCTAACGTTACCATCGTCAGGACGGACATAGCTCAAGAATTTGGCGAGAAGTTACTTTTCACGCCGCCAAATATCACTTTGCAGACCGTGACTGGGGACAAGGTAAAGGTAAGAGGAAAAGTTGCTCTTAATATAAGTTTCGGGAATAGTAGTTATCGGCATACGGCATATGTTGCCGATATCTTTGACCCGATCATCCTAGGACTTGACTTTTTGACTGAAAACAACTTCATAATAGATTTTAAACTTAATCAAATCCATGCCATGACCGAAGATATAATTATATTTCGTAACAATAGTGAATCTTGCAACCAGATAATAGCTACCCAAGATATCAGCATTCCTTCCATGTCAGAAATAGTAACGACCGGTTTAGTTCAGAATGACAATAACTATACTCTCGCCATCACCGAATACCCCAACAATGACAATAGTAAAAGAGGTCTTTTAGTTGCTGCAACTCTTGTGGACCTGTCGAAAGGTGCGGTTCCTGTCAGGATTGCCAATGTTAGTGACAAAGCTAAGGTAATCCGGAAGAAGGAAATGCTGGCAACTTGTACCCCGATCACCGGAATAAGCAGAAAGTGTGACCTGTCAGTCGTCGAACGCTCTAATTTGACAGAAGATTTATTAAAGAATGTAGAATTG
Organism: Dolomedes plantarius; assembly: GCA_907164885.2. Lineage (NCBI taxonomy): Eukaryota > Metazoa > Arthropoda > Arachnida > Araneae > Dolomedidae > Dolomedes > Dolomedes plantarius. Next base: position 141,779,294 of record OU015498.1, read on the forward strand.
ACCGATCAACAGAGGATGGGGGCAGAAAAATTCATCGATGAGTTCCAAGACGTGTTCGCCCGTGCATCGGAAGTGGGTCGTACGAACTTGACGCAACACCGAATTGACACGGGGAACCACCCACCAATCAAGCAACATCCCAGAAGACTCCCTTTGGCGAAACAAGAGGAGGTTGGCGAACTACTACAAGCGATGCTGAAGGATGATGTTATCGAGCCCTCCACCAGTCCGTGGGCTTCTCCTATCGTCCTAGTCCGGAAGAAGGATGGATCTACCAGGTTTTGCGTAGATTACCGTCGGTTAAATGACATAACTAAGAAGGACAGCTACCCGCTCCCTAGAATTGATGACACCTTGGACACCCTCACCGGGCACAAGTGGTTTTCCACTCTTGACTTGAAAAGCGGGTACTGGCAGGTTGAAATCAGACCCGAAGATAAAGAGAAGACAGCGTTCACTACTGGGCCAGGACAAGGGCTATGGCAGTTCAAAGTTATGCCATTTGGACTATGCAATGCGCCCGCGACTTTCGAGCGTCTAATGGAAACAGTTTTGCGAGGACTTTCCTACGAAGCCTGTCTGGTCTATTTGGACGATATAATCGTTGTAGGGCGAGATTTCGAAGACCACCTAAGAAATCTCAGAAAGGTGCTACAAAGGCTATTGGGAGCTAGTTTGAAGCTCAATTCTAAGAAATGCAACTTGTTTCGCCACCAGGTGACGTACCTCGGTCATATCATCTCCGACAGAGGGGTCCAGACTGACCCTAACAAAGTGTCGGCAGTCAAAGACTGGTGCCGACCAGAAGATGTACATCAATTGCGGAGCTTTTTAGGTCTCTGCTCTTACTACAGGCGGTTTGTTAACCCTTTGAGGGGCGCCGTTCGCACAGTGCAAACGCCTAAATCTAGTCTTTTTTTCACTTGCATTCTATGTATTCCAGTTAAATGAGCAAAATAAAAGGTTAGTTCTGCCATCTGTTATCAGTTTAAAGAAGTAAAATAATTTTGTAACCTTTAATTGGAAAATTTTTCCAGATTCTTTAGGTTAAAAAAATTAGGGAAAAAAAATCTGCACCGTGCAAACGGTGAAGGTTTTTGCCCCTGAAAGGGTTAAAGGGTTCTCGAATTTAGCTCGACCCCTTCACAGATTGACAGAAGCAAACCAGAAGTTCGTCTGGACTGATGAGTGTGAAGACGCATTCAAGAAGCTTAAGAAAACCCTAACGTCTACACCCATCCTGGCCTACCCAGAGCCTGATAAAGAATTTATCCTTGACACGGACGCAAGTTTTGGATGCGTCGGGGCAGTCCTGTCACAGGAAATAGACGGACAAGAAAGAGTTATCGCCTACTGGAGCAAGTGCCTTTCCAAGAGTGAACGGAACTACTGCGTCACAAGAAAATAATTGCTAGCCATGGTGAAGGCCGTAGAACATTTCCATCATTACTTGTACGGCCGGAAGTTTGTGCTGCGAACCGACCACGCCTCTCTCACATGGCTTCTGAACTTTAAAAATCCTGAAGGCCAGGTGGCCAGATGGATACAGAGATTGCAAGAATACACTATCGACCTGAAACACCGTAAGGGTTCTTCGCACGGTAATGCTGACGCGCTATCCAGAAGACCGTGCTCTGACAGTTGCCGATATTGCACCAAGGCCGAGAAGAAGTATGGCTTTGAAACTTCTACTGTTCAGCAAGTCACTGCTGTCACCCTGTCTCCGGACCCGTGGAGTGATGAGCAGCTTCGAAAGGAACAAAATGAAGACCCAGACATCAAACCCATAGTAGAACACATGGGGTTGTCCAGCACCAAACCTGGCTGGCAACAGATATCGACCTTTAGCCCGAATACCAAATACTACTGGGCCCTCTGGAACTCCCTGCACTTACGAAACGGTGTCCTGTACCGAAAGTGGGAGTCAGACGATGGAAAAACAACAAGATGGCAGCTCGTGGTTCCTCGCTCAAAAATTCCTGCAATTTTAGAAGAACTCCACAGTAGTCCCGCCGGAGGGCATTTTGGGGTGATGAAGACCCTGAACAAGGTGCGGGAGCGATTCTTCTGGGGAAAAGCCAGAGACGATATCGAAAAGTGGTGCCGAGCCTGCGACGCCTGCGCAGCTCGCAAAGGACCAAAGAGACGTAGCCGAGGGAAGATGCAACGTTACAACGTAGGTGCCCCCTTCGAGCGCGTCGCCATCGACATCCTGGGACCTCTTCCACGTTCCACTGATGGCAACAGGTACATGCTCGTTGCCATGGACTATTTTACTAAGTGGCCAGAAGTTTACCCCATAGCTGATCAGGAGGCAGTAACCGTAGCTGAAACTTTAGTTCTGAATTGGGTCTCCAGATTCGGAGCTCCCATGCAGATACACTCTGATCAAGGGACTAATTTCACATCTGCAATTTTTACCGAAATGTGCCGACTATTGGAGATCGAGAAAACCAGAACAACTCCTCTACACCCCCTGTCGGATGGTATGGTCGAACGCTTTAATAGAACCATCCTTAACCACATTTCTTTACTTGTATCTAGGCACCAGAAGGACTGGGACCGGCACCTACCTCTTTTCCTTTTAGCGTATCGTAGCGCCGTCCATGAGACAACAGGGCACACTCCTGCTGAGATGCTTTATGGACGGAATCTGCGGCTGCCGTGTGACCTCCTTTTCGGCTGCCCCCCTGATACATCCTCTTCTCCGGAGGAGTATGTCCGCGATGTCCAGGACAGACTGGAAGGAATCCACCACTTCGCCCGGGAGCGGATCAACGTGGCCAGCGACAGAATGAAGAGGCGGTACGACGCGACAGCGACAGATCATCAGTTCCAGGAAGGAAGTAAAGTTTGGGTGTGGAGCCCCGTTCGTAGGAAAGGCTTGTCCCCCAAACTACAGTCCCACTGGAGCGGTCCCTTCGTCGTGGTCAACAGAATCAACGATGTCGTCGTACGGATTCGCAAATCTGCGAACAGCAAAGCGAAGGTCGTGCATTACGACCGGCTCGCTCCTTACCATGGGACGTGAGTGGGTCCTGAAGAGTTTGAGGATACCCGAGCCACGGCTCGTAGGCTGTTGCTCCTAAGTAGATCCAGGCTACCCAATTTATTTATTTATTTATTATTTTTATTTTATATACTAATGTTGCAACTGTCGTTTTTATGTGTTTATTTATTTAATTTGTAATGGTATATGTGTTGTGTTTTTATGAAATTGTATTTTGTAGTAGTATTTTTAGGACCGTTGTTGTTAGTGTAGGACTGTCCGGGACGTCCAGTCTTTTGAGGAGGGGGCAATGTTACATGTTTGGGAGCCAATTTGGCGTTTTATCGCCAAAGTGCGATGTTTCGGGAGTTGTGGAATTAAAACCAAGGAGTAAGTGATAAATCCGGATTTTAGGTTGATTGTTGGAAAATCGTTTGGTTGTGTAGTGTGGCAACGCGGGTTTTGTTTTGCGAGATAAAATAGGTTTTTAGAACTGCAATTGAGTTGAAGCGATATCCTTGACGAGATAGGTGATTGATTAATTTAGGTAGTTTGTCGTGACGGATGTAACGTGAGACCTTGGCTTGGATTTCGGAGGCCTCGATATAGTTGTGAAAGGTTGTATAATTTCACTTGCTTATATTTTTATGTGTTATTAATTAAAGCTCTTTTAAATCACAATTTGTCAAGAAAGCTACCTAGAGGCTGGCGATTGTTGAAGTCCAGCGAAGATTGTAAAAAGAAGATTTATGTTAGTTTTTGATGTCTATAAAAATCTCTGTTTCTCATTTGTGGTAACTGGCATATTTATTTCATTTCGTTGAATGCACTTGTAAAAAAAAAAAAAGAACTTTCCGTACCACGATTTTGGTACAGTATGTATGTATGTATATATGTATATAAAATTATAAATAGCACAGATCTATCTCTCTGTCTGGAACGCTTTTTCCTTTTTGTTGCCATATTCAAATGTACTTTGATTACCGCGTTTTAAAAATAAAATGAATTGAAATTAAGCTTCAATTGTTGAAATATTTTAAGAATAAACTATCCTCTCGATCAAAATATATAAAAATATTTTTCAACTTGTATCATCTTTAAATGAAAAATACCGAACACCTCAATGGTTTAAATTTCGCGCGTGTTCATTTATGAATTAAAATTATGAAACAACTAAGTTAAATTTTTCCACCGCAGTTAATGTATTAATTATTTAGCGTTACTGGAAAATTTACTTACAGCGCAATGTATTACATTGTAATAGAATTAAGTAAAGGGATGCTATTATGTGGAGTTCGAATTTTATTTAAATATTTTTAAAAACTGCATCTTAAATGGATCATAATAGTGCTGATATTGCATAATTTTAAATAATTAAAAATGCGTATAATTTAAATAAAAGAAAGTAGAGAAGCTATTAAGTATACAAATAATATTGACTTTGCAGATGTAAATTGATAAAAATTTAAATTAACACGTCGTTTTTGACGGGCTAACCCCTAGTGTGTATATATATATGTATATATATATATATATATATATATATATATATATATATATATATATATATATAATTCAATCTCGTCCTTCACATCCGTAATTTAAACCGTTATAGTCCGAACATCTCTTAGAATTATGCTAGTTGTTGCTGACATCTCATCACTCGAACGAAAGGAAGACAAATCCAGTACTGTTTACTGTTTAATAATATTTATTAGATCTCCTCAAGACTGTCAGCTCCATTAATAAAATTAATTTAGCCCCATCCCTGTCCAACTGCCGAGCAGCACGACCGTCTTAGTTAATCATCCCATTGCCTCTGAAGATTAAACCCTTTGTTCACAAGCTTTCAATTCACTACGCATGCTCCAACTGACGTGTAATGACGCTCATTACTTATGCGTGACATCACACAGACCTTTTATCGAGTTCCATTGATGACTGTGCATTATTTTTTAGCTGGAACTATCAAGGCTACCACTCTATTTTTAGATTCCCCACGGGGATATTCAATTCGAATCAAGTCCAACCCTTAAAGCTGTTTTCACCGCGATGCATTTATTCCCATTATTTATGATTTCCCAGTCCTAAATTGATAATTCTTATTTCTTCCTAAACAAAAACGCCGTTTAAAGTTCACGAGATCCCCCCCCCATATTTATGGCTTTACATCAGAGGTCGCCAAAGTGGTCTATATAGACCCCCAGGGGTCTATTTAACAAAAGCGGGGGTCGATCTGAGCCAGGGGGTCGATTGTGGGTCGAAGAAAAAACAGTTCTTAATACGAAAATCACACATACGTAATCGCGATGATCGTAAAATTTGTGAATTTTTTTATAATTGACTTAATATCAGTTTCTTTATAGAACATAAATTAATCAACGAATATTTATTCGGGTGAAACAAGTATTGACGTACCAGCGCGCAGTGGCACGAACTCTGCACTTCTGGTTTATTAGTCATACTCATATGTTGAATCTCCACTGTTAAGCTGTTTGATGCCGGCAGATGGCGTTGCTTGTCCGTCGGCTAGCTAATTTTCAATGTTTATGTTCAGCGCGAGCGAGCGGAAATAGCTGTGAAAAATGTGTGTTCTATTGTTCTATGTTCTGTGTGTGTTGTATCAACAGTAATAAAGTGTGTGTTTATCTGTCCATTGGGAATATTGGATCTTTCTGAGATGATACAACAGTGGGGTAAGTACCCCTTTCAAGAATTTTGATTTGAGTTTATTTTGAAGACAGAAGAGAACGTTTACAAGAACCGATTATTAAGAACCGATACAAAATCATATGCATATGTGCGCTTGTCCAAATGTTACGTGACGAGTATTGACGTTACAAACGCAAATACCATACGCAGTTTTAGCTATCTTTGCAAACTGTGAACAGTGTTGAATATTTGCAGTGTCATTATTAAAACTTTTATAGTTTTGGATAATTAATTATAGTTATTGTTTCGTTAAAACCATTCGTTTAGCTTAGATATCAATTTTAATTATCAATACATGTAAAAAGGAAGGTAGTTTCAGAGCTAAAAAATTGCAAGTTCTCTATTCAACTTTATGAATCTGTTTTTGGCGTTTCTGCTATTCTTATGGCGTACGTTAGATATTTCAGTAAAATTAAAGGACAAGTCATTGATGAATTTTTATTTGTTAAATATCTTGAAACTGGTGGAAAAGGAGAGACAATTTTTAGATGTTTACAAGAATATTTAAATAAATATGATATTCCGCTTGAAAATATAATAGCGGTAGCCACAGATGGGGCACCTGCTATGGTAGGGCGTTACCGAGGTTTTGCTACATTTCTCAAAGAAAAAGTGCCCTGTATACGTACTATTCATTGTGTGTTGCATAGAAACAACTTAGTAGCAAAATATCTGAGTCCAGAGTTACATGAAGCCTTACAGTTTTGTATTAAATGTATCAATCAAATTAAAGCTCAACCTCTTAAATCAAGATTATTTTCCAAACTTTGTCAAGAAAACGACGAGTTATTTAACCAATTACTTCTGCACACCGAAGTTAGATGGTTGTCTAGAGGTGTATGCTTGCAAAGGCTAGTTGAGTTATTTGACTCCACGACCGAATTTCTCAGCGAAATAAACCCTGTTCTGAGTGATGAACTCCAAAACAATAAGAACCATATATTTTATTTAGCAGACTTGTTTGGAAAATTTAATGATGTCCAAACAAAGCTGCAAGGAAAAGATGTTGCAATTATTCAAGCTCGAACAATACTGTTAGGCTTCCAAGTAAAATTAAATTCATTTAGATCTTCATTGCTACGTAAGGATTATCAGTATTTTACAAATCTGCGACAATTAGAAATAAAAGAAGAAGACTTGGAAATATATACAGGTCATCTTCAAAAATTGAGCGACGATTTTAAACTGCGCTTTGTTGATTTGGAAAACATTGACATCCCTGATTGGATTATTGTGCCATTTTCTGCTCAAATTGAAAACGTGGACATCAACCTGCAAGATGAGCTTGCTGAATTATTATCGGATCTTGAAGCAAAGACGCTTCTTAGAAATTTAACAATAAGCAAATTTTGGACAAATATAAATATAATGCAAAAATATGTAAAACTTTGTGAAATAGCTCAACCGTTTATGCTAGCATTTCCAAGTTCCTATATGGTTGAAGCCGGTTTCAGTCACGTAAATTCAATCTTAACCAAGTACAGAAATAAATTAAATGTGGAGCTTCGAGGGGATTTAAGATTAAAATTGACTAATTTTGAACCAAATATAGCGAACCTTGCAAAAATACACCAGGCACACCCATCTCATTGATTAAGAAGCAATAAATCTGTAGTTACTTTACTTATTATTTCTACTTATTTATAATTACTCATTATTTAATAAATATTAAGGTTTTTTAAATTATATAGGGGTCGATGATCAAAAAAGTTTGGTTTTTTAAATTATATAGGGGTCGATGATCAAAAAAGTTTGGCGACCCCTGCTTTACATACATATATATATATATATATATATATATATATATATATATATATATATATTCGCTGGTGTTTAAAATTGTGGTGATGATAATTAATAGTTTGCGAATAATTAACGTTTATTTTAATATCGGGATTTTAATTAATTAAGCTTAAGTAAATAATGTTTTGTGTAATTAAATTATTAAGCCTCTGCTAAATATATTTGGTGGTTAAACTTGTTATGATCAAATATTCATTTATTTGATTAATTTCATCGCATTTGGAGAATCGTGCGCAAGTTTCTCGAAATGTTTTGACATTATGAAGAATTAAATTGAAGGAGATCATCACATGTTTTGCTTCATTGTTCAAATTTTTGTTATTTAATGAATCTTATTTATAAACCTTGTAAGTGGCTGGTACGTATTTTTGGCTGGTGAATTTTACTTCAAAGGTTGAAGAAATTTAGATAGATAGCAAAAGCTTTTTTAGTATTCCTTGTTTTTCTTTCCTTTCCAAAAAAATTTGTGCTTAGTAAAAAGCTCTTATCGCTACCCTGTGCTGCCCGCTGTCCGTAACCCGATACATCCGCTGCGCGCCATTTTCGAGCGGGGGAGAACTCCGCAGAAAAGACAGGAGAATGGAATGTGCGCAAGACTATAGGTGGATGATGATGGCGCCCTGAATTTAATTTAATCAACAAGAACGAGATGAGGGGTGAAAAATAAATTGTAAAACGGTTTGCAGACTTGAAGAATGCAACCTGTAGCCTTGCCCTCAGTTTTACCATCTGCAATTCTCGGCGCGCCGATGGACTACTTCGTTAGAAGCTGGATTACGCGAAAGATTCAAGTGGTGACAATGCTGACTCGGGAAGCGCGGGAGAGTTTGAAAGGGATTCTGGACTCGGAGGGAGGGGGTGTAAGACCCAAGCTTGAGGCCATCCGGCTCCCGGCCTCGGGACGATGCCAGTTGCCTGACCCCGGAGAATGGTGAACTGGCCACGGGTGATATTCCTTCTTTTCCTTTCTTTTCTGTTCTTTAATTCCTTCCTTTAATTTCTTTTTTTGGAACGCTGCAGCAGAGTCCTTAAGACTCAATTTATTTTTTTATTTTTTATTATTATCAATTACACATAGAATATTTAAGCTTTTGTTTCACCAGCCACTTCAGTTTATTGCATTGATTTTTATTTAATTATTTGTGTTGTACGGAGAGTAAATTTGGTTTAAACGAAATTGTATTTTAATTAAGTGAATTTGGTTTGTCGGAATGTTACTGAGAAGAAACTTGAATTTATAAGGATGATTGTCATAATTTTTACCGAATTGTATTTTAATTAATTGAATTTGGTTTGGAATAATACCGAGAAGATCTTGAGATTATAAGGATGATTGTTAGTAAAATTGTTAATAAATTTGTTATTTTTAGTCTGTAACGTTGTATCATGTCGGTCTGTGCCTTTGAGTTAATTTTCTGATTTTCAGCTTTAGGTTTTTATTGCAGCAGAGTTGATATCCTTAAGTTTTCTTTCGGGAGAAGTTATTTTATTTTTAGGTGTGCTCCAATGATAGAGAAGTAATTTTTATTTGATTTGATTGCATTTTTCTTTATTGCTCAAAAATCACTACAGTGATGCAAACGTTATCGAACCAGTGTTAATTATAATATTAATTATTATGGGTTATTGTATTTTAAAAAAGAAACACGACGCAACTATTTCCCATCTACATAAATGTACTAACCACTAATTTCTAATGATAAAATTTCAAATGTAAATGAACTTTATTTGATATGCACTAAAAGTTAAATATAAATGAAGTAATTGATTGTTAAGATTTATTCCTAAATTTAATTATTAAAAAAATTTAATATACCCCCATCTACATTTCAACGTAACAAAATTGAGAGAATTTGTACATTTTGACGAATTTCTGGAAAACTAATGAACTGATTATAATGAACTTTGGTATGGATGCACAAATTATATTATACAACAGTCATGTTATGTGCTCGTGATCGTCAGTTAGGCTCATCAGCGCAGGAATGTCCCACCACCCACGTTGCAAGACCGAACAAAGAACGACTTTAACATGGGGTATGGACCTCTCTCACAGTCATACAGCTCTCACAGCGTGATCTCATACTGGAAACGACGCAGCTTAATTACCTGAAACTATTCAAGATCTTCGCACTTTTCTCGGAATATTTAAATTTTACATAGGATACATAAGAAATGCAGCTCAACATCAAGCCATACTCCACGATTACCTGAAAGGATCCAAAAAGATCAGCAGAAAAATTCACTGGACAGAAGATGCTAAAATTCAGTTTGAAAATTGTAAGCAAGACCTAGCTAATACTGCATTGTTAACATTTCCCAACTCGGAATTACCATTGTCCTTATGTACAGAAGCTTCCAGTTGGGCTATTGGCGCTGTCTTACAGCAATATCAAGATAATGGTTGGAAACCGATTGCATTCTACTCCAAAAAATTGAACGACACCCAGAAAATGTACAGTACCTACGATAGAGAGTTGTTAAGCATTTATCGTGCTATGAAACATTTTAAGCATATATCAGAAGGTTGCGTGCTCAAATCACGTTCGGGTCATCAGTTAATATAACGCTGCACCGCAAGTAAATTATATATGTCCGCCAGCATACGCAAACTGACAAGACACTATATCCTCTATATAAAGAATCTATATTCTCAAAAAAACTTACGTAATTTTCAAGCGGCACACGTAATATTTATTTACAAGAATTAAGAATTAAGCACACATTCTAAATACAACCATTTTAATAATAAGAATTACATCTACATCAATCAGAACTAACAAAAACTTAATGTTGCCATACCGAAAAACATAAAAATAGAATAATTAAAAATATATAAAATAATGAGTGTTACAGTTTGATGAGTCCCTATGGCAGTCGGTCCCACTCCTGTAACAAAGCAGTTTTTAGCTCCTGGGTGGTTCTAGGGGGGGGGGGATGGCGAGCTGCAATCGCCCTCCCAAGAAAGTCCCAGACATGTTCAATAAGCTTTATGTCTGGATATCTGGGTGATCAATCCATCCGGCGAATATCGTTTTCAAAATAATCTTCGACTAGGTGAGCCTTATGTGTACGAGCATTGTCGTCCATAAAAAAGAACCAAGGGCCCAACTGCAACCCTGAAAAGTCGAACATAGGGCAGTAAGATCTCATCTCTATTTCTCTCACCAGTCAGAGACCCTCTGTCGAACACATGGAAAGGTGTTCGCTCGTCTAACGGGATGCCTACCCAAACCATGACACCTGTGCTGCCGCAGCGGTCCCTTTCTCAGATGTTGAAGGAAAGGTATCGTGTCCCAGGTTCTCTCCAGATGAAGATACGTCGAGAATCAGTGTCCAGGCTGAATCGCAACTCGTCTGTGAAGACCTCACTGCAGCGTGGTCTAAGGCTGATGTTGTCTGCACCATGCTAACCCCTCTCCATGTGTTTGACAGAGGGTTCCTGACTGGTGAGAGGTATAGGGATGAGGTCTTACGGCCTTATGTTCGACTTTTCAGGGGCAAAGTAGGCTCCCGGTTCATTTTTATGGATGGCAACGCTCGTACACATAAAGCTCATCTAGTCGCGGATTATCCTGAAAGGGAGGATATTCACCGGATGGATTGGCCAGCTACATATCTAGACCTAAACCCTATTGAACGTGTATAGGACTCTCTTGGGAGGGCAATTGCAGCTCTCCATCCCCGAGAACCATCCAGGAGTTGAACACTGTGTTGTTATAGGAGTGGGACCGACTGTCATAAGGACTCATGAAACTGCGTTATTTCCAGTATAGCACCGCGCTGTGAGAGCTTTATGACTGTGAGATGGATCCATACCCCTATATTAGAGTAATTTTGTGTAGAGTCATTTGCAACGCGGGGTTTGGACATTCCTGCGCTGATGAGCAACTGACGATCACGAGTGCGTACCATGACTGCTGTATAGTAAAATTCATGCATTCATACCAAATTTCCTTAAAATTTGTCCATTAGTTTTCTAGAAATTCGATAAAATGTGGGAATTCTTTAAATTTTGAACTCCAGTGCATATAGTCGAACATACATTTTTTATTACTTTAAATAATTTTAATTAAAAACTAATCACGGTCGAAAGAGAGAGAGGCAAACAATGCAGCTTCATGAAGGAAATAATTCATTAATCAAGATATTGAAAATAGTTGATCTCAAAGAAAGGTAACCGTTTGGAGAGAAATTATTTTCTAAAATTTTAATTAATTTACGCTTTTTCTAAATTTCAAATACAGAACTAGTATACGGAATTTCTCCACATTTTCGGCCCTTTGCGTTTCCAACTTGAAACTATATGGTTTGGAGCTAAATTTTTTGCTGTTCGAACTCAAAAAGTTTTTTTTTAATGATAGTAAACAACACCAAAAAGTCTTTTTTGTCTTCAGTCTGTTGGATGGTCATGTCTCAGAGGTAAAGAATTATGCAGAAATGGGAGCACTGGCCCTTAAGGGAGGAAGAGAACAATATTTTTTTTCGTTCGAACTTGACTCTTTTATTCAGACAAATAACAGTTATAAAATTATGATTCATAAGCAAAATTCTTTTCGTCGCAAATTCTCTTGGGCATGAACAAGCATTTCACCAAAATGATGAGGAACTAGCAGTTTATTTATCAAACAAACAGTAATTGCTTAAAGACTCAGTACTATACTGCTGGAAAGACGTTCGTGGAGTTACTGGTACCGCGCGCACGATCAGATACTGGAATAATAAAATCATAATTTGAACGAAGCCTTTTTCTCATCATTTGTTGACCATACTTCCACGTCAACAATTGCAAAAAAGGTAGCTACTTATTAATACACAATCAACTAAAAGGCGTGGATTTTCGATGTTACGCGCCGTAATTCAGGATACTAGGCAAAAAAATTTGCCTCTATGAAAGAAGAATTATTCGATTTAGATCTATCTCCTGGAGGGAAAAAAACCTTTTCTCCTTTTTGAACTTAATTGGGATTCTGCCTCGAATTTTGCTGTCTCTCATCAAAAGTGTCTAAATAAAAAAATGTACCACTCTTCTTAAAAAACCTGCTTCTTTATCTACTCCTGCCGCACCTAATTCTAAATCCTATTCTCAACATATAATCAATTTGTCTTCACACACCTTAACCAATAACAGAAAATATGTATTATATAACTAGGTTTAAATTTCTCTAAAACTCGCCAGCCGTCTCTACTTAAATGGGTTGCTCCGATAAAGAGTTCCTTAAAGTTTAGCAAAATATCTCTTGTTTGTAAGGACTGTTTCACACTGCGTCCATCAACGTCACTCGTATTGACATATTTTAAACCAATCACAGACCTTAAAAATCTCGTAGCTAATCATTTGGAGGTTTGTAATTGGTTAAATATATTTTAATGCGAGTAACGCTCACGCTGACAGACGCAATGTGATCAGTCAGCGTGAGCGTCACACATATTTAAGCTCATTTTATCTGTCACGGTGGCATGCCATGAGACGGCAAAGTAAGGAGATAGGTCGGAAAACATGCATGGGAAAAGAAAGTTATTGCCAGAGAAGATAAGATAACAGAATTATAAGATAATACAAAAAGGAAAAGGAAGATTGATTAGGGATTTTTTTTAGGGCAATAAAGAACGTCAACGAGCAGGAAGAAAGTGCCCCAGGATTAGGTCATAAAAAAGGGGGCGTTCCGAGGGGAGAGCGAAGAGTCTGGGGAAAAATATGAAAAAGAGTGCATGCTAATGAGATACACTCATGACTCGGAATGGCTGGAAAGAAATATAGTAAGATGGAAACCACAAGCGAATGAGACAAAGAGGGCGAAATGCAAAAAGCCAATAGAAATTGAAGTAGGAGGAACCCAAAAATTAAATAAATGAATTTATAGGGAGAGCGCAGTGGCCCGGTTGGCAAAGGTAGCGAGCAAGTGATCTGAACGTCTCTGGTTCGATGCTGGTCGCTGACAAATCTTATGCCGCATGCACTAACGGCGGCTCGTGCACGAAAAATCTGTTGTGGCTGCAATGTCCTCCAAGTTCTCAAATGTACCTCTGGAGAAGCGGGGCAAGTGTTCTGGTCTCGTCACTTGACTCGGTTCAAAATTACGGGGCCGGTCCTTTAGCTGAGTTGGACTCCGACCCTTGTGATGTTATTTAAAACCGGAGCCGCACCACTTCGCTCAATAGCCGTTATGGACTTGAACTGACATTATACTGTCGGTCAAGGGGTATCAGTCACAACAACAACATATATAAAGAAGATAAGAAAAGGAAGAGAGCTTGATAGATAACTAAAAAGTTTGTTTCCAGTTTACTCGCATGAAAAAGCGAATATAGCGATCAGAGGTAGACGCAAGAAAGAGGTAGATAAGATGTGGAATAGAGACTGAGACCGGCTACGCAGGTCTCAGTCTCTCTTCTACATCTATCTCTATTCGTCATCATTCAAGGTGACTATGAACATTGTCCGCAAAGCCCTGGCCTCATGTTAAATAACCACTATTATGATGAGAGGAAGTGATGAGAATAACTGCAGCCCTGTAAGAGTATAGGAATACGATCGACTCCGCCATAGATGAAGGGACTCACTGGATAGCTTGCTACATCTTCGCATGATTAGCCGAATACGACCGACGACACCATAGATGAAGGGACTCATCTGAAAACGACAGCCCTACATGACTAGACCATACGACAGACCCCGCCATAGATAAAGGGACGCTACTGAATACGACAGCCCTGCCTGACGAGAGATATACGACAGCTTCCGCCACTGATGAAAGTCCCCGCGAAGCAAGTTTCAAGAAGCCAATGACGTGCGATGACCGAATGTCAACAATTACCGAAGAATCCGCCAGTTGAAGTTACTGTCTTTCATTTTCCACAAAGCAACTGAAAATGCTTCATTGCCAAAAATTAATTGAATATGAGAATTAGAATTGGGGGTAGATAGCTATGGAGATAATATTGCGTGCTAAATTTAACATGTTAGAATGAGCAAATTAATATGATTTATTGAATGTGTTTTATGTTTTGATTATTAAGTAGTTGAATTGTATGTGACTGATAGACATAATGATAAGGGCATAATTAATATTATTAAGTATATGAACATAGCTATTGTATTTTGTGTGACCAATATTAATATCAACAAAGATGATTATTAGTGGCAACACTTAAATAGTCCCCAAAAACACACTCTTATTAAGTATTACCAGAGCTGACATAGGCGGTCAAATTGTTTTACTTGATAAAACCACGCATGTTGATTAAGTTAATGAATTCTTACATGAAAGTCTTATGAAAAAGTTAAAAAAGGCTCCAATGATGGTTTCCTCAGGTAGAAATACTCTAAAAAATCCGTTATATTCAGTGATTTTACAAAGCGCTCTATAATTCCTTCCATTGCTAAATGAGGTCGTTTTTAAACCCTCCCTCAAGTTCATGAACAAAATTTTCCTTTTAGGCCCATTGTTTCTAACACAGGTATTGCTACTTACCCTTTAGCTGGATTTTTAATTAGTACTCTTTCCCCCTTATCTCAATAACATCCACGATGTTTAAAATTCTTCAGAATTTGTTAATAAAATAAAAATGCATCTCTAAATATTTGCAGCATGGCATCTCTAGAAATTAAATCACTCTGTAAGGGTAATAATCTCCCCAATCAAGGAGCACTAAACAGTTTTAAAACTAGACTTCAGGAATTCCATTATATCGATATTAAAATTAAGGAATGTGTTACTTTAACTAAACTATGCGTTGAACAAACCACTTTTAACTTTAATAATGAATTCTATAAACAATCTAAGGGACTTGGTATGGGTTATCCTTTATCCCCCCCCCCACTCTTTTATACGACCTCTACCTGCAAAACTTCGAAGAAAAATGCTACGAATTAATCCAGCTTATGTTCATTAAGGTATGTTGATGACACGTTTTTCTGGTAGATAATCATTTTAATCTTTCTTCTATCTTAAATACACTGAAGTGCCACTGAATTAGGGATACCTACCTAGTAACGAGTTGGGCCTCCTCTGGCCTTGATAACGGCTGCCACACGACGAGGCATAGATTCAACAAGTTTCTGGAAACGTTCCACGGGAATGGCTTGCCAAATATTAGCTAAAGCTGTCCATAATTCAGTCAGGTTCTTTGGTGCTGTGTGATGGCCTTTCACGCCTTGTTCCAAAACATCCCAAAGATGCTCAATAGGATTTAAGTCTGGGCTTCTAGGTGGCCAATTCATGACAGAGAAGTCAGAGGAATGCTCATCCAACCAGCCTGTAGCCAACCGGGACTTATGAGAGGTACAGTTGTCTTGCTGGAAAACTCCATTACCGTGCGGATAACAGAACAGCATAAACGGATGGAGGTGATCACCCAGCAACTCTACGTACCGAATTGCATTGAGGGAGGTTGGTACACGCACCAAAGATCCCGAACTGTGCCACGAAAAAACACCCCAGACCATGATTGAGCCACCATGCCCTTGTACAGTTCCAGCCAGGCATGCAGGATCCATGGCTTCATGAGCCTGACGCCATATTCTCAGCCTCCCGTCGGCGTTAAGTAGTCGGAATCGAGACTCATCACTCATGCTACTCGTTTCCAGTCCTCTACACTCCAGTCTCTGTGC
Source organism: Dolomedes plantarius (assembly GCA_907164885.2). Classification (NCBI taxonomy): domain Eukaryota; kingdom Metazoa; phylum Arthropoda; class Arachnida; order Araneae; family Dolomedidae; genus Dolomedes; species Dolomedes plantarius. The sequence continues at coordinate 141,795,412 of OU015498.1, forward strand.
TCTCTTTCCCAGGCAAGACGTGCAGCCCGATGGCGAGTATAGAGCAATGGTACTCTCGTAGGTCGACGGCTCCCGAAACCCATACGGTGAAGCGAGCATTGCACAGTCCGTTTACTGACTGTACGACTGGCACCGTCATTAAACTGGGTGGTAATTTGAGCTAATGTTTGGCTTCGCTGGCTACGTACAATACGCTTGAGCCATCTCTCACCACGCACTGTCAAGGCTAATTGTCCTTTGCAGTTTGCCCGATCGCTAGTTTTTTTTCCACCATCCATGTATTCTTGGTATACTCTTGACACTGTCGACCTTGAAAATCCTAGCTGTCTGACGATTTCGGAAATTGAATGGCCCATGCGTCGCGCATCGAAGGCGTCTAAATCAGGCAGTTTACCCATACTGGCAATTCCAACAACTAATTCAGAACAACCACAGTACGCGCTATATATGCAGTTACCACAGCGTCCTCACTTGCGCATACATGTTGCGCAGCGCTACACAATTTGCCTAGGCTTTGCTATCCCTAATTCAGTGGCACTTCAGTGTATATCTAAAATTAAAAAATAATTTTAGATAAACCTGTACACCGTATTTCTGTACCGGTCGAATAAGAGCAGTGTATGTGTTTCTCAGGTTCCGTGCATCCGCAGGCCAATCTTTACCAAATATATTTTTTAAAATTCTGAGTCTCTGATTACCTCTAAAATCTCTAAATTGTCGATATAAGCACGGCTGGGGATCTCCTGGTCCAAAATGAACTGTCACAAAAGCCTTCACACCGTTAGGGAACGGGGGGGGGGGGGAGATTTTATTTGCGCATGCGCATAAGCTTCTTTTCGAAAGCAAAACGTTTCTTCCCTTCTGCCTCTGCAAGATGGCTGACAGGTCGTGCCCACGTCTGATAAAGCTCCTTCTACAATAAAGACGAAGTTTTAGAATATCTGACTGATGATGAGAGACGTTTGCATTCGGTTAAAAATATCTACAAAAATCGAATTAAGCAATGTGCTAACGAAAACTTAATCTCTAAAATGCGATTGAGTTATGTTGAAGGTTTCTTTAGCGGTTTCTTCAGCTATTTCCGAATGCATCCGGCTGTGTTTGACGAATTTTTAAGTTTGGTCGGACCCAGTAGTCGAAAACTGGATACCAATTACACAGGCCTGCGAAATTGAATAAGAGCAGTGTATGTGTTTTAGAAGTGTTGTGTTGTGAAGTTTTTAAAAAATACAAGAGAAGTTTTCACTGAGTTTTATGTTATTTGGTGTGCTGATTTCGAAAATGACCTCCATTTTTTCCCATCACACCGGGATTTTTTGTAAAATTGATATCGATATTTTTGCTAAAATCCTATTTGAAGAGGAATTCTCTCAACAATTTTGCATGTATTATTTGACAACATTTATTTGAATTCATTTAAATCTATGTAAAATAACCAATTCTTGGTGATTTTTCAGCAATCGATTATTTTTTATAGATTTAAATGGATGAAAACCACTGTTGCCAGATCGCACAAGCCGCCCCTAATCGAAAGAAAAACAAAAAGTTCCCTTGAGTTTAAATTTTTTACATCGAATTATGGTGCAGTTTCTAGAAGAAAATCACCAACATACTATTTTAATTTGTTTTTATTAAGGTAACTTACATAAAATAGACGATTGACCAAGAGGAGCAAATATTATGTATGTGTACATGAAAGCTTGAAACAAATTTTAATCCGAGCAAAAAACAAAACAAAAAAAAAAAAAGTTTCTATTTAAGTACGTACTCTTTTTCCTTTGAAACTTCTTTTTGGCGTTCTTCTTTTATGTTCAATCTCAGGCCTATCTCGTGTTAACATCAAACTGTAGTCGGCGAGCATGATCTTGTCCCATCTTCCTTGATATTTGTGCTCCATATCTTTGATATTTTGGTGGAACCTTTCACCCTGTTCTTCGCTGACGGATCCTAAATTTTCGGGGGAAAAGTCCCCATGTGAGTGAAGGAAATGTATTTTGACACTCATGGAGCAACCCAACTCTTGAAATTTGTCCAGAATATTCATAACATTATCTTTATAGTCAGGATCTTTGTAATTACCCAGAAATTTACTGACGACATCTTTGAAGGCAACCCAAGCTTCCTTTTCTTTTGTTGTCATGCTAGTCTCAAATTCTTTATTCTTCGTAAGCTTGCGGATATCTGGATCAACAAAGATTCCCTCTTTAAACTTGGCTTCGGATAAACCTGGAAACTTTTTGCACAGGTATTTGAAACAATCGCCATCTTTTCGAATAGCCTTGACAAACTGCTTCATTATACCCTAATTTTTTATACAGAGGGGGGTAACAATACTTTTTTTTTTATCAACTAAACTGTTCAGAATCACATTCTTGGTGCCAGATTCAAGATTTTGTCTTTTCGGCCATTCTTTTTTGACTCAATGTTGAGTCTTATCACAGCTGTCCTACTCACAAATGAAACATGGGAATTTTGTATATCCGCCTTGTTGACCAAGAAGCATGGAGATAACTTTCAAATCGCCGCAAATGGTCCAACCGTGGTCGGCATATTTTATTTTGTTGAGGACGAGAGCCAGGTTTCCATAGCGTTCTTTTAAATGCACCCAGTGTCCAACTGGTACAGATGCATACTGGCTTCCGTGATGAAGAAGGACAGCTTTAAGGCTCCTTTTCGATGAATCTATAAACATCCTCCATTCATCTTTATCTTAGGTGATATTAAATTTGCTCATGAACCCGAGAACATCAGAACAATAGACCAGGTTCTCCTCTTCCTCAAAGTACTTATCAAATTCCTTTTCTCGATTCCTGTACCAATAAAAAGAGGTTCCTTTGGCCAATAAGTTTCTTTCTTTCAATCTGGAGCCCAACAATACAGCTGCCTCTTTCGAAAGGACCAGATTTTTAGTCAGATCATTAAGTTCAACCTGAGAGAAAGGTAAAGGGCCTCCTAAATTCCCCTCTGGAGGCCTTGCCTCCAGAGAGCTTATATTCGGTAGACGAGCTTTGAACTTCTGGATGTTTCGAGTCTGAAGACTCTGAAGAGATGACTGGCAATTCAGTTGGAGGCAAAGGCACTGGCACATCAGATCCATGAGTAACGGGGCGTATGGCCGATGGAATGTTATCAGGATAAGAGATTAGCTTTTGATTTTTATGGTTATATCGACGAACATGGCAGGCAGGAAAGTAACAATCATCAGAGCGGGTTTTCGGCTCCATGTCATAGGAATTCCAAATCGTACAACAATCTTCTTTCCTTTGAGCCATAAGCGTAGATCATTGAGACACTGCACACAAACTTTATGAGGAACCCACGATTTGTCCTAATCTCTGAGTTACATGCCAAAATACGCAAGATAAAGTTGTCTTACATAGTCTGTAATGGGGAGGTGTCATAGAGGGGTAATCTGTAGGTTTCACCCTGGTAGAGTGATGGTCAGAAAGGGAGGGAGGAAATTTAACGCCGAAAAACAATTTATGGTAAATATTCATAAAAATCCAAGTAAAATTGAATTTTTCAAGAAAACGTGACGTGATAGGAATTTTTCATTATTCTTTTTTCGAAATCAGCACTAAAAAATACATAAAGTTCAGCTGTCAATTCCCTTGTATTTTTTTCATCGCAGGCCTGTGTTATCGGAAAGTAATTACGGCTTCGGAGAGGCTTTAGCCTCCACGAAGCCTCTCACTCGGCTTTATCCGTTTTTCTCTTACGTAGGCACTTCTCAAATTTTCCCCCTTCTCTTTAACCTGGGTAACTGAAAATAGTAATGGAGAAATCTTAAAACAGATACCTCTGGAAAATGATAATAATAAGTATATGTCAGCGAGGCGATATTATTTTAAAATCATATGAATGCACTTATAATAATCTCCAAGAATAGGGCCAAAGTGAATGTAATTCAAGTGAATATAATTATCTTCAAGTGGATATAATTTTAGTATGCAATGACAAAAAACATTTATATTTTATCAATGGTAAGAACATTAGTTTTTACAATAGAAAAAACAGGCAAATCTTACCATCTGAATTTAAAATAATAGATATTTTTTCCCGGGAATTTTCTTTTTTTTTCAGTATCCCTAAAATCGTCTCTGGAACAGTCGTATATCCAGGTACATTCACGAACGAAATTTACTAAAATTTCTTCCAAGATGAAAAGTTTAAAGTATAACTTATAATTCAATTCAAAACATGTAATTAATACAATCAAGGTATTCATCAAAAACAATACTTGCTTTCCCATAGGAAGTTTTCTGGATGTTAATATACCCAGAACAATAAACCTCGGTACTTTCACAGATTTGATTTAAAATAACAACGTCAAGTCAATATCTATTTGTTATTATTTCAAATTTGGCTCGGAAACTTTTAAATCCCTAGCTGAGTTCTGGATTTTAGAAATCTCGTTGGCAATGTGCCGCGACGTCTAGACGATGTCACCAGTAAATGTAAGAAGTTAAGACTAGAATTAAATCCCCGAATAAATAATATGGGATGTCTTTTCATCATCTGCTTTTGAATTTCAGCTCTGTTTCTAAGAGATTACAAACGCGTTACATTGTTGCCGAGAAAAAAGTTAATTCCGTATTTTTTGGTAGGAAATATATGACTGTTGAAGCGAAATTTATTTAAAATACAAGAAACAAAACGCTTATTAAATGCGTTGCACGGCAGAAACAATTTTGATGATTTTGGAGCCAGAGTCTCTGAGTAAGAATCTCGGCTGGGCATTCGTTCGGAGTCGGCTTCAAGCAGGAGGCCGCAATCAACCATTTTATAGCAAAACGTTACAGGACAGCGTTCCAGACCAGTTAGGTTCCAGACCAGAAAAGTTATTCAGCCCAGGCTGGAATAACTTTTCATTTGCTCTAATCTCGAAGGGCCTCGAGTTGCCCCAAATGGTCGGCAGATCTGTACTGTCCGTCCGACGCCCAGGCCCATATGAAACAAACCGAACAGGGGAAATCAACCTTCGGCTGAGTTTGCAGGTTTAGATACGCAGCTTCTGGTCTTCAGATTTTTCATGGCCGATACGCACTAGCGGAGGGGGCCGAGGTGGTTAGATGACTTGCTCTAACCACCTCGACTTAGCTCCCTTTTGAAAGATCAATAATATGCAAACGTAGTTAATTTGAAAGGAAGACGGGGAAAAGGATATTTAGGGGATGAGGAATTTTTTTAATGTAAATTTAACAAAACATAAAATGTAATTAAAAACATCCAAAGTATACTGAATGTCAGAAATAAAATTTTGATGACATAAATTAGAACATATAGCTCTCGATCGGGTTTAAGGTTTTCCCCAGCTAATTTTTTCAGTCAAATACAAACAACAAACCTATATAGTCACCAATGTATTAAACATACTAATTACGAGATAAAGCATTTGCACGTATTTAATGAACAGAAACACCTAGTTCGCGGAGAACATATATTCATGGAGAATAATTACCAGTTCGACAAACTTCTGTTTAATATGGAATCGATATAACAATCTTTACCCGTTAAGGATCAGCCCCGATGACATCTCATTTCCTATCTCAGTGATGATGTCAATAATCATCATTCACCACAACCAAATTATCCCTATGGCACCCATCCATGTTTTTTCCCCATCTAGATTATTTCGATAACCCACACTATATCACAGTGATATGCTACGGTCAATCCAGATAGATAGCAATTCATGTCCTAGTCTATTTAAGAACTACTTGTATTGTCCTTTTCAAAATTAGCCCTCGTGTAGCAAAAAGCTGACCGTAGCGCTCCGAACCAAACCGTTTCAAATTTCATCACGAGATATCTTCATTTGAACCCTCCTCTTCATTTACCTCCACGACCCTTCCCAAGTAATTCAGACTTTCATTATTAAATATTTAGGATAACATTTAAATAGCGATTTATTGGTTTATTTAAAAAAAAATAAATAAAACTAATTCAGATTTATCTGTTTAGGGAATGTACAACCCAACGATTTTACTAAATTTCGAAAAACATTTTCAAGCATTTACGTACAAAATATATTTTGAACGTCAGGTTCTAGGTAAAAAAGATTATTAAAAATCTATAAATTTCCTAACTAAAACAAATAAATAAACAAAAAATTGTTAGTTTCGTAACGTTAAAATTATGCATTTTTTGGATCGCAGAGATGAAGTTTTTGTCAAAGATCAACAAAACGGATTCTGTCCGTTCTATATACTGTATTTTCAAGAAATTTTCATTCAAAATCGATATTTTTTCGAAAATCATATTGATTTTTAACACAATTTCTGATGCTGTTTGGAAACAAGTATGATCCCAGACCCTATTTACACGGCCCTTCCTTTCAGGTACATCCATCCCACTGTTTTATCACCTCTAAAATGGCAACTTCCAGTCCATCACAAAAATACCCCAATCCTTAAACTAAATTCTCAACTTAATACCTAGCAAGCGCATTCTCTCCTACTCTTGCCCATCATCCTGAGGAATTAAGTCGCTTATACAACTTCATCGTCAGTGTGATAAATGCGATTAATCACTTCTATACTTCAACTAATGAGATGGGGTAAGCATTCCCTCCCAGGTTTACCCATATCAGTAGATATGACATAAGATGTCTATCAGGAATTTGCTTTACATTAAGAGTTGTGCACACGCATCACAGGCAACAAATTTTTGGAAGCCAGCTTATCAAACGAATACAAATTTGAAATTTGAGTTTAAAATATATAATCATAACATTGTAATCGGAAACTTCTTTCAGTTTCATGAATACATCTCCCTTTTGTAATGTAATTAACACAGAGAAATGTCGCAAGTTTCACGACATGATTATACTGGAATTTTCTAATACACTGCTGGCCATTAAAATTGCAACACCATGAAGGAGGGATGATACAAACGTCAAACTCGCATGAAAGGAAGAAGCTGCTAGGATATACAAATTATTAGCATCTAAGCGCAAATCGAACGACGCAGGAGGGAGGAACGGCATCTCAAACTCTGTATAAAAGGAAAGTTCCGCAGCGGGTTTCTCATTCGGAAATCGCATTTGAATATTGGTTGTTTGTGAGAAGATCGTGTTATGCCTCATATAAGAAGGAGAAACGTCTACCAGCACGTGTCGGAATCCGATAGCGACAGGATCGTGGCCTGTCGAGGGTGCGGTTTATCGTTCCGCGATATTGCTACTCGCATTGGTCGGAATCCAACGACTGCCATGCGAATATGGAATCGATGGGTTCAGGAGGGTCATACGAACGCCATGCAGGATCTCAACGGCCTCCCGCCACTAACGCCGGAGAGGACAGACATGTTGTGAGATCGGCCTTGAAGGACCGTACAGCCACATCGCGGACCTTGAGTCAGGAAATGGGCTTGTTTACAGCACAAGTATTCGCACGGGCAGTGCGACGACGTCTGGACCAGCATGGAATGTCTGCACGGCGATCATTATTGTGGCTTCCCTTGACACTGCAACATAGAAACGCGCGGCGACAGTGGTGTGCCCAACGACAAAACTGGATACAGGAGTGGTATCACGTCGTCTTTTCAGACGAGTCCCGGTTCTACGTGCACCATCATGATGGACGTATCCGTGTCTGGAGGCACCGAGGAGAACGCATGTAGCCTGCTTGCATTCGATAACGTCATAGCTCCCTGAACCTGGGCAGCCATTGGGTAAACGACATGAACACCTCTTGTTCGCATCGTCGGTAATCTGAACAGCCAGCGTTACATTTCTCAGATCTTCAGGCCGGTGACTGTGCCCCATCCTCGAGGCCTCGGAGACGTCATCTATCAGCAAGATAACGCAAGACCGCGTGTTGCCCCTCGTGTCCTGACCAGGGTTGCCAAATAAAAACACTGAAAATAAGGGACGGGTTAAATAAAAACACCAAAAATAAGGGACGGGTTTTGATAACTATACTACTGGGGAGTATGGAATATCCCCCAGGAAAAGGGGGTCCGGGGATACTCACCCGGAAATTTTTCAACTTTTAACCTTTCAAATAGCCATTTTCAATGCATTTTTCGTTCAGTTTTGCAACTTACACAGAGTTTTGGTTAAGTAAATAATAATGTAGTTACATAGAAAATTTGCAAATCAAAACAATTTAAAGTTGGATTAGGTATATAGTACAAAATTGATTTTTATTTTATTTTTTTACTACAACTAAGTAAGTGTCCTTATAAAGTGTTAGGGACGTGTAAATAAATTTTGTAATTTTATTATTGTACAATGTACGTAATATAATATGCGCAGGTAATCTTTGGGGCGACTTTTGAGTCATAAAAAAGTTTTCGAATGAGCGTGTTCCCACAGTCCATTGAATTCTATGATATATTGTGCTTTACTGTGTTAAATGCAGTAGCTATCTCTACTAGAGCGATTTCTCACTTTCAAAGGAAACTTTAGTAGTGAAAAACTGACAGATTGCTGCTAGATGAAACATTTATTTTGTCTTTCTTGTACTCGGCACCCTGAGCATGTTAAATTACGTCACTCCGACCTCCATGGACAACCGAAAAATCCTTATTAAAATAGCTATAACGTGTCTTATTTGCGTTGTTGGGACTTGGCCTGAGCCAATCTTCGTCCTTCATCCATTCATTCCTAAAAACACAACCTTTTTTTCGGCCCATCACTATTGGAGTTTGAACGTTTACCATTACCACTGATCATTCAGAGATTATTTTTATAACAAACAATTCAAACGCCATTATCTATCAACACGATCGCACACTAATCTGCATTCGCATTTAGCACTAGACTGAGAGTGTTGTCGTTGTGACGTTCGGATCCCGGCGCATACAACCATCTCGTCAAGGGCCTGTTCACATAGGAGTCCGGTAGAGGAAGCGTTATTGGCAACGAAATTTTTAACGCCTATGATTGGTTTATTTCCGTCTCAGCGCCATCTTTCTTTTTATACTTCCGGACTGGATGTGAACAGGCCCTTGTATGCAATAAATTTCTCATTTCGCCGAAAAACGGGACTTTTGCCGTCCCGTATCAAAGTTTCCCGGGACGCGGGACAAAATTTACAATTAAGGGGCTGTTCCTTAAAATCCGGGACATTTGGCAACCCTGGTCCTGACCTACCTCGACACAGAGGGTGTTCGACTGCTGCCCTGGCCAGCACGTTTTGCAGATCTCTCACCCACTGAAAACATCTGGTCAAGGGTTGCTGAGAGACTGGGCCGCCACCGCTCTCCAGCCACTACGATTGATGAAGTGTGGCATAGCCTTGAAGAAGGATAGAATGACTTCGGATCCGTCATCCAAGCCAGTTCCGACTCGATACCTAACCGGTTTAGAGCCGTTTTAGATGCCAGAGGCAGCAGCTGTATGTACTAACTTCGGACCCTGTATGCCCCCAAATTTAATGTTTTCTTTCTATTATGCTGTATACGTACAGAGGCTGTTCGCACATTCTTTAGACGATTTTGGTAAGCGGTAATAAAAATTCGTTTGCTGCAAAAGAAATAATTGCAATTGTACTATGTTTTTAAAAGTCAAAATTATCGTCTACGGCTTGAAAGTTTTGTTTTTATTCAAAATGGCGTTTTAACAAAGCAGTGGTTCGAAGGCTACATTTATGCTCTTTCCGAAGAGAAATATGCATACTCCGTTATCCAAAAACGATGTGATAGTCATGGTTTTTTTATATCTAAAGCGTCGATAGGTAATATCGTCAACAAGAAAGGAAAAAAAAGTCAAATTGGAGCCTCAAGTGGGACAAAAATTCCAAACAAGTATCCAAGGAGAAAACGGACATCTTCGACTATTGCAAAGGTACGTTGTTTAATGTTAAAAGAAAATCCCCCTAGTCAAAGGACAGTTGCAAAATCATTAAAATGCTCGGTGTCCACTGTAAACAAAATGATAAACGTTGATTTAAATCTTAAGAAAGCGAAAAAACGCAATGTGCAGCGTCTTCTTCCAAATCATATCGCTGAACGCAGGACACTCTGCAGAATTCTATATGAGAAACACTTATGCAAAGAAAAATGGAAAACAATTGTCACAATAGACGAATCATGGGTGTATTTAAATGATTGCAACAAAAAAGAGCCATTTATTATCATAAAAGGGGAGAAAAAAATTTAAGTACATGGTTCAAAGAATCGAAAGAAAGTTTTTCTAAGGGATTCATGATTGTTGCTGGTTTTTCTTATAATGGCAAGTTAAAAATAAAGAGAGTGGAAAAAATGTCATGATTAACTCCAAATACTATCAGGAACATATTTTATCGTCAATTTTTCTGAATGAAATACTATCGCTTTACCCACAGTGCCATCAATCTGTGAGACTCCATCAGGACAAAGCTAGCAGTCACACATAAAAATCCACTGTAAATTTCCTAGCAGAAATGGAACAAAAAACTGGTATCAAGGCCATACCCTTCACTGATATCTCTACTAAATATCCCGATGTATCACCTATGGATTTTTGTGCTTTCGGACTTTTAAAATCTGCATTATCCAAACGTCGTCCCAAAACCCTTACAGGACTCTGGAAAGCTGTTCAGGAGGAATGGGATAGAATACCTCTTCTGACACTTCAAAAGACATTATTATCCTGGAAATTGCGGTGTCGAAAGATAGTTCAGAATAAGGGATGTCAAATAGAACATTTAAAACACAAGAATTTTATGTAATTTAGTTTTGTGAATACAATATACATCGTCTAAAAAATGTGGGAACAACCTCTGTACAATAAGTAAAGTTTTATTTGCTTTCCTTCCTGGTGTTGCAATTTTAGCCAGCAGTGTACATGTTGGGCATCTATAAAATTTTGAATATTCAGAATGAAGTGTTGCGAGAAAAGATGGACTGCAGAAAGACGAAGTCCATCGAGTAAATAGAAGTGTCATTCGCAAAACACCAAGAGCAAAAAAATATAAATACTAAAGTAATAGCCTTTCTCGCCGAGAAACGTCCCCATTGTTTGCCCAAACATCAAAACCGCGTGCTAGAGAATCACCCATGTTTCTGTGTTTTGTCAAAGAGAGGGCGCTGTAGACTAACGTTGCTGTCCCTATTTTCTTGTGCATGTTGTTTGTTCTACGTTTAGTTTGTAGTAAATGTTTTGTAACGAATGTCTGAAGATTAAAGATCCATTTAAGTATTAACTTGTGTCGATCCATACATGCGTCTGGCATACCTTTATTCATCAATATAAGCAATATAAGAAGTATAAAACAACCTATTCCTAGTGTTAAATCACAAAAACGGAAATCATTGATTAAATGCAGAATCTACAAAAAATACACCAGAAACACTCAAATTTTTGTTTTAATTAAAGAGTTTTTTTTCTCCATACAATAATATAATTCATTTTCGCTTCATCAGAAAATAAATATGAACAGAATAAGTTCTGAAGATTCGGATCAAAACAGGAACATTCAACACACAGAAATATCAGGAAAGACACAGTTCCAAAGTTGACATGAAGGATTAATGGATTAAGTTCATAGTATGTATGGAATAACTAAAAACATAGGGTCATTTCTCATTAAAGTATGGGGAAAATGCTTAATAAATACAAACCACTACAGTATTTTTATTTCTATTTATACATAATTTCAATTTAAATCACATACAACTTAGATAATAAATATTTTTATTGCTTTTTAGTAACTGCTCAAATTAAAAGCAACATTTATTTTGATCAGTAAATATCACTCTTAATAGTACACTTGAATTTTTCTGTTTACATTCTCACACATGAATTACAAAATACATAGACTGCAGACGGAAAAATGGTTAAGTTTTATTTCTTGCATATTAAAGCGTTACATAAATTAAAACTCTCATTTTTTATATTTGTCTTTCCTGTACTTTAATTTCAATTATGTGCCTAAAAATGCTAATTTCCCCAAACAAACAATAATGAACTTAATTTCAGGTGATGAGAGGCAAAGTCATCTCAGTAACTAGCATTAGCTTTAAAAGTGGGTATTAGGTATACACTTGCACACCTAATATGGAATAAAGAAGTTAAAAAATTAGTACATAAGGCAACACATGGAGCAAGCCTCTCTTGACACCAACAAAGGCTAATAAAATCAACATAACCAATCAACATCTCCACCAGACACAAAAATAAAAAAATTTTAAAAATGACCTTCCTAAACTGCACTAGCACAATATTATAGGTGATTCATATCAACAAATATTTTAGGCCAAAACATCTACCCTAAAATATATATTGCATTTTTTACGTACATACATTACTCATCTTTGAGCAAAACTCAAATTTAGTTTTACTTAGAAAGTTGTGCTCCTTCATTGGAATGGCCAATAAGAATCCCTGCTTCACTTACTTCAACATTAGTTCACAAGTAAAAAGAGCTGGCTTTGAATTTCCTGAGCAAATTCTCTTCAGATTACCAATCCATCTTAATCAGGCTTTTAATCTACCTTTCACTTTTGGATAAAAGGTACGAACAACAATTATAAATACTCTAGCTAGGTAAACCTTGATACAACACAAAAACCAAACAAATATTGAAGTGTATATTTAGTACATTACCACTGGAATGTTTTCATAATACTGTGAGAGCTGCAAACAAATAAGCTTCAGCTTCTTTATGTCTGTTAATTAACCACTATTCTAACATATCTAATTATTCAACTATTTTAAGTTATAGGCATCAAAAGAAAAAGGAACATGTTTATGACTAGACAAGCAGCCTATACTTTCAAAATGATGACTGCCAAACTCCCCAATCGGTATATCATATAGACATATAAAATGTAATGCCAGATTATTTTGAAATGACAATTAAGAACAGCACTAGTGGCAACACTCTTCTGTTTGTTCAGGAACAATATAATAAGAATTGAAATACATTACAAATCAGTTCAAGAATAAAATAAGCCTTAAGGCACAAAGTAATGTGTTACTTCATTTCGAGTACAAGCACTTCCAATTTTATCAAATTAAGTAACATGTTAATATGCAAGAATTTATTTCTGCTGATTGTAAGAGATTTTACAGCATACAAAGTAGTGCTAAAAATACAAAAAATAAATAAATAAATGGGTTCCTATATTCTTGACAAGAAAATGTTAGCACAAATAAACTGAAGTTGATGCAGTAGAATAAACAGAATGGATTGTCTGAAGGAAGATATTTCTAAGTAATAATAGAAAAAGAACCTCAGTTATACATTTACACAAATAGAAATGATCACGGCGAAACACAAAATTTAAAAGGGAATTCGTCATCATTTTATTGGTATGCAATTAACTTTAATAACAGCAACAGTAAACAGAATTAATTCTAAAAGCCACCAAATTAAAAAATTTCCTAAATCAAGCATTTCTTACAGGATTCATTAAATTAGCGGTTTCCAACCTTTATGCTACTATGCCTCCCTAAAAAAATTTTTTTTTCCCGCGCCTCCCTTAAAAAAAAAGAAAATTTTTTTGCGCCTCCCTATCTTTTAATAGATATAATAATATAGACACTTTAAATAATAACTTTATTAGGGAAAAAAATGAAAACTACAATTAACAGAATAATAACAAGATTTTGCTATAACAATATGAACATGAATATTTATTTTTATATTAAATTACTAATTAAACTTCCTCTAACGCATCAAAATTTAATGCAAGGTTTGTTGTTGTTTACTAGCACAAAGCTTATTAAATCTCGGGGGCAATGTTGTGAGTGCCACTCGTAACTTTTCGACTATTAACCTGGTTCGGTATTCGGTTTTCATTGCAGCCTGTGCCAAAAAGCCCATTTTGCATAAATAAGACGTTACAAGTGGTAGAAGCACTTGCACTGCTTTGCAATACTAAGATTCATCCAAAATTGAATTATGATTTCATTTTGAAACTTTTGTTTTAGTGAGCTATCGCATGACAATTCTATCAATTTTTCTTTTTCAATGGTTGTCGACTCAAATTTGTCTATATATAGATATTATGGTTTCTTCCTTTATTTATAGATAATATAGTATAAACATTGATTTTTATTAAAAATTTTGGCGCCTCCTAGGTTGGAAACCTTGGCATTAAATTGTAAATAAGAAAAATTAACAGACACACACACACACGCAAAATAAATAAATAAATAAAAAAATATTTAAAAAAATTAATCCAGGAGGGGGGGGGGGGAGAAAAAATATATGAAAACACTTTTTAAAAAATCCAATAAATCTGAAAAATTATATGCCAGAGAAATGGGTATTGTGTATTTCCATAACCAAATGTATTCATGAAATACTTAAGGTTATTAAACGCATATTCAAATTTCCAAAGAGTGATAACTTAATCAACAAAATTAGAAAATCTTTCTGATTTTAAAAATCACTTCCCAGTTTAAGCAAACTGTGCATAATCTGTATAAACTATCCGTGCATAAGAAATTTTTTCTCACTAATAGGTACCACTGCACATTGTAAAAAAAGTCCTTAGTGAGATGTACAATAGCTCACATTCAAGAAATTAAAACTTAATTATATCATCAAAACGCCTTTTACAGTCAAAGTGTAATGATATTCCTAAATGTTATCCCAATATTTCCAACTCCTGCATGCATGATATGACCAAATCTAAACCAAAGAAAGAGTTTTCAACAATTAGATAAAATAATTATGTTATTACCCTGACATACAAATAAAATTTCAGAAAAAAAATTTAAATATTTTAATACCCAACCATGTCAATGTAATCAACATTAAGTATTTAAAAACATGGAATGTAAAATAAAATTGGTTGAATATAGTAATATTGTTTGAAAAAAGCTCATTATTGCACTTGATAGTTCACAGAGAAAAAAAAGATGTATGCTTCGCCTTCCTTCATCTAAAATAGAGGGAAAAAAATAGAACCAGAGTAATGTTTAATGAAAAATTTCATTTTTTTCAGCATTGCCTTATTGCAAAAATAAACAGAATACCTAAAACTAATCTATAACTTTATAACACGCTCTTGACTGGAGATTTATTACTCATTTTTAGACTGTATACACAGAAAGACAACAATGCATTGCAAACAAGCTGTAACTTTTAGGGAAAAATACGGGAACATGGGAAATCTATCTTTGGTCAACTGAAACCTTAAAATGAACATTTGGAAAACAAATTTAATGGATACAGGATACAAGCAGAGCACCATGAAAAACTTGGATACCTTTTGAAAAATACTCCTTTTAATAAATATGCTATACAGATCTTAACAAGTTATATCTTGACAAGGTCAAGTAACAGTCTTTTCCTAGAGAAATATCTCGGAACACATTTTTTTTTTTAAAACACTTATTTTTATGAAGCACAATTTTGATTAACTTTTACAAGTATCATATAAAATTTTCTTCAGGTGAATGTCACTAAAAGTTTAAATTCATCTCTCCGCAAATATGTACATTAATGCATATGAGGATGAGCATAAAATAATTATTTATCAAAATATATAAAAAACAATTTTTTGTCAATATTTAAATATTGATATCCAGAAATTGTAACAGTACATAAAGTAAAGTTTAAAATACTGAAAAATTAAGAACATGTAAAAATTTGGATTCTAAAAATGGGATTTTGCCAGAAATCAATATATATATTTTATATTTAATCATGTTTTGTTTGGATTTGAAATGAGGGAGTTATGGGGAAAATGATTATCATCAATTGCATAACTGCCAGTTTTCCATAACTGCACTTGTACACTGTTATGATACACATTATGAAAAAATCTCATACATACATAATTTTTAACTTTCTTATAAGACACCCTATTTTTAAACACATCTATCTCTGTAACATAAATTTGTTAATACATGTAACAAAAATATTATCAACATTTTCAGGCATATGCAGACTCCTCTGCAATAAAAATCATAATTTTACTTATAAAATGCTAAACCATAGCTCTTATTCTCAGTTTGTTTATTGTGACAATTATGATCAAAAACAAATTTAGCTTTAAAAATAATCATAGATGATAAGTGCATCATGTAATAATCCATTTCATAACCCAGCCCTGAAATCCCTAATACATAAGTTAGCAACTAATATTTGAAGATGAACAAATGTTTATTTTAATATAAATTCATCTATGCCTGTCAGTCCACTGGCTCTTTATATTTAACACTGATTTAATCAAAATGAACAGGTTGAGTGATAAGATTTTATGATGGAATTAAGCTTGCATGTATTTTCAGAATATGGAACAATGAAAAACTGATAACTAATTCAAAAATCCATAAATCTGAAGAAAAAAATTTTATATAAATATATATATGCTCATTTTAGGAATTAATCCTTTTTTTCTTCAGTAATCAGATGCAATTTTGAAAAGTTTAAAAGAAATTGCCATCAAAATGTCAAAATAAAGATCAATTACATTAAACGTTGTACAAAACCAAAGGCATGTACACTATAGACTAATCCAGTCAATATCATGCAAAACAAACATAATATTAAAACAAATTGCAATGTAAGAAACTTAGCAAATTATAAACTGTAAATTATAAACTCAAAATACCATGCTCTTTACATTTAAAAAACAATTTAAAGTATGCAAAATGTCAACATTCACTTAAACTGACTTACATAAGTTGCTTAAAATGGCATATGACAATGCATTTAGTACACTGTCAAACCGTAACATACAGCTTCACATTAGGTGCTGATATGAAGACAATATTTAATTATGTAATACAGGCATGACATTTTTTTATAAGATGATTTAAATCAAAAGACATCTCCGCTAACATTATTTAAGATTGCTAAGGAAGCTCGATTCATAATCTATGAAAGAAATAATGAGATGACACACGAAAATGGTAAAAATAAAACCGTTAATGATCAAATTTACAACAGTGTGATAATGAAATTAGATTATGTACACATAAAATATGAATTAAGTAAGTTATAATGATATCATAATAAAGCTTTTTGAATGATAATGTAAAATAAAAGGTATAAAAAAACAGTTGATAAAACATACTGTAAAAAGTATATGTAACAAAAAAGAAAATTATAGAAATTCTTGGAAGCTCTGGTACATTTAATATAAAATGTTTATGAATTTTAAAATTAATTACTCACTTTTTATACTCATCTATAGAAATATATATATTTTTAAAAAGCAGAATTTAACACTATAAACAAAATGAAATGCGTGAAACAAGTAAAGGGAATAAAATAATTAAACAAAAAAGGATGGTCTATCTGCACGAAAAAGCACAAAAAAGGTAATTTTTAAGACAGTGGAAAAAAAGGCAAAAAACAAATAATTAAAACTTGACACATCATGAGGCAAACTTTTGCAACAGGCATCACCATATGCAAGAAATAAAATACAATTAAAAATCTCTAACTGTTATTTATACTAACACTTCATTTTTTACAAATCAAAGTACATAAAAGTGAGATCACACAAATAATTCTAACAAATTCAAAACATTAAAAAATATATCTTTGGTGAATATAACAAAAAAAAAATCACAAAAACATTGAATAGATATGTATCTCTATACTAAGTAATTAAAACAAGTAATAAAATAAAATAACTTAAGTGAACCTAACAAATCTAATAAATTTGATTTAAAATAAAACAAATAAAACAGCAATGATATGCATTAAAATTTGATCTCAATGTAATAATAAGGTATAGGGATATCAAAAGCAGAAACAAGATGTCTTAAAAATTTCCACAAGCACTTATGAAATGTAATTTTTAGCCACAATATAGCAAAAAATGATCACATATAACTTCACATTTAATACACCAGAAACTCACAGCTCTTATTGACCATCTAAGAATGATAAAAAGCAAAAATATCTTAAATGGCAGTGTAACTTCATAAGAGCTCTGAAGCCAATTCAATCATTTCACAAGTAATATGAGCTATGAAAGAAATAAAGTTGCACTGGAAATGCAGCAACACATCAATAAATGTGATAGCAGCAATTGATAACACACAGCAGTGTCTCAAAAGCTATTTTATTACTCACCATGCTTACTTAATGGGACATAAAAGACAAATAAGATAACACTTAAAATATTAAGCATACTTAAGAACAAAGCCATTTCAAAAAAGGGAAGCTTTTCAGAAAAATAACTTAATGTGTTCATCTTTTCCAAAAAGGCAGTTCATAAATATATTATACAATGCAGAGTTTTATTATAAAATGTATATCATAAAACTATGTTTAAAATAGCATATTTCATCAAATATATTACATAGATACAAAGATAGAATATTCTAAAAATAAACCACCCAGATTTACTACATCCCTAATAAAGTAAACATGGTGTCAAATAATGAAATTCACGAAGATACATGCACTAGAGGAGAACTTGCATAACAAGGAAATATTATTAACTGCAATTACCCCAATTTTCTAAGATTTAACAACAGACAATTTATTTAACAAGATCTATCAAGTATCTTAGATTTTATATTGCACAATGACTAACATCAATATATGTTAATACAACAATCTATATCATCAGCATCAAAGGTTAAAGTCAAAAATCCAACCAATGATTCCTTAGAACTATTTATCTTAATGACATACAGGATTTGCTTTAAAATATCAACGAGTCATAATTTAAATGCATCAATGCAGACATTCTTAAAATTAACAAAATCTAAAAACTGGGACATCCAGAAAAATATAGCAGAAATTCTAACAAAAGTCAAAGAAAATTACAAATTAAAAAACACATAAAAAGGAATGTGTAGAAAACATATCATTAAACATATCAATAGAATAAAACAACATATATTTGACAGAAAAAAACAAATAGCATTCAAGATGCTAATCTGGAATGTACATGTGTGGCAAACAATGTACATGCAACAATCTTAAACAGCTATTGTTACACATTGCATTCGCCTTAATCACACATGCTTTTCTTCCTAAATATTTGCAATAAACTTAGAGGCAGTCCCTTTTACTCAGTAGGGGTCTGAGGATCAACAACAGATGAGGTCTTTTTGACTATCCAAACTTCATTCCTTCGGTTGAATGGCTTGAAAGGTGGATCATAACCAGCTCGGTGATATTCAGAGAGGTCAATGTCATCATGATTTTCAATCTTTGATTTCAAAAATTCAAATTCTCGTTTCCAATCTGCATCTTTAGCCATGCCACCGAAAGTTCTACATGTGTAAATAATACTGAACTTTAAAAAACATACACACACACTGAAGGTAAAACAAAAAGCCCATAAAAATCTTACATTCAAACCAAACAATACTTTTTTTTTAACACAAGCCTAATCATACACTATTGTAAAAAAAAAAAAATCTACACTTTGTTATAAATTATACTTATTTGCATTAAAAAAAGTTTAATTAAAATTCACATACTAAGCACATATACTTCAAAAAATAGCATTTTAATAACATTATCTTTCCTGTGTTAGTTATAAAAATATGCTATTTGCTTGCACAGCAGAGTCAGCAAATTTTTTTCCTTCAGTGTTTGAGCTACAATTATTATTGTGAACCCAAAATTTTGGACTGTTTATCTTTATTATTAGTTTTTCCTTGAGAAATGAAGTGACCATCAATTTGGCATGTAACATGTGATTCGGGATCCTTTATGAAAAACAAATATCAAAATTTTTACATTTAGTACTTTATCAGTACAGTCTATGTTTTTGGAGGTTTGACATGTCTCTCCACCACCATCCAAAATACACTAGAACTATACTAGCACTATTTGTAAATATTTGATGGATAAAGTTACATTAAAAGAGTTACACAAAACAAGATTTTTCTCTCTATGAATTTATATTTCTTAAATAAAGATGCTGATATGAGAAAAAAAAAGTAAAATTTTACTTTCTAAGTTAATGACATTGTGTACTCAAAACATACATTACCTTTAATTAAATGTTACGGCTTGTAAGTATTTGCTTATAATTTTTAATAAAGCAGGATATAATTTACCACTTTTACTTATTATACTAGTTCTTGTTACTTACATTTATTACTTCACTTATATTGTTTCTAAAAACTTGAAAATTCTTGTAACTATTGCACTTAGCATAAATTTTAAATCAACACTACTAACAAAAAAAAAAAACCTGAAAATGTTAACATACATTTTTGGACACTTTTAATTAAAAAACCTGCAGCTAAACTGATCAATCAGCCAACAAACATGGTTCTAAAAATACCAAGTAAATAATTACTTTTTAAAATTTGGTATTATTGGTATAATTATGTCCAAAATAATGTATATTCGATATTACCTGACGTAAATTTCTCGTGAGCCTGTTTCAGACAATGCAAGATCAGTATCAGTAGGATTTGGAGGATTTTCTAAAGTTGCTGGAAGGAAGAAAGACACTGAAAAATCTTTTGCCTTCTCCTCTACTGGACTAACATGGTAGACAACAGGCACAGTCATATCGATTGATAAACCTACAGCAAGAAGAATTTATACTTAAAGCACTTCTACAAATATAATCACTAAAGAAACATTCAAATTACATCAACTCTTTATGAAAAGCATGGAATGTAATATAAATAACAAAATTATAATACCATACAAAATTTCCAAAATTTTTTTTTATAATAATGGCTAAAAAATCACATTACAGGACAAATATTTTTGTACTAATTTGAGAATAATTTTATATTCTGCAAAATAGCTATATACAACATAAAATTCAAATAACTACCTGCATGAAAATAATTTATCCTGGCTACAACACAATTTTGAAAGTAATTTTCCCAGGTTTTTTTTTAGTAAAATTCAGTGCTCACATTATCAGGAGTAAAATTTTGAGAAGATGAGATATTTATGTTGTAAACTATCCTATAGAATTTTGCTAAAAAAAAGGTAAAAATAAATTACTAATTCTTTTAGTAGTTGAGATGAATCTTCAACCAGATATTTTTAAGACAAATTCTAAAGTAATTCATATTGGTACTTTTATGTACTGTAAGCAATCAACAATAAATATATGAGGGAAGATTGAATGGTTTGTAGCCTTTGCACATATTGGCTTGAAATCAGAATTTGATATATTGCACATTTTGCAGCTGTTTACTATATGAAACACAACAATGTATATTAAACTTAAAATTTATCAAAAAGTATAACTATAGAATAAATACAACAGTGATTGAAATTCCTCCCCTTCTTCCTTAAAGACTTTTAATCAGTAATTAAATTTTCTATGCTTAAGACACTCTTCCCTCCTCCTTTAAATCAGAGCCTATGAAGTTTCGTAGAAAAATTTATATAATGCAAAAGAAATATCTATCTTGGCAAAAAATGCAATTTTATTATGAGTTAATTAAATGGCAGTTGTTTCATTCTGCTAACAAAAATAAACAAAACTGATATGTAGCAAAGTAATTGTCTTTAACCCTTCAATACTCACAGGGTTGACATATGTCACCCACCTGCTTTCATCTTCCCTAATGGCAGCCATCGGAAGGTTGGAAATCTCCCCTTTTGCATCTACCTTCAAATGAGCCTTCCCTCTTGCACCCTCTCTTTTCACTTTATGAATCTAACTGTTCTTCGATTAAATTGCGCCAAAGTTCAATGGTTGACACCTGTCCCCCACGTTACCATCTATGTAACTTTTCAAGGGAAGTGAATTAACCCTATCACTGTAACCTGGGGTCCATGTGGACCCCAGGCACTTTTAACTAGTTGCCAAAACATATATATCGTACTTTGAGGGGTGTAAGCCAGTGACATCTGATCTTAACATGTGTGTAACACAGGGTAAAAATTTAATTGCATAAATATCAGGGGTTGTTGGGTTTTTTAAAATTTGAAACATATATGTCATATTTCTATAACATGGAGTCTGCATGGACCCCAGCATTATGCCGGGTGTCTGAGAACTATTGGACACATTAAAAAAGAATGAAAAATATCTAGGAACAATGACGTGTTTCTGATAACAAGTATTAATAACAAGGTCCGAAAGTTTTTGTTTCACAACAATGCTATTCCCAGAATCTGGCAGATGGCGCTAGATGATGCGACAGGTGTGTTTGCATTTTCTCGTTGTGCGCCTTTCAGTTGAGAGCTGTTATTCAAAGCTGCAGCATGTCACGACAAAGAGTTTCGATAGACGATGCTTTACGCATGATACAAGAAAGTGATAGTGAAAACGGTGTAGATATAGATAGCTTCGGTGAATTATCTGAGTCTGAAGAGAGTGAAGTGAATATTCAAGATACAAACATTGAAACCGATAGTGAATCGGAAAGTGACGAGTATACTGACGAGTATTCACCCATCTGTTGAATCAAGCACATACTTTTGAATTGCCGTCAGGACATAAGTGGACCACAGAAAAACGTAGTTACAAACTTTGGCAGCTAATATTTTACAAGAATAGTGGATTAGCAGGAGATGCCAAGAATGTATCTGATAAATTAGATTCACTAAAAATATTTATAACATCAGAAATTATCAATGTTATTGTCCGAGAGACTAATAGAAGAGCTAAAAAAGTGATTGCAACTTGAAATCAAGCCAATCCGGCAAATGAGGATAAGTGGACTGAAACAGATGAAATAGAACTCTACGCTTTTATTGGATTACTCTTACTCGGTTGTGTATAGAAATCTGCAAACGAAAGTTTAGAAGAAATGTGGTCTTTGGACAGTGGAAGGCCGATATTTCATGCTACAATGTCTATGCGACATTTCCAAAATTTGCTTCATTTCTGTCGGTTTCACAATGATGCAACAAAACAGACTAAAAGTAGATAAACTAGCTGCCTGTCGGGATGTCTGGCAAATGCTTCTTGAAAATCTGGCAAAATATTACAAGCCCGGAAAAGATCTGACAGTCAATGAGCAATTAGTGGCAACTCATGGTCGGTGAAGATTTCGACAGTACATACCGAGCAAGCCCGGAAAGTATAGATTCAAAATATTTTGGTGCTGTGATTCCACCACTTCGCTTCCTTTGAAAGGAGAAGTGTATGTTGGACGACAACCTGGTACTGCAGTTGGAGCAAACAATGTTTGTGATCTTGTCAGGCGATTAGTTGACCCTTGGAAGAACAAAGGACGCAACATTACCATGGACAATTACTTCACCAGCGCTCAGTTAGCAGAGGACCAACTAGCTGTGAAAACCACAGTGGTTGGAACAATTCAAAAAAATTGAAAAGAAGTCCCAAAAGAGATGCTACCAAATTGTCAGCGTGAAGAGAAGTCTTCTATCTTTTGTTTTGATAAACAACTGACTTTAGTTAGCTACACTCCAAAGAAAGGGAAGGCAGTCATTTTGCTATCTTCCATGCATCATGACAAAAAGTCATTGAGGAGAAAGACAATAAGCCAGATATTATTACTTATTACAACGCAACAAAATCTGGAGTTGACAACATTGAACATTTATGCAGATTGTACACATGCAAGCGAAAAATATGCCGTTGGCCTATGGTTTGCTGATTCAACATGCTCGACTGTGCAGCTGTTGCTGGATACATAATTTGGATTTTGAAATATCCAGATTGGAAATCTGGGAAGCGCCATCAACGTCGATTGTTCCCGAAAGACCTTGGGAGAGAGCTGCTCAATAACCTCATTCAGACAAGACTTCAGAACGATCAGTCGCTGCAGCCTGGAGTTTGTCATTCATTGAAATCTTTGGGGGATTGAATTTCCGTCAGGACTCGGAATTCAAGAGCAAAATAAAGAGGTACGGTGCCAGCTATGTCCACATTCTTTGGATAGAAAAGACCCGATGTACTAATTGCCATATATCGTGTTGTCCGGAACATTAGAAGACCATTTGTGAGGTATGTTCAGCGAACATTTAGAAATGCAGAATGAATCTGTAAATATGACTTTAAAATTATTATGTTCTTAGTTTTATAAATAAAATTGTTTAAGAAAATATCTGAATAATCGTTAATTACTTATAAGATAATTATATGATTGCAAAATTAACTTTCATGTAGTGAAAATCGTATAAAATATGCAAATTACAATATAGGGTCCGCATGGACCACAGGTTACAGCAGGGTATATTACGAAACAATACAGTGATAGGGTTAATTTTATTCTCTGTAAAACTTAGATTTTAGATCCTTTTCTTTATTTATGATTAAAAATCTAATAAGAGAGAGTCAATCTCTAACAGGTTCTTTAGATCAAACTTTTTTTATGACATTTTTGAATGTGATAAAAAAAAAAGTTTGTTAGAAATGTCAGAACAAGGCAGGAAAACATTATAACACATCTTCCAGGGCCAAAAGGCATAGCAGCAAAATTTTTTTTCTCCAAAACATATTAGACTTGTTTATTGACAAACACGTCTATAAAATAACAACAGACTGCACAAATATTTACATTGATTCTATCAAATGTAAATTTGAAAGGGATCGCGATGCCAGAAACACCAACGAGGTAGAAGTCAGGACCTTATTTGGTCTTGCTCTTTTGATAGGCACTTATAAAAGTTCCAGGACAAATATCGATAAGTTATGGGATAAATCGAACGGTAATGGGTTAGATTCATGCTACCTAACAATGAGCAGAAACAGGTTTGTGTTTCCTCTCAGGTGCCTTCGTTTTGATGACATTTGGAATAGGGCATCTTTACGAGAATTTAATAAATTTGCTCCCATCAGGAATGTATTTGAAATAGTGTACCTCAAGAGGAAATGAAGGTGCCAGAGGATGCTGTTCAGTGACGCATCCAGGATTTTTTTTTTTCTTTTTTTTTTTGGGGGGGGGGGGGGGGGGGGCAAGTTGAACGGATAAAAATATTTATAATGCAAATTCAGTATTCATAATGCAATTTCTATTTCTTTGGGGGTGGGGCAGGGCCCTTTCGCTCACCCCCTGGGTGTGCCACTGACGCTGTTATGCTTGTGGACGACAGAGACACAGAATAACGTGAAAGTGGTGTGAGAAATGCGGAAAGTGGATATGTAATGACAATTTGAAAAATGTATGTGCAGAATGTTTTAATTTTTGGTATTTTGAATGTATGGTTGATTTGTAATATTTAATGCTTCTTTTTCTAAAATTTAATTGTGTTTTATTTGTAGTATATACTCCTAAAAAACTATAGAAATAATTTGGTTACAAAAATGTTAAATACATATGGATATAACACGACATAAAAGTGGGTGACACTTGTCACCCATGCAACTGTTCGTGTTACAGCTAGTGACGCGAGTACTGAAGGGTTAAGCACTCTACATTCTAGCAAGAAATTTTATTGAATATTAAACGCTTGAAATTTAAGCCCACATGCATACAAATATACCAGTTGAATAATATTAATTTGCAGTATTTGAAATTTATATGCTTGGATAAATTTAATATATAAAAATCATTAAAAACCCATGCATAAACAGACTAAAAGTATTGCTTATATCAAGAGAATATGTTTAAATTAGAATGTTAAATTTACTGATTTTTACTATTGTTTTAAAAAAAATATTCTTGCATTTGAAAAAAAAAATAATTATAGCACTAATGGTAACAAATATATTATAATAGCTATTAAGTACTCAACCTAACTTAAGAAATCTAAAAGTGCAATGGTCTTTCCAGGGAATTATTTGACTGACAAACACACAGTTATCTCCATGGACACTTGAACTATGAGTTGAGTATATTATTGCATTCATATGAAAGTCCGATTCCAACACATTTTCCATGGTAAAAGTTTCCCTAATAAACATATCTGAATAAATAACAGGAAAGCTATCAGGAAAAAAAAAAAAAGAAAAATCTCCAGAATCAAACCACAAAATAATTTTCAAACTTCTATCCTCTTGACCCAACAAAAAGCTTTTAAGAATGACCAAAAAGTTATCACAGTTTAGTTAAAAAGTAAAATTAACTGGGATTTTCAAATCTGTTTAATCCAAAGAAATATATATATATATATATATATATATAAAAACATGTATGTAATTTAAATACAGAAACACAAACATGTATGTATGAGTGTATGTGCAAGTTTGTGTGTATATGTATGTTTTGTATATATGAGGGTAGTAAAAATACTAGAAATTAAGATGACAAATAATAGTACAAAATAAGTATACACAATTATTTATGATGGATGGTAACTTATTTCTGGATTCATGATTATATAAATATTTCTACAGATTACATGCAATTAAAATACTACTTAAATTACAAAACAGAAATGAGAGGTTGACAATGAAATATCTTTGCTAAGGGCAGAATAGAAATGAACAACATAATTAGTTTGCTATTTCTCATATCTTAAATGGCATTTCACTTAATTATTTTTTAAATCAAGAAAAAACACATTGAAATTGAACCTGCAGTTTGAAGAAGGAAATGAATCCAAAAACTGCTTTTGTGAAAAACTTTAAAAAAATCTTCATACTTTTCTTATTTTTTCTTCACTAAACTTTTATATATGATTATTTATATTCTCCCATTATTCCAGTACCTTGGACAGGTCAGTTCGGCTGTCCTTAAATAAACTATACAGTACTAAAAACCATAGATTTGTTCCCTTCTTCAAACTGATTATGAAACAAGCATAAAAATCAATAATTAAAAAATGAAATATTTTTATTTATAAAAATTTTGTAAATATTTGTAAAATTTTATAAAACATTATGAAAATCATTACTAATCATCACTTTCATCATCATAATATGCAGTGGTTGCAGTAGTTTGTCTCATCAAAACTTCATAAAATGGTTGATACTCATGTGGAATATGAGTAACTATCTTGCCAATGTCCTGGATCTTCTCGTATTGGAAAGATCTCGGATTTCACTGTAAGCTTTTTCTGTTGGAATCTGGGGTATTCCTCTGTTTGACTTATTGAGCAAACATTTATGCTTCACAAAACCATCAATGAACTCAGTGTTGTGTATGGCACCCTTTTACAACATAGGGTGCCGCTGACGTGGAGGTCCTATGAAGGGGAGGCCACGATAGTCAGTCTGTGTGGGGTTAGGAGAAAGAACAGTGCATGGTAGTGAGACCCCAAAAGAGACACTAAGTTTTTGTTTGCTCTCAGTCAGAGTCACATGACTGCAGTAGAAATTAGTAAATGTAAATAGTGTAAATTAAGTCCTACGAATAATTTGAGTGTTCTGTTTTGTGTGTGAATTGGGTGAATAAAATATTTTGAATATTCACTTGAGTGGTGTTAAATCTCCTATTGATAACGTTGTTGATCACAAAAAAAAAAAATCAAAGGGAGAACAACACTGTTGCAGATGTCAGGATCTGGACTAAGAGTTTAATGGATAATTCATCAACTCTTCAGTGAAGGTAAGAAGTTTTGAAGATTTCTGTTTTGGAGGATCATTTAAGATCTTCAAATAAAGTGTTGGCCATCAAAGGGCTTAAAAAAAAGATTTGAGGGTAGTTGCAAGAGAATGTGGGGCAGAAGTAACCCCAGATTTAACAATAACTGAACTGAAAAGCTTAATTCTAAACTCGGAGTAGTACAAAAATGATGCAGAATTTGTAAGATGTGCATTTTGATTATTTTAATGCAATTCTATCTTTATGTCTCTGATTATTGATGGTTTTGGAGATACAGCTCCAAATAGTGTTAATTATGATTGTGTTTAGTGCTATGAGTGTTTATTTTTACTATTACTGGGATTTGTGTAATTAGTAGTTATTTTTATTATTATTGTGAAACGTAGTAAATTTAATATTGTACATAAAGAATGCCTGGCAGATAATTGCCAGATGTGTATTTACAGACTGCAGCTGCAAACCCCCAACTTCAGAGGAAATGTGTCGTACATGGTGCTCTTTTACGATGTAGGGGATGCCACCATGGGGGTTCTATCAGGGGGAACCTACAATCGTCAGCCTGTGTGGGGTTGTGAGAGAGAACAGTGAGTAGGAATGTGACCCCAAAAGACAAACTAGGTTTTTGTATGCTATCAGTCAGAGTCAAATGACTAAGGTAGAAATTAGTAAATGTAAATAGTATAAATTAAGTCCTGTAATAATTTGAGTGTTATGTTTTGTGTGTGAATCAGGTGAGTAAAATAGTTTGAATATTCACTTGAGTGGTGCTAAATCTGCTATTGATAATGTCATCAATCAGAGAAAATTCGAAAGGAGGGTGGCACTCACATATTGTTAGAGAACCTTTTGGTAAGGAGTATTCTGTCTGTATTTGGAAATAGAAAATTTGGACTTTTCCAGGGACTTTCCCATTCTTTTGTAGAGTTTAGGCCACCAGTTCTTGAAGTCTAGGATACTTTCTGCAGTGATTTGAGTAACATTGAATCCTTTCTTCATAGAGGACTGAATTAAATCAATGTATTGTGAAGGTATGTAAATTCAATCCATTTGTCTGATTTCTTAGCAGTGCCAAAATTGCGATCACATTGCAGGAACAAGTGCCCTCAGACAGGGAAGTACTGATAAATTTTTCTAAATTGCCTAGTATCAACCAGTGCAAGAAAAAAGCACACTAGAGTGTTGTTGTGGTTTTGGACTCCGCAGGCATCACTAAAAATGTGAAGTTCTTTAACCTTTGGGTCTATACTTTTATTTTTCGACCACAGCATGCTACAAACTTCGTCAAGTCCATATTTAGCTTCTCACTCTGGATAAATGTAGAAATCGGCAGAATCTGTTTTCATATCGTGTATGCAGAACACATACAGCCAGAGTTTTCTCAGCTATAAAAGAGCACAACAGCAACAGTCTGGCCAAGCATGGTATCAATAGTTTGAAGAAGGAAACAAAACCAGGTTATGTTTCCTTCTTCAAACTGACAAATATTGCCAGGCACAATTACACCAGTATATTAGTGATTTTCCCTCCTTTTTTACAGCTTACAAGGAGTGTTTATATGTAAATAACAGTTTGGTGCAAAGAAACAAATTTCAATTTTTTGGTGCTTGTTCCCTTCTTCAAACTGCAGGTTCAATTATATATTTTCCTGTTTTTGTAGCTTTCTGTTTCAGTTACATATAAGACAAAAACATGTAATAATAAAAAGTAGTAATTAGTAGTAATTAGTGTATATTTTAGCTCAAAATGGATATTATTTGATATTTTATCCAACCTTAATGCTTTTTCCACAATTACAATCATAAATAGACACAGTACAATTTCTTTTCAATAGTCACTGTGATTCTATAATATTTTATCTAAATGCTTCATTCCCATGGAAAAAAAATAAACATTTTATATATTTTTTTAATTACACAAAGTTATTTATAAATAACTTTACATAAATATATTTAAATAATGTTATTTAATTAAATTTAAACAAAAATTATAATTTTAAATGTTTATACTTTTACAGTTCTGGTAATATCAGATGGATAGGGGAAGTAAAATTAACTCTGAGGAACATATACTTAGTTACATTCAAGCAGATATTACATTCATCCTGATTTTTTTCAATTTAAAAGTAACATTAAGAATAGTAACACATTTCTCAATATTTTATAACAAAATTTTTACTGTACTGTTACATTCCTCTGTTCAAGAAAGTTATGTAATAAGTCTACTATCTAACACAGAGCAATAATTTCTAAAAAAATTGCTTATAAAACAAATATGAAGATTTTGCATCAAACAATAATTTGAGGGCTATAAGTATTATTACAGAAGTATTAAGGTTTTCACAAAAATATTTTTAAAATTTGATAATAACCTGCTTCATTTTTTCCATTGATATAATCAAAGAGACGACGGTAATCTTCTCTGGAAAATTCATCAGGTAACTTGTCATGGATTGAAAGGGTAACCCATTGGCATTCTGGATATGAGCGTAGTTCATAATCCTAATAAATACAAAAATAATTATGACATGAAAGCACCATCTTTGACACATAGATATCAGATTTTTAAATCCTAGAATAATAAAGCTTCTAGTATAACCAATTTCCCAGAAAACCTATATATTCTCTGCATAATATCATCTTGACTAATTATTTTATGATAAACATAATTTACTCATTTAACTATTTAATACACATTTAGAACTAAAATAAAAATTCATATTTTTTTTCTATAAAATATTTTTTTTTAAATGAAGTGACTAAAATATGCAAAACATGCAAAACGAAAATACTTGTTACTATATTTACAATGAAAATTAGGTGAATATCTCTAACTTAATTTTAGTTATATATTTAACTAGTGAAATTAATATTATAATTTGACTTCCAAATGTTAAATCTCAGTTATTTTAGTTTATGTGCATCTAAATTGTAAACAACTTCAAAACATTGTGTGTTTTTTTATCAAGTATCATCTACAGAGAAAATAAATTTTAATGCACAATTTATTTTCTAAGGCAGGTTTAATGACAGGCAAATTTTATACAGATTTCTGTATGGATTAAAACAGTGAGTATTCTGAAATGACAGAAATGAAGCCATATTTTAAAGTAATGTGTTTTGAAAGAGGGGAATTAAGGTTTAGTTCCAGGATTTTTTTTCCCCTTTTCTACAGAGTATTATTTAAAAAAATATTCTAATGAAAAAAATCTAGTTTTAAAGCTATAAACAGATTTGGAATTTTTATTAATTTAGGAGTAATTTAAACTAATAGCCACAAGAGGCTTTTATTATACAAATCAATTTATTAATTGCATGCTTCAAATTGGTAAATTGAGGGGTTTTTTTTCTATATGCAAAAAATAACTGTGATTAAAAAAAATTAGTTTTGACCAAAAATTTAGGAAAGAATTTTGCTCACAAACAAAAAAGAACTCGATAGTTAAAATTCCACTAGCCTTTGAACCATGATTTCTCTATATAAATGTTCAACACTCTAAATGTTTAAACAGTCTGAAAATGGTTCTAACAAATAGTTTTAACGTTATTTCAAAGTGTTTGTAACAAATAGTATTTAAATACTAGGGACAAAAAGGTTTTGTGAAAACGAATGAAAATACCTCAGCTTCATTAAATGGAACATTCCAAAAATGCACAAAAAATACTGTTGAGATCTAAACAAATTATAGGAATATGTATAAACTTTCTGTATTCCAATACTTTATTTTAAGTATGCCCTGAACCTTAAATAATGTATCATACTCAATGAAATGATATTCCTGAAATCTTATTTAAAATTGCTATAGTTCTAGTTTTGTAGTTCATGCTTTTGTTGCTTTTTAGCATAATTTGGGTCACATCTGGCAATCTTTTAATTTTGTTTTTAGTTTAAAGATAATTAACTCATAGTATCTTATTGATAAAAAATTAATGTTAATATAAATAATATATAACTACACTAGATGGCAATATATCAGATTTTGAGCCATAAAAATAAGTTATTAATCCACGTAGCCTATAAACAAAACTAGTTTTATTGTTTCTACTCATTTTAGGAGTATCATTCTTAAATATAATACTTCAGTACACTATTTTAAATTTACTTATATTACTTATTTGGCATTTAATAGCAAGCACCTAAATTCACTATTATTTGAGGTAATGTAAATATATATGAAAATAAGATGGAGAATAAAATACTTTAGGTACTAAAATTTAACTTTTCAGTTTTAGATTACCGTAAACCATAACTTTGCTCCTAGATGGGTAACTTTGCACCATTGTTGAAAAAAGATTTCATCTCATTTAGCAGATAAATTAATGAATAATAAACAATATTTTCACTGTTATCTGATAGATAGCACCACCTCTCATAACAAGAATGATAATTACTGTTTTAGCAGCCATTTTGGGTAGTGTTTGCCAAGTGTGTCTGTGCTGGTACTATTTTTAGTTAAAATCTTCATCTGAAAAAGTTGTATTTTGCTCCAAGGAAACTATTTTAGTTGAAGGTCAGTGTTGTCTATTTATATATAGAAACTAATTGTCTTTGAAATCATAATGTTTAAATCTTGTTAAACTGAATATTTATCCATTTATGATCGATACTGTTTTTGAAGTTAGTTTTAGAGCAGATAGGGGGCTACTTTGCACCAACTCAAAAGTGGTGCAAAGAAGATGGAAGAGATGAATACATCTACACAGAATGAACTGACACATTCAAAATTCCAGCTTAAACCTATCAACAAACAGACTGATTCATTTGTAGTTGTACTGTACGAAAATGAATACTACCCAGGTGTCATTGAAAGCTTCAATGAGGATGGAGCGTTTGTGAGTGTCATGACTAAGTCGTTAAATAACTGGAAGTGGCCTGTTAATAAAGATGCCCTTTTGTATAAATGGGAAGAAATAGTTGGAGGTAAAAATCCCCCCAAATTATTTAGCAAACGAGGTGTTTTCTCAGTCCCAGAGCTGGCTGATGGTTATGGAAATTTTTAAATATTTGTTTTTATACTACAGAAATTTTAAAATGCTGATGCATTGAATATACAAGTGTTTCCTTTTAGTTTTGCCACAAAATAACAGCAAATATTGTTGATGTCATATTCTTTTTTTACATATTAAATACAATTAGTTGAACTTGTTTGTTTTTAAATATTTTCTCTGGTTTAAACCAAAAAAATTCAAATCCAGTCAGTTTTCCATGATTCTATAAGGTGCCACAGTTAACTTGAATGAGGTTACTTTGCATCAGGTTAATTTTCTTGCTTCGAACAAATTATTATTTCATGTGGTGCAAAGTAACCCGCCCTTATGGTATACTTTGCACCACTTTTAAAAAATTATTAAAAAATATAAAATACATAGAAAAACAGGTTTTATTAACATGGAACTATTCCTTAATTATCTTAGAATACAATAGAACTACTTTCAAAATCATTTTACAGAATTTCTATGATTTACGTGAGCATTGCAAAAATAATCTTGAAAAAATGGTGCAAATTAGCCGGTTTACGGTACATTTAAAATCAATAAGTATTTGCTCACATATTTTCATTATAAATTCTTTTGTATTTATAGTTTGTTAACATTATAGAATTTCAAGACATGAATTTGTTTTAAAATTTACTTCTTTTTCTTGGCATTTGCTTTTTGACATTGTTATATATATATATATATATATATATATATATATATATATATATATATATATATATATATGTGTGTGTGTGTGTGTAAATGTCAAGAGTTTTGCCTATGTTGAGTCGATAAATCTGTATATACATTGCTGGATGTATGGCAATATTCTCACAGGACTCGGGCTTTCCATAAATGGAATAGCTTACAATGAACTGTAAGAACTTAAAATTATTTTGAAGTAGTGTACTAGGAGTAAATTCATGAAGAAAGGGAAAATATATTATATTCAAAGAATTAATCACGTGATAAGTTTGACTTCCTTGCTCACAAAACTATTCATATATTTTCCCAGTTTATTATGTTATACACTTTTATATTACTGGATGTTTCACTTATAATCATCCACGTAGATTCCCCCCCCCCCCCCCCCACTTCCCCTGACACATACACACTTGTGTGCATAGATTTGTAATCTGTAGATACACTGTGATCTTTTATTAGACCTTAAATACTTTAATTATACTGTACACTTTCTTAAGGACAGCATGTTTACTTTAAAGATTTAATTGAAGGAGTTTTCTCTTACTGTTTTTAACTTTTCTTTAGAAAACATCATACGGTTAATTATATGCAGTTTACAGTCTAACATACAAAGGGGGGAAAACAAAATTGTTACCTACAGTCAAAATATAAATATGTATGATGTATATAAAACTAGTATTTGAAATCAAATGCTAGTTAAATGCTTAGTGTATAATTACCAACACATTTAACAGAACTTAAATGTACTGGTAACTATACACTAGTTTCTTCAATATTGAGACAAATAATTTTTAAAGAAATTAAGCACATTAAAATGTGTTCCTGGCCAATTACCATCAAATAAAATAAGTGTTTTCTCCTTATGGGGTGGGATAGCATGTATTCCAAGCAAATATCCTAAATAACTCAGGCTTGGGATAACTATTGTCCCAAACTTTTCCTCACCCTTTTCTCACAGAGGTTGCAGAATACTGCCTCAGCGGAGGTCTTAAAATGCCAAAGGTTGATTGTTTTCCAGAGAAAAAAATTGGACCATTTAAAACTGATAAATGGGGGGAAAAGAAACATCTGCTACTAATTAAGGAAAATTTCAGATCCTAGGTAAATGGAATATTATTTGCTATAGTTTGCTTTAATTTTGGTAGCTGAAAATAGTTTGTTTATTTTTTTAACGACATTTATGAATTTAGTTTTTCTCATCTTTTATATATTTCTCATTTTTATTAATTCTTTTAAAAAGGGGTGAAATATGTCTAAATGACATAGACCACGATTATATATATATATATATATATATATATATATATATATATATATATATATATATATATATATATATATATATATATATATATATATATATATATATATATATATATATATATATATATATAATGTATGCATAACACTCACAGAATTGAATCAGTTTTATTGATAACAAGATAAGATCATCACTAATGAATTTCGTATTCCTTCATTAGAGCAATTTCAGTTTCTACTATTATATTTGAAGATGTATTTTGCATGCCTACTTTCATTTAACAACCAGATTTTGTTTTATTAAGAGGAGGGGAAATGAAGGCAATATAATCTATTTTCTTGTTCAAGGTGTCTTGACACTGACCGTCACCTCCAGTTGCACCATAGCTGTAGGCATAAATTTGGGTTAAATGCAACTCTCATGAAAAATACATATTATTCATGAGAATACAACTTCATATTCACACTACTCATAAGAAAAATGTAAAGATAATTAACTTTCTTGCACGAAAACATGTGCAGAAATCAGAAAAATACAACTGGTTGGTTGAGAGCACTACAGTCCTTTTTTGTTACACGACAGCTTATTAGACCAGGACCTACTGCTTACAGCCCTTTTCAAATACCTACAAACATCCATGACAATAGGGACTTGAACCTACAGACTCTGATGCCAAATGCCAACGCCCTAGCCATTTAGCCATTGACCAGCAGGAAAATACAAGTTCTAATAATAGAAATTAAGTTCAAATATTGAACAACTTTTATCTTTATTTTAACTTATCTTATAAGTATTCTACGGTTATTTTTAAATTTAAATGCATTTTCTTTCTTAATAATACATATAAAAATTCTCAAAATTAAAATAAACTCGATAAAAGCTTTTACCAAATATATGCTATCAAAAGCAAACAAAATGTGCAAGGCTCCCATTTGCCACGTCTGCAATTTGTTTATTTACTACAAGCAGCTCCAGATGTAGAGAAATTAGGGAAAGATGAAATCCTCCTTGACATATCCCACAGACTGTGAGAAAGGTATAAGCCACTCTTTTCACTGATTCCAATTTTCTGATCATGCTGATTTACAGTACTCACTAAGAGAACATTCATTTATGTCTGAATTAATAATACTTATTCTACATTTAGTCAAACTGTTCAGAATAATTGCTTTTAAAGTTTTATAATGAAGTAACTGATTGAGACACAGTGCTTTACATAAAAATTTTACTGAACATTTATGGATAAAGAAACCAGCAGGTTAAGGTTGGGGGGGGGGGGGGGGGGGATAATATGTACTGAAAAAGTATATACACTTTTTAAAACAGATAACTTATATATCTCACAGATGTTCCCGACAGACATATATTACCCTAATAAAATTAGTTGGGAGAGGTATAGGATTTAACGCCCATTTATTTCTAACTGTTTCCTCAAAAAACACTTCAGAGAGATTTATAAATTACTTTATTTATATGTTACTCTTTAATACAAATTCAGTTATCATCAATAAAATATATCTGGAATGAGTGTTTCAATATATAAGTTGACACTCTATACTCTTTGTACCCTAACACTTTAAAACACAAAGGAGATAAAAATAAAATACAGTACATTAGTGAGCATTCATAAAGATATATGAATGTCCAAATAAGATTTACACAGTCTGACCACTCAGTTGGATAATATCTAGCTGTAATTCCTCATCAGGAAAGATAGCTAGCCTAAATCACTTTTCTAAATCAAGTGTGATATAATCACAATGACTTTTGTACCTTAAAAAAAAGTATCTTCTAATTTTATATCAAATGTGAACTATAATGTAAAAACCAATAATTGCCAGAGCTAAAGGCTCAGCTTTCCATAATATAAATACATAAAATAAAAAAACTGTAATCGGTAAAAAAAATTGATATTACAGACAAGAAAAATACATTAAATTTTCCCTGTAGTTTTAACAAAGATAACACTGTTAGTCTTGTTACTTTACTAAGAGTTTTCTATACAAACAGGAAATCACAACTTCTATATTCTACAGTGTAATTAGAGGGGTAGTGACATGTTTCAAAATAAATAATAGTTCATCAGGCCAAAGAGCATAAAGTGAGACTGTCACTATGAACAATCACAAATGTCTGTTGTGTTCACATTTTAGAATTGTTCAGAGTGACAATCATATCCAATGCTCCTCAGCCTGATATTCAACTACTACTAGTTTGAAGCATCACTACTCTAATTACATTGTGGAATATAAGAAAAAGTTTTCCTGCTTCTATTTTTCCAAACGTTTCCCATGAATCATATAAACCTCAATAAAAGTTGTTTAATTAATCCTTCATTGTTTCAATAATAAATAATGAGTAATCCACAAAATCATGTATGGTAGGTTATATATATATATTTGGTTGAAGGATTCAGCCTGGTAACTGAGCACAGGCCTGATTTCAAATGCTGATATAAAGGATTCAATATTCCTGTGTTGTCCCCTAGAGAAAATGATGTCGACTAACCTCACGGATCCCTCCATACTCAAGAGGCCAATAAATTTATAGTATATACAGGTGAATGTCTACAAGATAAGAGCCAACTACATTGGAGAAAAATATATATAAATATATATATAAATTCATTTCACACAATATAAAATTAATAAAAGCCTCATGGCACAATTTACATTTACACACTTTTGTAAATTACAGTGATATTACATTTTTAAATGAACTTAGTATTCCCTCTGACACCTAAGAATGAATATTTCAGGGCATCAAGAAAAAATTTACATACTTTTACACTCTTAGACCTCTTTTCAAGAAGTTACACCTCGAATATTTGAAAGGAAGTAAAGTATTTAAGACCACCATCTCTTTATCTTCCTCTAACAAAATTTGTCAATCAGCTAAAAAAGGTGAACCCTCAGTGCACTTTCATATTAAGAATAAATATATAATTCTCTTTAAGACTAGAAAAACCTACATATATGTACTAGAGATAACTGAAAATTAAACTCTGAGAATATTCTATTACAGTGAATATTTTATGGTTTTTCCATTACCCAACTTGTTTCAATAGTTTGGGTGCTATACTTCCTATTATATTTCTCTTTGGCATCAAATTATACTTTTTGAGAATATCCCATTCAGATGCCTATCCATTAATAAATGAATTCATAATTAGAAAACTTACATCTGTTTTTGAAATAACTTCGTATTTCGGCTGCTCGCTGCCAACAATGGCACCTTTCATGAATTTTATGAATGCCATGTTTGATAGATCCTGTAAGGAAAAAAAATAGTAATAATAATCATGAATATCCAATTAATTACCCTCACCTAAAATATTGCTCTTGATCAATTTAATTTTTCACATAAGAGAAAAAAAAGTACAAGAAGGAAAGAAAATAATTACATCTTATTAGTATTTACTAATTAGGAGAGGAAAAAAAAAGAATTTTTACAATAGTAAATGTCATTTTCATATTTCACAACTCTGAACATCTGTTACAATTTTTATAGATCCCAAAATTACAATAATTAAATAAAATTTTTGAGAATTTTAATTTAGGATAGATAATCTACAGAATATTCATTGTTTTGAGGAAAAATTTGATTTAACATTTAAGCTAATAAACTTGATATACAATTGTAATGCACACGCCTACTTTACGAGCAAGTGTAGTATTAAACCAAACGTAAAGTGCAAATTAATAATTTAGTTTCACTCTCGGTTGGGTAAACTTTTAGTGAACTAAATGCGAATTATTGAAATTATATGCAATTATGTAAACCTTATTATTCGTAATGAAATATCCAAAGAAATATGATTCACTACTCACCGAGCCGTCAATCACCTGTCGATGCTGTTGTAGTAAAAGTGAAAGTTGTGCGGCAAAGGGGATTTTACAGTAACATGCAACAGTTGCAAATTAAACTAAATATAAACAAAATATATTTAAAGAATTTAAATCTTTGTTCTTTTATGCTACTTATTTTAAATTTTTCTACTCATGATTCGACTAATAATTTTATGATTATATCCTGTTTTATTAATTGAAAACATCTGGTTTCTTACTTAACCGAAACTCTCAGCGGATGTTATTGTTTTGGGGTGGAAATTTTGCGTAGTTTTGAATTCAACATTGATATGGGTTTTAATGAAATTTGACTATGAATTATATATGGTACCTAATTTCGGCAATTTATTGTTCGGTATTTGTTTGTGCAGAAAATACTTCAATTTTTTCTAAAGTAACGTATGAAATTTTATATAAAGCAGGTGTAGACGCGTACTTGGAAAACCGGTGGGAAGATTGCGTGGGTTTAATAGAAAAATCTATTGAAGATTATATTTATTTTAGAACAATATCTTTGCAGTGTAGGAAACGCTGTGAGGGTAATGGATATGAGAACATCTTTATTTCGGACCTAAATAATTCCGATATATGGCATTTACAGACTGTTGTTACAAATAAAGCTCTGTGCCTTATGAAATGCCATAATTTATATTTCCCTAACCGACCAAAAACTTCAAAAGAAACTGATGAAGAATTTGAGACGAAAGCACCGTACAATTACTTACAACTGTGTTACTTCAAGGTTTGTTAATATTGAAGTAATATTTCAAAAATGCATATATACAGTGATTTCCGCTTATAAGAATCACGTTTGTTATTTCTGTTTTTGATTCTTATAAGCGATTGATTCTTATAGCCGAAATTTAGATTTTTGTACAGGAACACACACACCTATATATACATATATTAGATAATTTACTATAAAATACTCTTTAATTTACGTTAATTATCTTTTATTAAAATTATTTTTATAATTTTAAAAATACAACTTAATTTCTAGACCTATAAGTAGATACACATGATTATAGTAAGAGAAGAAAAAAATCCAATATTTGTTACAACATACCTGCTTAACAGTTTAACATTTCAACTACAGGAAGGGTGCAAGAAAAAGTTTTCTATGGTAGTTTGACGTAATGAAGTTTTCAGAAGGCTGTTTATACCTCTTTCATACCAATAGTCTCAGACCAAGATTCTCCTTCTAGCTTACGTTTCACGGTTTGATAACGTGTTGAATTTAATAATGTCACGTTTTCCTATGTGATAGTGGACACTTCCCCGAAGATTTATGTGTTTCAGGGTTCAGGAAGCCGTAACAAGGGTCTGGGAGGTGGGAAAAAGAGTCCCTGTCTTTGTTTGTCAGTGGAGAAAAGTGAAATTGGATGCCCCCGGGTCAAGCTAATAGGATAGTGTTTAGCTAAAGCATTGAAGGGGAAACTATTATGTTATGTCTAACAAAGAAAGGGATGCATTTTACGGCTGTATTCCATCCCATCTTATCACTCTTCTTTTAAAAAAAAATACAGAAAAACTTCGTACCTTTTGAGGGTTTAAGAGGCTTTTTTGGAAAAATGAAAGGAAAGCGAAGAATGTAAACTGATTCTTAAAACTGGTGGATTGATTCTTTAAAGTGAAAATTTTAACATGGAAATAATACTTTTGTTTTTGCGATATTGATTCTTATAAACGGTTGATTCTTATAACCACTGATCACTATAAGCGGTGTTTACTGTATATATATATAGATGTCATGTTTTCTTGTGGCAGTAAAAGATTAATCTGTTATTTTAATACACTATAAGGGATAAATTGTTTTAAAAATGTGTTAAAACTGAAGCTACCATTCGAATTTTTTACCCTTATGCTTCTATGTCACAAAATTTTTTTCTGTACCATGGAGATATAAATTCTTTTAATTAATTTCTCATGTATGTTTATCAGTTGGAATATCAAAGAAAAACTTGATTGTACATCTAAATGCTCAGATGCATATGCAATAGAAGAATATCACAAAATATAGGCTAAACAAACAAAATGACGTATTCTAATGTTTTAAGAATCTTTATCAATATTATTATTTACATGCATTGACAGTTTTTATAAACAAATGTATGTATACAGATTTCTGTAGGTGTAAGTTTATTTGTATGAATGATGTCTTGAATTTAAAGTTTATACTAATTGTGATTGGTTTAATTAGATTGATGAACCTGAAAAAGCTGCCTCGTGTGCTTATACATTTTTGATACATAATCCTGGACACCAAGTTATGCAGACAAATTTGCAGTATTACATGGCAATACCAAACTTAAATGTAAACAAAATAAAGTATCTAGAACCTAAGAATTATCAGGTAAGGTATAAAGTTTAATGTATAATGAAATATATATATATTTTTTAGAACTTGATTTTAAAATTTGCTAATATGTATACATATGTATAATATTAGATAAATTCTTAGGCTCTAGTTTTTAGGGCACAGTCTGCCATCTAGAATTTTTCCCAATTTTGTAATTTTTTTTTTTTTTTTTAATCTGGCCTTACTAATAATTTTTTAAGTTTATGTTATTTAAAAATGTTATAACATGATGTTATTTAAAAATGTTATAACATGATTGATAAAATGGCACTGCAGAATTAAATCTGCTCAAGAAGTCCAAATTAGAAAAAAAAAAAAAAAATTGTAGTTACATGCCAAAAGTGTCTGATTTTTTATGAATATTATTCTTACTTCTTGACACATGTTTCTTAAAAGGTATCACTTTTTATTGGGATTAACAAAATAATTTTTGATAGATTCTTATATGTTATGTTAATGAGG
Organism: Dolomedes plantarius; assembly: GCA_907164885.2. Taxonomy (NCBI): domain Eukaryota; kingdom Metazoa; phylum Arthropoda; class Arachnida; order Araneae; family Dolomedidae; genus Dolomedes; species Dolomedes plantarius. The sequence goes on from OU015498.1 coordinate 141,836,267, forward strand.
ATATAAATGCATATATGTAATCTTAATGAGGATATTAATGCTGTACATTTTAAATATTATGATTTCAAAAAATTTCATATGTTTTCAGTATTAATTTACTTATTGTATGGTGTAATATATGAGGATGGTCTAACTAAATTATTTTGATTACACAGGATCTGTTTTTGAAAGGGGCTCAACTGTATACAGAAAATCAATATGAAGAATCAATAGAAATAATGGAAATGTCACTTATAGAATATTTGGTTGCTGAAGATGAATGTCGTTACCTTTGTGAAGGCCCAGCACTCCAGTTATCTAGTGAAGAACTTTATATTTCAATTACTAGTTAGTAGATTATGTGTTATAAATGTATGATGTAGTAACTGATTATTCTTTCATTTTTAACGTATTGTGTCTTTAATATCGAGTGGAATATTTATCCAATAAATTTTTAAACTATAATTTCCTTTACCTTATTAATTATGCATGCATAGAGTAAATGTTCCAAAAGTTTTAACTATTTGTATGTGCTTTATTTAACAAAAAAATATCCTTTCAAAAATGCAGCATGACACTGGTGAAATTGTTTGCTATATGTGTGACATAATATTTTATGACAGCATTTTTATCAAGAAAAGAAATATTTTAGAATTCTATTACATCTTGAATATTATAACAAGTATGTATTAAACTGAGAAATAAGTATTTTGAATATTATCTAAATAGTATATTTTTTAGTATGAGAATTTGCTCTCTGAATTTATCTTACATTTTGAACTGAAACGTTTAAAAAAAATATATTTAGGCATATTTAGTTTTGATATGTGTTTTAAAGCAGGCAACAAATGCTAAGTTGAAGTCTAATTTTTTTCTTCTTTTTATATATGTGGATAATTTTTAAATTCCATTGTCTTTAAATGAAAATTGTGTACAAAAGATGTATTATATATATATATATATGAATAATCATTATATTCACTGTTTAATTAAAAATTTCAATTATACTTACAATGTTTTATGTTTATTTTAGATCAAATGACATTCTCCTTGAGATGCAAGTTAAATTGCCCTCAAAAGTTATCTTATATGTATGGTCAAAAGCATGATGAACTTTTTTCTAGTCACTATCATTACTTACAGTTTAATTATTACAAAAGTAAGTATACTATTTTCTGTGTTTCTATACAATGTATAACATGCTAAAAATTATATTGAAGTATGCTCTGAACTTAGCTGATTTACCTCTTCATAGTTTATTTCAAGAGACATTTAAAATGTAAAATTAATGTGGAAAAGGTTAGTGTTTTTAAATGTCAACTGAATACTAGGAAAGATATTTTTTCTCTATAATTGCATTCAGTGTTTCCTAATAAGTGTTTTATGTAGGTTGTTAATGATTATTGCAATTCTGTGCATGTTTGTATGTATGGTTATTATCAGAGAATTTATGAATTCTTGCAAATTTATATTCAGGGAAGAAATTAAAGGAGACTTGTGAAGCAGTAGCCTCTTTTCTCCTGTTCCATCCAGATGATAAGACAATGTTGTCAAATAAGAATTTTTATTCTAAGCAGAGTGGTGTCTCAGAAGAGTGGTTTACTCCTAGAAAGGTTATTACTTTTCTTTTCATTCATTGCTTTGACAAATTGCACAAATATCTTCTTTTTAAATGTTTTTATGTGTTTTTAAAGAGTGTTTCTTGAATTGGTTAATTTCTGTGCTTATTTCAAATAATCTAATACTGATAAATTTTATTTCATTTCTAATTTATTTTAAAGTATGGAAATTTTATGTATATTTCTCATAAATTATTGTTCTTATTTGACAGTTTTAGATTATTTTAAAGAAGTTCCAGAACGTATTTTATGAAATTCCTTAAAAAAAAAATCCTTGATACAAATCTCTAAATAATCCTCCTCTGAAGTAATCCTCTGCTGAAGTAACTTATTCAGGAAACGAGTGTTCTAAATGCATATTTTCTCTTCCTTCATCTTAAATATTATGCATAAATTGTTATTTTTATTTAATCTTACTATTTATATCCAGATAATGTGAAAGAAATTCTGCAAATTCTTGAAGCTATTAGTTTAAATTCAAAGGATTTAGTCTAAAGTTTTTTTTGTAAAGGACACACAAAATCTGTGAGTGCAGTTAAATTTTCGATATTATTTGGCTGAAGAGTAAGGATTCTAAACACTTGAGCAGCTCCAGATAACAGATAATATAGCATTAGGTATCATAAGTATAATAAAGTACAATCCAATTGTTCATTAAATATCTTATAGATATAAATTATAAAAATTAATTGAAATTGTTCAGTCATGGGGGTTGGGGTAAATATTATATACTTTTTTGAAACTGTTTTTTGCATAAATAAATAAATGTTTATAATTTTATTGTGTGTATATGTCTTATTAGGAAGCTTTGGAGTATTACCAGCGACAGCAAAGGGAATCAAATTTTTTAAAAGCTATAGAAAAAGCTTTTCAGTTTAAATCCCAGGTATTTTCTTTGTATATTTTTCTCAGATTAAATGTTTTTATAAGCTATTTTCCATTAAATACTTTATCTTTCTTCGTAGTGTTTAGAAAAGTTTAAGAATTTCCATTCCTTTGTGTTTTTAATTTTTACCTTCATTTTATATAAAATTTTAAGGTGTATAAAGCAAAAGGAATTGAATACAAATGTAAATTATAATATGGTTTTTTGTTGTCCATTTAGACTTCATTGAAGTCGCCAACCCCACCTCCAGGATTACCTACCAAAAATGCTGGTTATAAGAAAAAAGTTGGAAGAAAAAGAGAAAAATTAGACCTAACTAATACACAAAAATGGTTTAAAGGGTCTGGTATCGAAACAGTTTTAGAAGAAAAAGGTTTGAATGGGACTCAGCGAGTCCTTTTTTCAAATCTAGCAACTAAAACTGAGTGTGAGATGTTAGTAGATTTAGCAATGGTAAGACTTGACTTTTTATTTTCTATATGCATGTATTCAAAACAGAGTCGGTGATAATAATTTGTTTAAAACCAGATTTGTTGTTGTTCTGATACTGAGATCTTAAATTTGTATGTTATCTCCGTATGTAAACTTATAAACCTTTTTTGTTGTTGTTGTTGTTGTTATAAGTCTTTGAAATTTATCAAGCATACAAATTTCTAAAATAGCGTATGAATACTAGTTTTCAATGTTTGTTTGTTTTATTTTGTTTGCATTTAGAATTTTTTTAGATCTTCCTTTCTTTTCTTTGGTCTGAAAAGAGTATCATTGGCTCACATTAAAATGAGAAATATCAAGTGCATTTTTAACTGCATGAGAAACATCACACTTATTGCTTTATATTAAGATTTACTTGCACAAGAATAGCTAGCTGCTGAATTGCAGTCCAAAAATGATCTTATATCATAAATTTGTTAGAAGTTTTCCTTGCATAAGATTTTTGAGGGGAAGAAAACTTGCAGTGAATTGATTGTATATGTTACAGTCAAAACCCGAAATCAGTCAAAGCCCGAATTAACTAGGGAAAGCACATTCTAACTGATAGTTCTAGGAAAAACACATTCTAACTAACAGCGCTAGGGAAAACCCGTTTTATTCAGGTTTTGACTGATTTGTTAGACAATATTATTTGCATCAATCCAAAATTATTGTATTATTTCAACAATATGTTATATAAATGTTTTTTTGCAACAATATGTTTTTTTGCTCTCCCCCCCCCCTTCCCGAAAAATTAAATTCCCCAGCTATGACCTTGTCGCCCCCCCCCCCCCCCCCCCCCCCAATGACTTGTTCTGGATCCACCCCTGATTAGCTGTAGTCTACTGTATAAATACTTATAGAATTTAATATAAATAATAACCATATATTTTTTGAATAAATAGGACCATAGGAAATGGGTCACAACTGCAATTCCTGGGCCATGCCCTCAATTGCAGACTTTCAGGTAATAAGCACTGAACTAATTAAGTTTAAATACCATTTCTTACCTCGAATACAGTTTGTTCAGAACTCGATCTTTCGTACCAATTTTGTACAGGCCATCTTTATTTTTTTCAAGCACTACACCAATGAGATTTCGCAAGTCCGCTTTTGCTCTATCAGCATCTGGAATGGGAACAACAATATTTCCTCCAATATCAGCCTCAGGATGTGTTGCATCAGAGATCTTTTTCATTTGTTTGGCTTGTTTTATTAAATTTTCTTTGGCTTCCTTTCTAATTAGAAAAATGTTGGTCGACTTACTAGCAAGCATATACTCCCTTGATTGTGCTTGTTCAGTTTTTTGCTGTTCTGCATTCATGTTCTCGAAAATTATCTGAAGTTCATCCTCGTTTTGGATATTTTTTTTAATATTGGATGGCAAAGTTGAGGTTGTCAGTCCAACCTTTGGTTCAATCCCAAACATAGCTTTGTATGGTGATTGTTTAATTCCTGAATGTAAAGCTCTGTTTTTCATGAATTGGACAAAGCAAAGACCATTGGACCACTTTGTAGTTTGATTATCTTTCATCCATGAAGCCAACATATTTTCTACATCTTGGTTAGCCCTCTCAATCAAACCCTGTAACTGGCTGTGATGAGGCTTCCCATGAACAATCTTCAATTCTGGCCAATAAGTAGATAACTGCTCTATAACGGAATTTACAAACTCTCTTCCATTATCAGAATGCAATATACAAGGAGCCCTAAATGTCAAAAAGATATCAAGTAGTTGCAAAGCAACCTCTTCCACTCTTTTGCTCTGAAGTGCTCGCAGTAACACAAACTTTGTTAAATGGTCCTGGTAAACCATAATAAACCTAAATTCATTATCTGCCTGAGATTGCATGTCAGTCAGATTGACAGTGTCAGATTGAAATGAACCACTTGACAGTGACTGTTCATTTCTGAGTGAATAATAGATTTAGAAACCAAACCTTTCCTTTTTTTATTTTTTTTTCTGTTGACATGTTTCACACATCGATAAAAAAATTTGTATCATCTCAGTAGTTATGTTAGCATATTTTCTTGAAGTTTCAATTTTGAGTCTATCTCTACCACCAAGTCCTATGGCCACATGCGCACTTTCAATAACATGAAAAATTTCTTCAACTGGTAAATAATATTTTATGGGCTCATTTGAAGAAACTAACTTTTTTACTCCACTGATTTCAAGAATATCAAACCTTTTTAATCTGCGGTTTTGAACAGAAGTCTTGCTAACAGCAGATTTGGCTAAAAGAGTGTTGTATTCATCACTTGTTATAATATTAAAGTTATTTTGTGTTTTATTTAATAACTAATTGTTCAAGAAATCTATTTTTCCAATTTTTAGCGCAAAAAGCATTAACATTTTCTTTACTCATCGTAAATAAATCAAACAGCACAAGCACATTCCTGCAAGAATAAAACTAAAAGATTGCACTTGCTTTGAAAATTTCACAAGCAACAAATCCAGATTCAAGCGGTTCTAACTGGACAAAACCGGCATTAACTAGAGAAAACAGGTTTTCCCTAGCACTCTCAGTTAGAATGCGTTTTCCCTAGTTAATTCGGGTTTTGACTGATTTTGGGTTTTCACTGTAACATATATATTATATTATAAATACCAACAACTTGGGACTTTTTCTAAGCAAGATTTTTAACATTTTTGCAACTAAATTCAGCACCAAAAATAAGTATAAAATGGTATCATCTGGAATCCTCTAAAAACAGCATGTTCTGCAAAAAGTGTAAAACGGTATGAATGCTTAAATACTTTAAACATGCAAATGTATAGTTACATACTCATAGTGTTCTTCAAGATTTGATGTCATACAACTGAATAAGTTTTGGCCATACACTGAATTATTGTTTTGTATGATTTACTTTATTGCGAGTGATCTGTACTTAAGATATTCAGTGTGTTAAATGCATCTTTCAATGACAGCCTTTCTGTGATAGTAAGGTGAAATAAGTTAAATACAGATCCAACATAACTGTATATTTATATTATTGTTGTACACTATTTGTTGTGTAACAGAATTAATTCCTTAATCTGTATTACAAACTGTTGTATACAATAGCTAGTTTTGAAGACAGTATGCTAGAGCAGGAGTCTCCAATCTTTTTAGCCTAAGGGGCATACTGACTCTTCCTCGAAGTCCCAAGATTGCCACCATAGCTCAGTGGCTAGAGCATTGGTCTCAAAAATCAGGGATCAAGCTCTCGTACGATCGTTTTAAAACTTCATTAGCCAGGTAAGACAGTGTCATTCAGTTCAGATCCTGTGGGTTCGAGTCACACTGTTGGCATGGATGTTTATAGCCATTTGGAATCGGCTTTAAACTGTAGGTCCCAGTCTAATTAGCCCTCGTGTAGCAAAAAGTTGACCATAGCGCTCCAAACTCAACTGCCGAGATCTAGCTAGCTAGCTCATCATACCAACATACTGTAGTGTTGAATTACGCACAAATTTTCGTTTTGAGATTAGTAAACATTTCCACAACTGCAAACAATTGTCAGTGGAAAGTTACAGTTACATAAATCTCATTAATGACATTTATAATGTTTAATTTCATTATGTAAATTATCCATGTATGTCAATTATTGTAAATTTTTAGGATAAATCTCATTTCATTTAATCACAGTTAAAATGTTCAATTTCATTATGTATGTCAGTTATTGTGTTTCTTAATTGGTTGTTAAATTTTTAAAATTTTTCCTCCCTACGTCAAGAGAACATAACTCTCCTCTAGCAACCCAATACAAAGTAGCTCTGTTTTTCCAGCTGTCAGTAGTAAATCTGTAGTCCTTTAAGAATGTGCTTGTCATAAGATGATTAAAATTCATAATGTCTCCAGACAAACATAGAGGATAATCAGGAGAGTTTACCAAACCAATGTGGTAAAGGTGACAAAATAAAAAGTCATGTGAAGTGGTGATTTGAAAATTGGTAGTGAAAATATGTTGAGGCAGATCTATTGGAATAGGATTCTTCAGTAGCTAGCTCCAAATCTTTCCGCTAGCTGCTATAATTGGTCGTTAAATAAAAGCATCTAATTATTATTTTGTATGATTTACTTACATTGTAAATTATACCATGTAATCAAAATAAACTGGTGGACCAGATACCAGGCATGTCGAATTGGTTACCCTAGGCCAAATTGGTGATGCTCTTAGGCCAGTGTTGGTTCACGGGCTTTAGTTTTGAGACCCCTGTGCTAGAGTATTCCAGCCTAAATTTTATGATATTGCAAATGTCGTATCATCTAAAATTTTATTTTCTGTTGCAAAATGGTCATTTTAAAATTATTAGACTTTATTCTAGTTATCGTTAAAATTCTGACTTTGTGACATCCTTTTATACTTTTAATCTTAAAATTATCTGAAATGAAATACAAATAGTAATGTCTTTGAATGACATTACATAAAGTAGACAGACTTGCATGTATTTATTATAAAATTATTTCAAGACTATTATTACCTCTCCCTTGGCATTCATTTTTAAGCATTATTTCAAACATAATTACTAATTGTTTCAACTTTAATTCAGAATTTTAAAAAATCTATTGAGTCTTTCCAATCCCTAGTCTATAAAATTCAAAATTGTCAAATTTATTTTAAATAATTTTTATTTATCTATTATGTTAAATCACTTTTATAAGTGTGACAATTTTGATAACCCTAAGCAGTCAGGACAAAAAGATTTGCCAAAACTTTTTTCTTTACCTCTGGTTGTTGTTCTAAAAATTAAAGTGTGCATGTATGTTTGGACAAAAAATGTGAATTTGAACTCTTAGTGTGTGTTATTTTAAAAAATGACATTTTGTATACTTTATTTCTAGTTTATTCTTTCCTTCTTTATTTTTTGCAATTTATTCATATTTAAAGGAAGGTGGAGTTCATGGTGATGGGTATAATGGAAAGGAATCTCCTCATACTGAATTTGAAATGTTTGAAGGTTTGACTGTTGCTAGAGCTGCTACTGTAAGTCATTCAAATTAGAGCAACTCTATACTGCTCTAATCTTATCATATAATTATAATATTTTTTAGATTTTACTACTGAATGATAAATGTTTCTATCCTGTAAATTTCATCTAGAAAATACATCTTGAGCCATTCTTGAAACATGATATATTTATATTTTAGCTCTGTTGCTAAACACATGACAGACAAAAGTAGTATATGGCTATTTGGGGGGGGGGGGGGGGGGCTGTGAGTGATACTTGTACATTTGTTGTCCATGTAGGCATGTTTTTGGGGCACCACTTGGTACTTTCACCACTTAGTAAGAAAGAATGTACCAGT